>CM062805.1:1108168572-1108768572 GCA_031772625.1 Pinus tabuliformis
CCTAACAAAAGAAGTGAGGTCACACTGATGTCGAGTAAGCCAAAATAGAATTGTTCTAATATTCATCAATCAAAATAAAAGACAATTACCAACCTTCTACTCGTGTGCCACACTAGAGCTTCATTATAGCTATGTTGGTACCTCCTTGAACCTAAGTGTTGCCTTGAGCATCAAAATGTTGGAATCCTCAGGGGCCTCTTCTAGGATGGAACACCCATATGGGTTGGGTCAACGGGGGGAGGGGAGGAGCGTTGGTCGCTTGACGGGAGAGAGGAACGACACAACATGTGGAAAATTACATCTATGGGAAGGCAGAGATGATCATCTAGCGAGAGGTGAATGTGAGGGATACATAGTAGGGGACGGGAGGTTGGGGAGGTAGGTAATATTGAGGTCTTTGACAAGTCATTTCATTGAGGAGGTGGAATGACTAAGGTGCGTAGAAAGCTCTGTTATCCAGTTAGCGGTTTTAGATTTTTCCTACTCCCTATCTTTTAGTTGATAGGCTAGGATATTATAGAGAGCCCAAACGGACATGTGCCCCTTGCAGGTCTCCTCATCTTCCATGGCAATCATGCTTCTTATTATGTGCTTAGGGATGTTATTTTCAAATCGGATGGTAATGGAGGTGTCGTCCATAGTGGTGGCAGGACAACCACAACTTCTTCCCCTACTTGGGCGACGTCCCCTTCCTTTTTTATTGCTCATAATGGAGTTGTGGGGGTCATGCATCTCAAGACTATGGTCAAGTGGAGAAGAGAGGATTACAAGGGGAGGCAACCAGGCGAAAAACAACATGGAGGCCAAACCTATGAAGAATATAATGTTGGAGATGATAGAGAGAGTTGTACATTTCAAGGCCAAGGTATAAATGCAGGATTTCATTCAGACAGGTGCCATCTATTGAGAGACTATTTCCACGTGCTTAGTGCCATCAAGAGAGTGAGTCAAATTACTCTTACTCACTCGAATACATGGGGTGAAGTTCATGCTCTGCCAGATGCAAACATTGGGGAAGCCAAGCTAAGTGAGATTCAGATGTGGGAGAACAAATTGTCAGAGGCCAATGATCTTCGATGCATTTGTTGGCAAGAAAGTTACAAAGGGTGTTGGATTTTCATTTGTTACAATGGAAAAAAATATGGCCTCTTGGCGGGATAGGATGTGTGTCAGATGTTTAACATGGTAGTCCAAATGCAAGCTGAGGACCTTTTTGGTGGGGGGAGAGTCAATGATGATGTTGTTGGAAATGGTGGGGGGGGGGCTGCTGAGGCTAGGTTAGGAGGTTTTATGTTCCACTAGTTTAAGATTTCCTTTTCAGGTCGGGGGTTAAGGAAGTTCTAGGAAGTCTAGTTGTTGAGAGCAGCAAACTCCTCTAGGTGCTTGAGTATATGAAGGAAGACTCCATCCAGATATTTGTTGGTATTATTGAAAATTCATCGATCGCGTTCTTTCCAGATTTCCCAAGCCAGAAATAGTGGAGCAGTGATCTAGATGTAGTTTAAGATGGGATTGAAGAAGGGTGAAGTAGGTTAGTGTTTGAAGGTTTTGGAAATATAATTTCCACCCTCTATCATTCTGAGGAACCCATGCTCGAGTTGTGCCACATACATTTGGTGTCAGTTGGGGAGGTTGACCTTACATCTACTTACTGGTTTACTTTGGGTTGATTCTTTTGCATAACAATTCTAGTCGTAAAATAGAATTTGACATACACAAATAAAATGATAATTTGATTACAACTGGTATTTGTATGTTCATTGGTCTCATAAAAGTATATTAAATGATCTATGTAACTTCATCATTACTCATCATTATTATGCACAAGTATTCTTAAGTCAAAATCTCAAAACATAGGTAGATACACCTCCCATGTCTCTGTTTTAGGGCTATAGTGAATTCATTAGACCACTATTTTCCCCATGTCCATATTTATGAACATGTTAACCTTTTCGCCCAATATATACACATTATTCGTTGGCGTAAGTTTCCTTTTTTATTCAACAATATGTTTGAACAATATCCTCATGCTCATAGTGGTATTGCAATGTTGAAATCGTATACATATATGTTAATAATTTCATAGAACATTTTTTTATCAAAGACTCTACTACAATGCCATATATTTATGGAGAGCCTAATGGGAAGAATCATAAAATAATTTTCAAACAAACATTGATGAATCAAAATAATACGATGGAATATATTTAGGAAAAGACAAGGAATTATTTATGTCGTCTCACTCTCAATAAGCATAATGGCCAAAGTGAAACTAGGACAATATTAAGGAAAAATTCAGGCACATTGAATTACAAAATCTCAAACTCAAACCCAAGGGGAGGGGTTCCCTTTAAAGCTCAAAGTTATTGAATACAGAGAGTAAATCGAAACAAAAACTAATAGAAAGTGAATTCTTGAAATAAATTACAATATGCAAGTAATTGAGAAACATAATGCACATCAAATACCAATTTAATTATTTATTTGTTTTCTCATTAATAATACCATTTTAAGTGTTTAAGTTTTCCTCACTAATAACACTAATTTAATTATTTAAATTTTCAAAATGCATGTATTTTTCCGCTCTAAATACAAACCTATAACTAATTACAAAGAACCCATACTCTTTAATAAACATAATACATTTACTTAGATTAAATCTTTATTTCTTCAAACAGGGTGCCACCATAACACATATTTAACTATTTAAATTTTCAAAAAATGTACATATTCTACCCGTCTAAATACAAACCTATAACCAATTAAAATAAACTCATACTCTTTAATAAATATATTAGATTTGCTTAGATTAAATCTTTTTCTACACTTACCCAAACTTATTAATTGTCATAGGATGGTTTAATTTCTGAAAGAAACTTCCATCTTCAACCCCCATATGATTTGAACTTCGAATCTAAACCTCATAATTATATTTTTTTTTCCAATTTCAAAAACTTAAATAAATGAAAATAGACACACTATTTTTATGAGAGAAGGCGTATCACACCACAAACTCAAAAGTTACATTGCGAGAGAAATCATTTTAGACATCATCATGAAGCTGATGTACTGTCGGTGACAGGGCTTCTTCGGAAGCTATCTGAAGCCCAAAGGTTGCCAGACGATCTCATGAACTCTCGAGAAGACTTCCTACCTCATGAACTCTAGAGAAGATTTCCTACCTAATATTGTTAATGTCTAAGGTTGGTTGGTTAGAATTAATGTATTCCAATAATTCTGGACTTTATTTTTATCATTATTATTTATTTAGCGGACAGGCTCATTCTATAGCCCACTATGATGTGTAACCGTGTCTGTCATTCATGAAAGTTGAAATTTTTCTCCTTGCCTGAGCCAAAATAAAAAATAAAGAATAAAAAATAAAATAACTATACAAAACATTTAAATAATATTGGATCATAAAAAAATTGCAAGTGAAGAAATTAGATTGCTCTCTGCTCATGTTAGGTCAGTATTTAAGATGGATCTATGCTCTTATATTTGTTTAAAAATCGCTGAAAACACTCATATATTTCACACAAAAGGTGTATGTGTCAACACACACACAATTTACATTCAATGATTACTCTAATATATAGAGTTTCTCAATTCTAACTGAGAGAATTTCTCAACCATCTCAAACCAACATCTCAAATATAGGATGTAAGAATTAACTCCAACATCCCCTCTTAATGATTACATTACATAAATTTATTAAAATCATCCACAAACAACAAAATACACAGTGATTCTTTAACTGGCTTACAACTTATCAGTATAGACTCCTCAAGTTATCTCATAACCTTGGTAAATGTACAGTTGGAAAGTTCGATTCCAGAGTTCCACTGTGGAACTCCTAAATCACATATCTCGAGAAGACCACTCTCACGTCTTCAACAAATCAGGGATCCTTCCCTAGATCCACAACTGCCAATCTAACTCGACAACCATCCATGCTGAGCTTTTATCTGCACTTGATTCCTACAATTTTCCTTATGACACAACACCATAGCTGTACCCTTCGAAGCCTCTGGTATAGTTAGCGCAATATTTCCATAAACTAAATTTTCACACCGTCTTCAGAACATGCTCATTGCCATATCGATGGTCGATTCCTGGGCTTATGGTAGAACCTCGCGTTTGTCTTTACCGTGCTTAATAGCCTCCATTCTTCGCTATACCAACTATATCGTATTAATTCTTGGGAAATATGATTAAGAAAATATAGAGAGAACAAAATTTTGAATCTCAAGATGAACCGCACAAGTTCAAGATTTGCAAGGTTTCCAGACAGTAGAAAACTACATGGAAGCTTTCAAAACTTGATCTAATGAATATTTTTTTCTCGAATCTCAAAACTATGTCGTTCAACAAAGATTTTCTGATGTCTCTCGCAGGTACAAGTGCTACAACTCTCCACTATACGACCCCTCTTGTAGATCGCCGACACGCAGGTCATGAGCTTAATTAACAAAAAACAAAATTGCATGGAGAACACATTCTTTGTACTTGTCAACTATGTCTGAAGCACACGTCAGCTTGTGTCTCCATCAAATTCCAAACTCAACTCCTGTCGAAGTTCAAGTCGAGCAATGAGATCTCGGTTCTCTGTATCGCCACTAGGAAATCATATGATCGAATGAAATGGTAGTAATTAGAGTTCTAGATAGAGCACCTCACAAGAGACTCACAACACAAAAATAAGATGTTTAGTCTAATTAGGTGGAGGAGTTGTTCCGAAAGTTATAGAAATTCAGGTTATATTTAGAGAAAATCTAGCAAGGATTTTTGTAAATCTAAGCTATAGTACTGAAACTTCAAAATCATAGGTGTCATGGACATTTTTAATGGTGTTGAATCCATTTCCACCATCGAAAACACGATTCAAAGACTAGTGATGTTTCCAGTCCTAGACAATATGACTATTTCTTGGTTGAAGCAAATGTGGATATGTATATGTGGTTGTTATTGTAAGTACCATAATGAGATGTGTTATAAAGTTCCAGTAAATGGTATGGTTTTCATGTTTTTTGCAGTGGCCATTGTAAATACTAAAACGAGTTGGGTTACAAAGCTCCATGGGATGTATGTTTTGTTTCTAGCGACTTGTTGGCTTATAGGTGTCATTGAACATTGAGAATGGTTTCGCCCGGGGGGGTTCTGTAATAGCCCTAGTAAAAAATTCAAGTAAAAAAATGAATAAGACCAAGGTAATGGGACACATATTCCAAGTTGAATGGTGGGAAAAAAATCCTAGTGGGTGTTCATTTGGTTTATTAATGGCTAAGGAAGTTGGCAAAGGCATTGGAAAAGGAAAAGAGGCATTAATTGGTATTTTATTTATGAAAATAAAGGGAGATAGGAGAAAAGGAAGGTGAAAGGTCACAGGTTTCATGTGAGGAGGAAATTAGAGGAAAAATGAGGGAAAATGAAGAAAATATAGGCCTTAATGATAAAAAGGCTTATAAGGATCAGTTCACAAGCTTTTATTAGTGTGTGAGGCTTTTGTCAGTTCACTTATGACTCTCTCTTCTATTATGACACTCTCTCATAGTGTTGGACACTTATATTATTATGGGATAACTTTCGCATACATTGGATTTGGAGAAAGAAGGCAAAGGAAAAGAAGGAAGGCACAATAGGGCAGTGGGATCAATGGCTACAACTGGATTGGTTTGTAGGTATCAAATTGCATGTATGATTTCCTTGCTATTTTTTGGAATGCTTGACACATGCATGTGGTTTTTAGTTATGATCTATCATTGGAATGGAGGATTGCATAGATTAATAGTGGTTTCTCATAGCCTTTCCATTTCCTATATAGCCATGTTGTGGGTTTTATATCATTTTTTTTTGTGGTTGGTGCTCATGTTCCTTTCGTTGTGGGTTGAGTTACTACTTCCTCGAGCCTTGGTTGGACAAATTCTCTAGAAGCCCTATAACAACTTCAATTGAGTTAATAGTACTGGAAGCCTTGGTTGGAAAATTTCTCTGGATCCCTAGGTGGGTTGAGTTACTAGTCTTGGAAGCACAAGTTGGGAAAATGCTCTGGAGTCTGGCGACATCCATGGGTTGAGATAATTAGTCCTGAAATCCTTAGTTGGAATGATCACTCTAGATCCATGGACAATATGGATGGAGAACGATCTGGTGATGGTTAGTGATGTTCGACCGTGAGGTGGAATCCTTGGTTGAGGGTTGAGGTGGTTTCACCTCTGGAAGCCATGGTTTGGTTTTATTGATTTATTCCATGGGATCCCACATCCATTCTTGGAATATGGCACAGGGGTGACTGGATGAAAGAAATATTTGGCTCATCCCACTCTATGGTCAAGTGGTACGTAGAAGTTTGTGACTTGGAATTTTCATATGTTAACAAGAGGTATTTTCTATTGTGATCTATGGGCATATGTATTGATTATGATGGTGAAATTATGACTATGTTTCCATGGTTTATATGTTGGTTATTAGTTGGTTATATGGTGTATATTGTTTATGGCTCTTGACATGTTTGATGAATATGTGATTGGTTATTGAATTCATGACTTAATAGATAAAAATGCAGCTAGTGGGGAAAGATATCAATCCTGCTTGATGATTCTCATATACTATATCCCTATGTTTAGATATGTTGTTATGACCAATAGATTACATGTTTATGATATGTTTGAAAAAATGGCTTTCATGGATAGTAGGGCTCATATTAAGTCCTTGGTCAAGTGTTTGCATTAGTAACCTTTTATTTGAGTGATAATTATCTTTTCTGGAAGTCCACGAAGTGCTCAAAAGTAGCCTAAGTCTTGGCCCTAAAAATGTGGCACAAAATCTAGGATCCCTGGCACAAAAATGCTAGAAAAAGGCCACAGTTGCATACATACCTTATTGTAGGAGCGTCTGTAGGGTCTCAGTCACATGCATGGCTTGTCATGGCACAGGTTGGGGGTCTAGATAAACAAAATGACAAGCTGTCTCAGGATTTGGGCACCTAGAAGGGTTGGATGTTTCCTGAAGGTTCTGTAGCTACTGCAGAAGGGAATATTGGTTTTGCTTTGTCAATTCCACTTCCTTAGTTGTACATGGGGAGTTGAATCATATCATAGTAACTCTTCGTCACGAGTTTACCCCGGTTGGCTGGTTACCTCGGGTAAATGAGGGAGGAGGGTGTTACACTTTAATTCATTTAAAAGGTTTGGTTTCTTTTAGTTTCTATTTTTATTTATTCTCTATATTAGACAACCTTGAGCTCCAGATGGAGCCCCTCTCCCTTCGATTTAGGTTTGAGTTTTTGTATTTTTGTGTGCCTCAAATTTTCCTTAATATTTTTCTAACATTGTCATGGTTTAACTTCGGCCATTATGCTTATCAGGAGTGGAATGATGCAAATATTTCCTTGTCTTTTTCTCTAAATATATTCCACCATATTATTAAGGTCTATCAATATTTCTTTGAAAATTACTTTATGATTCTTCACACTATTCTTTGAATAAATATATGGTATTGTTATATGGTCTTCAATCAAATTTTTTTTTATGAAATCATTATCATATATGTATACATTTTTCAACATTGCAATATTTCTATCAAGATTAGGATATTGTGAAAATTTATGGTGGAATCACAAAGGATACTTACACGAACAAATAATGTCCATATGTTGGAAAGAAGGTTAGTGTGTTTAAAATTAGGGATATGGGGAAAATAGTGGTCTAATGAACCCACTATAGCCCTAAAGAAGCAACATGGGAGATGGAGGATGCAATGTGGGACTTGTGTCTACCTTTTATTTGACATTTTTATGTGGGATTAATTGTGCATAATGGTGATGCACAATGAGAATGTTATACATGCCTTTATTATAATCCTTGGGATTATTGTTATGGTCTTTACTGAGTCTTTTCACAAGCTTTGAGCTTTCATTTTAATCATGATTTTTAGTTGTGAGGTGCAAGAAATTCTCTTGTTCATAGAATAAGTTGTCTCACCTTTTGGTATATTTCTTGGAATTCAAGGTCATCCATGGTTCTCTTCACTCCATCGAGTCTCCTTTTTCATCCAAAACTATATTTAGGTTTTTTCTAGCATCAGATTCACTGGCTCTTCTCCTTGTTGTGTTATTTTCTTAGTCTCGTTACAATTTCGTCTCTCTAATTCAACCATCCTCTATGTCACTATGTCACAAACTACTAGGTTTGGGGATCCTTATCACATAAAAAGTGACCAGCGAGCCATAAATAATTGGGTGAATCGAAATATGCCATTTTGTATGGATATTTACAAATAAAACCCAGTTTCACATTAGGAAGTACCCTACAAAACCACTTTCCTTG
Source organism: Pinus tabuliformis (assembly GCA_031772625.1). Lineage (NCBI taxonomy): Eukaryota > Viridiplantae > Streptophyta > Pinopsida > Pinales > Pinaceae > Pinus > Pinus tabuliformis. The sequence goes on from CM062805.1 coordinate 1,108,176,900, forward strand.
AGTTAATTCCATTAATTAATTTACCAACATGAGAATAATACATAGATCCCTTAATTTTATGTTATTCCCATATTTTTATCCACTAATATGAGAAAAATTCAAAATATTTTCATTCACATTTTCCATTTCTATACGAATAATGTATAATTCAATTAAACATGTATATATTGATTATTCCTTAATCATTTAAATCCTTTCATAGAAATAATTTATTAAATCATTATTTATAAATTATTTCTAACTTATTTTACCATTTCAACGAAAAGTAATTTAACAAATACATTTTCTTATTAATGATTTCTTATCATTTTACCCATTTTACCCATTTTTATTAATTGGATTAATAAATTAGTATATTTTGAGTTAATTATGTAAATAAAGTTTATTGGCTATTTCTTTGACATTTTCCTCTCATTAATAATAATAAAATACCAATATCGATTAGATCTTGATTTGATCACATCAAATCTAACCTCACATTTTATTATAAATAGAGATGTTTTCTCTTCCCACTCTATATGATCATTATCATCGTCCAATTTTTTATCCTTCGACGTTGGAGCATTTTCCACTAGAAATTCATACTTTTTTATTTTCTCTTCCATTTCTATGGATTTTTTAAGCAATGTTGGAGAGAGGAAGTCATCACAACTATAGACAAAGGATCATTAAAGGAACCTCCCAAGGAGGAGCCCCACTTTAGCCACTCTCATGGAGAGCTTCTTAGTAGGTGCTATTTCATAATGAAATATTTATCTTTATGCAATGAAGTTTGATAATTGTTATGTGATTTAGATCTATTTTCTTTCGCCTAGTTTCTATTATTAATTATTGTTTATGTAGATCTAATTATTACATGAGAATGCTTACTAGTTCTAGTGCTTAACCTCATATTTTTTTTATTTGACTACTAGCCATTGTATAAAGGTGTAACAACCCTATGTTAAAAGTTCATGTACTAAAGTTAATAAAGGAAAAATAATAACCAAGGTCATGGGACTTGTATTCCAAGCTGAATGTTGGTTAAAACATAATGATGGGGATCACTTGTGATTAATTTATGGCCATGGAAATTGGAAAAGGTAAAGTGGCATCAATTGATATTTATTGATGAAAATAATGGAAAATAGGAGAAAATGAGGTGAAAGGTCAAAAAGTTGCATGTGAGGAAAATGAAGAAAATAGAGGTCTCAATGATAAAAACGATTTTGAGGATCAGTTCACATTTTTGCTAGTTTTAGCTTGGAGCTCTCTTCTATTCTCTCTCTCGTACTCTTGCACGCTTATATCATTCTTGGAACATGCTTGGAGCATTCTAGTATACATTGGATTTGGGCAAAGAAGGCAAAGGAAAGCAGGAAAGAAAAAGGGGACATCAAGATCAGGGAGTATAACTCGATTACTTTGCATGTAATAGGTTTCATGCATTATCTCCTTATTGATTTATGGATGGATGGTATATTCTTGTTATTATCTGGTTATGACATGTCATTAACATATTTTATTACTTGATTTGACCGTGGTTTTAAACTTTGCTTGCCATTTCCGAGATAACCATAGTTTTGTGGGTTTTCTGCTTGATTGTATTTTGGTAGGTGCTAATAATTCCTTATGGCTACAGGTTGAAACAAATCCTTTGGAACCCCTAAAACAACTTGGGTTGAGTTACTAGTCCTGGAACCTAGGTTGGACAATCGCTATGGAGCCCTTAGTTGGTTGAGATACTAGTCATGGATTCAAGTTGGACAAATGTTCTTGAGCCCTCGAAGATTGTGGGTTGAGTTAGTAGTTCCTCGAGCCCTGGAAAACTAGGTAGAGACTGATCTGGTTGGTGTTGGTGATGTTCAGCCATGAGGTGGAATCACTAGTTAAGGGTTGAGGTGGTTTGGAATCTGAAAGCATTGGTTTGGTTTTTCTTGGTTTATTCCATGAGATCCCACACTAATCCTTGGAATATTCCATGAGGGTGATTGGCTAAATGAGAGATTTAGTTCATCCCAATCTATGGTCAAGTGGTATATGGAATTCCCCGACTTGGTTGGATTTTTTTTCATATGTTAATAAGAGATATTTTTTATTGTATTTTATAAGTACTTTTACTTGAGATTATGTGCATTTGATGGTTGTTCTATCATGGTTTATATGTTTTTCATTTATTGGTTATATGATGGTTATATGATGTGTATTGCCTATGAATCTTGATATATTTTGATTAGTTGATGAATGATTAATATATTCATGAGTTAAAAAATGGTATCATAGTTATGATGAGAAGGCATTAGATCTTCTTGGTGATTCTCAAATATGTTTCAGACCCCTATGTTCATATATTCATTCATGATGTGTATATTACATGTTCATCATATGTTTGATGAAATCACTATCATGGTTAGGCATGCTTAGGTCAATTCTCTGATGAATTTTTGTATGAATGGATTTCCCTTGATGTCATTTATCATTATGGAAAGTCTTACTGAGTTGTGGGCAGTGGTTTGGAGACTAGCCTGAAATGGTGGCTCAGAATTTGGGGTTGTACCCTCTGAATTAGAGAAATTGGGTTGCAACTACTTGGATGCAATGTTGTGCATTCTTTTAGAGGCTCCCAACTACATATATTCCTTGTTGTGGGTGCGGTCGTGTGTCCAAGGTTGAGAAAAAAGGTATAACCCAAGGTTTGGCCACTTTGTTAGGTCCCTATACCAGTAGTGTAGCCCCTTATTGTTATTGTTAGTGTATCCCGCTTATTATTATTATTATTATTGTTCCCACATAGCCCCCATATTGTTATTATTGTGCCCCATAGAAGCTCGATATTTTTAGAATATTTCATTTATGTAATGTAAAGGAGGTTCCCCCATCAAAGAAAATATTTTTTAAGTCATTGATCTATATTTTTGCGAGCTCGTTGCAAACATTTGGTATCAAAGATTTGGATTCTAGGGTTTCATTGGTGCGAACAATCCATCATGGAATTTTCACTATAATGTTTTTTCTACAAATGTTAATAATATGAAATTTTTACCACTAGGAGCGGAAATCTCGATGAACTTCGTGTAAAAATTACAGATCTTGGTTTGCTATATTTTTAGAGATATTTTTTGAAGAAGTTATGGTTTTTGCATGCTCCACAATTTCATATCAAATATGTGACCTTGGGAAACTAGTCATATCTTACTCTATGAGAATTGGATTTGAATTTTGTAAAAGGTGGATGATAGTGAATGGATTGTAGTATCATTATTATTGTTTTTAGGGCCAAAGGTTAAAACAATGACAGCTGGAACTCTATACAAGTTTCCTTTACCGAACCAATCCATAATCTCGCCATCATGGGAGATTGGACATAACTTTATCTTGAAGAATCTAATTTCTGTCTAACTTGTGGAATTGGAAAGAAGATGAAGAGGGCTACCATGTGACCTAATTTTAGACCTTTGAGATCCGAATTTATATATATATATATGCAACATATTCAATATCGAGCTCCTACAAAGCTAGAAAAAGGTGTGTATCTTTTATATTTTTAAATTGGCATAAGCTTTATTTAAAAAATCAGTTTGAAGTGACTCAAGGGGCATAGTAAAGAAAAATTATCATTGTTTTATTCAAAAATTCCTTGAAGAAATAAAATGGAAACACCTAGTAAGCAACCATAAAGCTCTACTATGATGCATGAAGAAGAGGAATAAATACAACATGATATATGAAAATTATGAGACCAAGTGCAACAAATTTTTCTCTCGCAGAGAGTAACCAAAAATTAAATGGAAGCTAAGATAAATGGTTTGAATAATTGTATGGAAGCTGACATGGATGGTGGTATGTATGAAAAAAATGAAAGGAAACAATGAAGAATTGAAGAATGGTTTAAAAGCAAAAATGGAAGGTTTGAAGGAAAATTTGACAAAGTTGCTACAAGAAATGGTTCCTAATGGAGAAAATATATTAGATAAAACTCATGACAAGAACAAAAGGAATTTTAATCATGATTCCATAGACTCTAATTTTGGATTGAAGTCCCACCATATTACAAATATTGATATGAGGAAGTTTGATGGCAAGGATCCGATAACATGGATACTACATATGGAACAATATTTCGATGTCCATAATCTGCCACACACACAAAAGATACGCATTGCAACTTTATATTTAGAACCTAGTCAGTTTGTATGGTATTGATGGCTTTGTTCTCGTAAACCACTTGTCACTTGGTCAATTTTTATGGAGGAAATGATAGCACATTATGAGGATATCAAGAGCTACACCTTGTTTATCCAATTGATAAATATCAAACAAAATGATTCAATGGTGGAGCACATTGAGGACTTCCAAAAATTGAATATGAAGGTAAATGATATTCCAAAGGAGCACGAGATTGATGTCTTCATAAGGACCTTAAACGGTAACATCCAACATGAGGTTTGTTTTTGGGAACCTAATTCATTGGAGAAGGCATTCAAGGTGGCAAGAAAAGTTGAAAGAAAAATTATGGAAACAATGAATTCTACCACTCACCACTATAAATATGGAAGTGTTATTGCTCCTAGCCTTCGACAAACTACAATGTTGACACCACAAAAATTGGAGGAAAAAAGAGAAAAAGGGCTATGTTATAGTTGTGATAGAAAATACACTAAAGATCATAAGTGTGCTAAGAAGAAATCATTTTACACATATTGTGAAGAGGAGGAAGAAAAGGAACAAGAAACATCAAAATAAGAGGATATACATCGAGAACCAACCCCAAAGAAAGAATAAATACATCCAACCATATCTTTTCATGCATTGGAAAGGATTACCACTCCTCAAACTCTCAAGATAGAAGGACATATCAAGAATAAAAAGTTAATAATGTTGATTGATTCAGGTAGTACCCATAATTTTGTTCATTATAAGATAACCAAGGAATTGAATTGCTTGTACATCCAGGATGAGAGTGTCAAGTGATGGTTGCAAATGGAGTAACTATAAATTTCTCTCAAAAGTGCCATAATATAAAGTTATCTATGGGGGAATATGTATTGAATAGTCCAATGGTTTCCATTCTAATGGGTGGTTTTGATGTTGTATTAGGAGTCCAATGGTTACAATCTTTGTGAACAACAACTTTTAATTTTCAGGAACTTTTCTTGAAATTTTTTTAGCAAGGAAAGGAAGTTGAATTGACGGGTATCACAGGGAAACCAGGAAGGATAATCAACTCTAATGACATGACAAAGACTCTAAATAAAGAACAACGAGGTGTAATTTCACAATTACTCTCACTAGAGGGTCAAACATTGAAAACATTAGTTTATCAAGATCTCCAAAAGGTATTTGAAAATCATTCCAAGGCATTTGAGACTCCCAAAGGCCTCCTACCTATTCATGATCATGATCATGCTATTCATTTGATTCTAGGAAGTGTTCCTCCAAACATCAGGCCTTATAGATATCCCTATGCCCAAAAGAGTGAAATTGAATGTATGGTTGCAGAAATGCTAGAGGATTGTATTATTCAACCAAGTCAAAGTTCTTTCTCTCGTCCATTAGTATTGGTGCATAAGAAGGATAGATCATGGCACATGTGTCTAGATTATATGGAGTTGAACAAGCTGTTGGGAATAATACTGAGAGGGTGGGGGGTGAACCAATATTTACCAATCAATAGAGTTTACATTTCCATAATTAGATTTATATACTCTACTTCAGTGAAGGGAACTCACGTGTGCATGCCACTATTCTTAATGCAACCAACGTATATCCAGTGAACATATTATTCAGTTAATTCATCATATGTTGATCTTTAATTAGTGCATCAATAATTTATTAAACATTAAACAATAACCATGTGAAGTAATATCATAATAAACCATCAGACATAAGAAACACACATGAACACCAAGATTTAAGGTGGAAACTTAATGCGGGAGAAAAACCACCTACTGCTGGTGTCTCTATCTTCTTTTAATATAAATAATAATCTATTTGCAATCTCCTACTGGTATAGACTCATACTAGTATGTCGGTACACACCCACAGAAGGCTACAACCCCCTAGCTCTCGTACTAGCCGATATGTTTACTAGTACAAAGGCACTGACCTACAGAAGGCTACAACCTTTATTTGTTCTCCAACTACTACTGGAAGGGAGCTCTAACCCCCTGATCAAAACACCAGCCACTACTGGCAGGAAGCTTCGACTTCCTTACTGAAGGCTCTAACCCTTAGTATCCTCTAGGGACCACGTTTCATAAATTTTCATATTAGACCCATTAGTACAATTGAAGTTAAAAATCAATCATTGCTACAATACATCCATCAAATACATCTGCCTCAACTAATCACTGAAACTCAATCATCAATCTCTGATATAACTGAAACAATCGATCACTGAAAATACTGAACATCTAACACAACCAAATCAAACAATCTTTCAAACTTGATCAAATTCAAATAATCAATTGGAACAGATAGATCACTATAACCAGTACATAGATATGAACCCAAAACACTTCATCAACAACCAGAACCAACTGTAACCTCAAAAGTCATGTGTTAGAACGTATACACTCCTTCAATGAAGCCAACCTACGTGTATATGCTATTTCCTTTAGCCCAACCTGCATATACCTCTAAAGGGAATGAATCATAAAACCTCTGAACCACAAACTGTACCAACTAGTGACATTCTAAAGATCTAATGTCATATTACAGAGTTCTAAATAGATAACAACAAGTATCATCCTTATTTCTCAATCAATCAATCAACTAGACTCATTCTCCTTATACAATCAATTTTACTTCCAGATCTAATGAATACATCATTGATAAACAACAGCAAAATAACAACCCTGATCAGATAGATTGGTCACTTCTGAACAAAAAGAATTTTCCTTTGCATACGCTACTTGGAAGAGACAAACCTTTGTGTATACATAACTTCACTAAAGCGAACCAACGTATAGATATGAAAATACTTACTTATAACTTCACAATTATTCCAGACTTCATTCATACCTAGATCATAACATATAAATGATAAAACATTTGTTAGCACTTAGATCTAGCCTATCCATTATGATATCACAAAAATATAAGTCATTATGATCATGATCCATCATTAGATCTCATCCATCATCAAACACTCTGGTGCATACTTAGTCTAGATTAAGCAAAGCATCAGAAACCCATAACATGCATATTTTCTTTTGATCTAACACTTCATAAGATATTCATTACTTCTACTCTTAGCCCTTTTATCTTGTCCTCCTTATATAATTTTTGGCCTTTCTCAATACCTTTGACCAAAACCTCTTAGGATCAATGGTATTCTTCGACAAGATCAAATAGTCGTTACTTCTTTCAATACTGTGGGATAATACCATGGTATTGACTCCTGGTATTGTTTCCTTTTGAATTTCCTTTATTTTGCAACATATAGCCTCTATTATTCTTCTGAAAGTGAGTGTATACGTATACGCTCTTTTTATTCTCTGAACCGATGTGTATATGTTGTCTTGACTAAGTGGACCTGCATATACATCTTAAATTCTTTACACCATCCTTTTCCTTCAAATTTTTTGTTCTGATCAATAGACCTTAGTTCCATCATCCTATTATTTTTTACCATTACTTTGTTCCCTCCGAATAGACCTGTTATAATGTGATTTTCCATATTACTGCTGAAATGATTCCTTTGAACTTCCCTACATTTTGTCACATCTATTAACACCACTGCGATGCATTCTGTCACATATGTAAACAAAATTTTCATGCATTATGTCACATCTGATATCTCTCCTGTAGATTCATCTAGTTACGTAGATTCATCTAGGTACCATATACAAGTGAGTTGTTCTGCTACAAGTAGGTTTCCATCAAGTACAACACATGCATGATAATGCCAACAATCTCCCCCTTTAGACTTGATGGCAACCATATGGGTGTTGATTGCTTCAAGCTATTGAATCTGTTAGAGATATCAAGTAACACAAAAATACTCTCCCCCTTTGACATCAAGGGCAAAGGGCAGACCAAGATATTCTCCCCCTTTGAGATCAAGGGAAAAGAGTTGACCCTTTGAGATCAAGGGCAAAGGGCTAACCAAAATGAGGACTTCCATATCTAAATAGCTGAATATGAACATTAATCATGCTCCCCCTAGGCACATGCTAAATTCTCTGATTAAACTCTGCCTTTGTACATGCTGAGATGCACTAAACCATCCATTCTCCTCTTGAGCACATGCAAATTCTGCAAGAATATTTTATAAAATAATAACATGATTCTATAACTCAACTATGTGAGTATGACCTTCCTATCACCAATGAATCATACATACATCATTCTCCCAACCAAGTGGGCATATACCAAATTTTACTCATCTACCCAACCAAGTGGGGATATACCAAATGTTTATACATGACTGAAATATAGCAATTATTACATCATCCTTCCCATGCATAGTGGGGGTACAAATTACATCATATTACCAAAAAGGACTCAGTAAAAGACTATGACAGACATAGACATATTATTACATCATGGGCCTTTATATTACCTTTACATCGAGTGATATACATGACATTTATAACAAAGACCAAAGATCTAAACAAGACCATGATAGTCATCAACAACTATCATACACCATATATGATTTGCACCATAAGCATCTATCAGCAACATCCAGACCAGCAACCTGTATAATGTCATCACCTATTTCCAAGATATGACAATGTAAATATCATCAACTTGTGATGAAATATGCCACATATAGATATCAAATCATCCTCTTATTATCATCAAGATCAACTTGCTTCATTTCCTTAGTAGAAAGAGCTATATCATAACCTTCCATGAATCAACTAATAATATGTCATATCTCCAAGTAGTAACATAAAATCATTCACATCATATAATATGTATGTGAAAACACCATAGTCATCATCTAGAAATGCATGATCTTTACACAAGAGCCCTCAATATATCAACCATGTATCATCACTAGGGAACATCCCACATCTGATGAGCATCAACCATGATAATCAACATATGTGAGTATCAAACATATCATCATAAAGTAAGAAGTCATCATTATGTGACTAAGTAAGCCATGTCTCCGAATATCCATGTCTTCAAATAGCTATGTCTTCATGAGACCTGTAATAACATCATTCTCTTGGCTAACCAAAAATATTTATCAATATGAAACTTAAGTAATCATCCATGTATCCAGTATAATGTGTATCCATCAAAGAGATAGAAATATGTATCTAGCAACCCATGAGATCATAGTAATTTGTTAAAGTTTCTGGATTCCATCAAGAGAAGCAATCCTCAACCAATATATCATGTGAGAGCTAAGAACTATGGGAATCCTACACCATAACTGGAACATATGAGCTTTATGCATCTTTGAGGGCATGATGACAACAACATAAAATAAATGAGTGACTCTTATCATCATGAAGTTGTGTACTCAATATTTTTTCTTCTCCTTATCCTTATGAGGACCACTATGTAATAAAAATACCATATGTACTATATGCATCATCAAAATAGACATCCAAAATAATCCATAAATCCAATCTGAATAACAACTATGTAACCCCAAGCAATACAAGTATTATATAAGACTTTATCATAGGCAACTCATAATCGCAACACAACATGATGTATCATTTAAACACTTCAACCACATAAGCATCATCACCATTGATAAGAATCATTAGGTACCAAGGACTTCTAAACATAATGCCGACAATGCATTATTAGAAGCATAGCATATTCTCCCCCTGAACCTATTCCAACTGTTCAATGTCATATCTTATCATTACAAATATCCATATGAATTATCAAGGCATCATCATCATTCGATATACGTCAAGTCATAGAAAACTTATGAGGATCAAAAGCACTTCTAAATAACATCCATAGATTTCAGTCATAAATCATCAAGATAGAAAAGATAATTGATAATTGTCTGAACCATATCATATCTTTTTTCTGAGTTTGTCCCACTACTTCTTCTTTAAACCAACATATATGCGACTGTGCAACTTCAAACTCACATATATACGCGACTTATCTTCATGATAACTACGTATGAGAATTAGAACACTCAAATTTCATACTTTTAGTTCCTCCTGACTCTGTTGTGTGTGCATACTGAGCTATGCCACATATTTGTGGTTGTACTTCCTTCTTCTTCCATACCTTGGAATGTGATGAAGTTTTCTCCTTTTGGTACGTTGGCCGAAATTTTCTCCTGCATTCTTTTGCTATATGCCCAAACTTGTTACATTCATAACATCTAATATGTTTCATATTCCCTCTATAGCATTCAATGTCTTTGTGACCAAACATATTGCAAGAAAAACAATATCCCTTAAAGTACCTAGAAGCTGATGATCTTTCTGTGTGATGGTTATTAGCTTGAATCATTCTACTTCTGCATTTGGCTACAACATGTCCAAAAGTATGGCATATAAAACATTCAACATTATTAATCATAGGAAATAACCGATTATCACTTCCATAGTTAGGAGTAAATGATTTTATTTGAAGTCTTTCTTTCCTTGGTTGTTGATGGGGTTGACGTCTTATCTCCTTGTTGAGCATTTCAGATTTTTCATTAGTGTTCTTTGCCTCATCTTGTGAGCCAGATTCACCTGCAATAGTTTCATTGAAACCAAGACCAAATTTTGATGATAGGAGACCTTTGACTACTAAGAATATTATCCAAAATATTAGTAGTATCTTGAAATCATAACAATTTATGCTTTTCTTCTAATTTAGCTTTTAGGATATTTACCTCAACCTGATATTGCTCTTCCTTTTCCAGATACTACTTCTTCAAGATTTCTTCATCTTTTCTTCCTTCTTCTAATTTTTTTTATAACTTGAGAATCTCATTTTCTTGTTCTTCATCTGCTTGTTGTGGTTCTTCACTATTCTTATTTGAATTTTCAAGATCTTCTTTTAGAGATACTGTCTCATCTTCAAGACTTCTATAGTAACTGGATCTTTCTATAACTTTCTTGATTGTTGTATCCTTCTCATTTACTTCATTTCTCAATGATGTTACTTCATCCTGCAGCCTTTGATATTGATCTTCCTTTTCCTTGTATTGCTTCCTTACTTTGTTTTCTTCCTCCAACTCAGCGTTTAATCTCGTAACTTCTTCTTTGTAGACACATTCCTTTTTATCAAATAGATCTTTTTGATATCTAATTGTGTGTATGAGATTTTTAAATTCTGCCTCTATTTGATTTCTTTCTCTTTCTCCCATAATCTGAGCAAATTCAGTTGTTTCGATGTCACATTCATTACCTTCAAATGAACAGAGGAATGTATCACTAGAGGACAGCATATTCATACCTGATAATTCTTTTTTGTTCATCTTCATTCTGAGGTGATTTTGAATCTAAGGAGTTGCTTCCACATAATGGCCAATCATCTCTCCCACTATCACAATTCCCTTGAGATGTCTTCTTCTTTTGAGGTTCTTTCTTCTTTAGTTTCTTTCCCATTGTTTCTACGGATCTCCTTCAAGCGATCAAGCTTTCGACAAAGGACCTGCTCTAATACCAATTGTTGGGAATAATACTGAGAGGGGGGGTGAATCATTATTTACAAATCAATATCTTTTTCATTTCGATAGTCATATTTATATATGCTACTTTAGGTAAGGGAACTCGCATGTGCACGCCACTTTTCTTAAGGCAACCAACGTATATCTAGTGAACATATGATTCAATTAGTTCATCATATGTTTATCTTTAATTAGTGCATCAATACTTTATTAAACATTAAATAGTAACGATGTGAGGTAATAACAGAATAAATGATCAAACATAAGAAACACACATGAACACCTAGATTTAAGGTGGAAACCAAATGTGGGAGAAAAAACATCTGATGTTGTTGTCTATGTCTTCTTTTAATATAAAGAATAATCTGTTTGGAATGTTGTACTAGTGCATACTCATACTAGTACGCAGGCACCCTCTTGCAGAAGGCTACAACCTTCTCTCATTCTCTAGCTTCTACTGAAAGGGAGCTACAACCCCCTAGCTCTTGTACTAGCCGATATGTTTACTAGTATGTAGGCGCTGACCTACATAAGGATACAACCTTCGATTGTTCTCCAGCTGCTACTGGAAGGGAGCTTCAACCCCTTGATCGAAACAGCAGCCACTATTGGTAGGAAGCTTTGACTTCCTTATTGAAGGCTCCAATGCTCACTATCCTCCAGGGACCACGTTTCATAAATTTTCATACTCTCTACTCTTGGTACACAGCAACACAATATGTAGGCCACATTTCATCAAAATTTCATACTGGACCCATCAGTAACATTAAAGCTCAAAATCAATCACCACTCCAATACATCTACATCAACTAATCAATGAAACTCAATCATCAACCTCTGATATAGCTAAAACCCAATCATCAATCTCTGATATAATTGAAACAATCAATCATTGAAACCACTGAACCTCTGACACAACTAAATCAAATAATTATTCAAGCCTAATCAAATTCAACTAATCAATTGGAACAGATGGATCACTGTAGCCAGTACATAGTTCCGAACCCAGAACGCTACATCAACAACCAAAACCCTCTGTAACCTCAAAAGTCATGTGTCAGAATGTATATGCTCCTTCAATGAAGCCAAGCTATGTGTATATGCTACCTCCTTTAGCCCAACCTGCGTATACCTCTAAAGATACTGAATCATAGAACCTTCGAACAAAAAATTGTGCCAATCAGTGACATTCTGAAGATCTACTGTCATATTACATAGTTCTAAATAGATAACAACAAGGATCACCCTTCTTTCTCAATCAATCAATCAACTAGATTCAATCTCCTTATACAATCAATTTTTCTTCCAGATCTAATGAAGATATCATTAACAAACAGGAGTAAAACAACAACCCTGATCAGATAGATCAGTCACTTCTGAATAGAAAAGCTTTTCCTTTTCATACACTACTTGGAAGAGATGAACCTGCATGTATACGCAACTTCACCAAAGAAAACCAGCATATAGATCTGCAAATACCTACTTATAACTTCGCAGCTATTGCAGACTTCAGTCATACCTAGATTATAACATATAAAGGATAAAATATTTGTTAGCACTTAGATCTAGCCTATCCATTATCAGATCACATAAAGATAGGTGATTATGATCCTGATCCATCATTATATCTCATTCATCACCAAAAACTCTAGTGCATACTTAGTCTAGATCAAGCAAATCATCAGAAACCCATAACATGCATATTTTCTTTCAATCTAACACTTCATAAGATATTCATTACTTCTACTCTTAGCCCTTTGATCTTCTACTTAGACCAAGAGCACTTAGGACCCATGGTATTCTTGGACGGGATAAAATAGTCATTACTTCGCTCAATACTATGGGCTAATACCATGGTATTGACCACTGGTATTGTTTCCTTTTGAATTTCCTTGATTTTCCAACATATACGTGCTTTTCTTCTTGTGAAAGTGTGTGTATATGTATGTATATGCTCTTTTTGTTCTGTGAATGAGTGTGTATATGTTGTTTTGACTAAGTGGACCTATGTATACATCTTAAACTACTTTACACCATCATTTTCCTTCAACTTATTTGTTCTGATCAGTAAACCTTAGTTCCATCATCCTATTCTTTTGTACCATTACTTTGTTCCCTCTGAATAGACCTATTATAATGTGATTTTCCATATTACTTCTGAAATGATTCCTTTGAACTAACTTGCATTTTTTCACATTCGTAAACACAACTGTCATGCATTCTTTCACATCTGATATCTCTCCTGTAGATTAATCTAGTTACCATATACAAGTGAGTTGTTATGCTACAAGTGGGTTTCCATCGAGTACAACACATGTATCATAATGACAACACAAGCTCAATATTAAAGATAAATTTCCTATTCCTATTATTGATGAATTATTGGATGAATTACATGGAGAAATTTACTTCACCAAGTTGGATTTGCATTCAGGATATCATCAAATTAGAATGAAGATTGAAGACATTCCAAAAATAAAATTTAGAACTCATGAGGGTCATTATGAATTTTTTGTCATGTCTTTTGGCCTTACCAATGCACCTTCTACATTTCAAGGTTTGATGAATTCCATTTTCAAAGGCTTCCTTAGAAAATGGGTGTTAGTATTTTTTGATGATATACTAATCTACAACAATTCTTGGAAAGATCTTTTTCAACATGTTGACAAGGTGCTCAAACTATTGGAGGAGAAACAATTATATGAAAAAACCTCCAATTTTTTTTGTTGAGTATAAGAAGTGGAATATCTGGGTCATATTGCATCTCATGCTGGTGTTAAGGTCGACCCTAACAAAATTAGATTCATTAAGGAATTGAAAATCCCCACAACCATAAAGCATCTCGAGGATTTCTAGCGTTGACAAGGTATTATCGCAAGTTTCTTAAGAATTATGGGAGAATAGCAGCACATCTAACAAAATTACTAAAGAAAGATGCATTTTCTTGGATTCTAGAAGAAACTAAGGCCTTTAAACATATTAAAGAGGAAATGTACGAAGAACTTGTCTTAGCTATGCCAGACTTCACAAAAACCTTTATTATGGAATGTGATGCCTAGAGAAATGGAACTGATGGCGTTTTAATGCGAGAAGGAAGACCCATTGCTTTTCAAGTCATCCAATCAAAGGAAAGTATTTAAAAAAACTTTTTTATGAGAAGAAATGTTGAAAATACTACATTCACTAAAGCAATGACAACCTTACCTAATGGGAAGACACTTGAAGGTAAAAACAGACCATGATAATCTTAAATAATTTTTGGAACAAATCTTATCTTTAGAAGAGCAACAAAAATGCATCAAAAAGATGTTGGGTTATGACTATGAAATCATCTACCAAAAAGGGAAGCAAAATGTTGTTGCAGATGCACACTCAAGTAACTATGAGGATGTGGATGCATTTCTTTGTGCCATTTCTAATATCCAACTAGATTGGATAACCGAAGAATGTGATGACTGGAAGACTGACAAGGAAGTGTGGGATTTCTTTCAAAAGTTGCAGCAAGGTTCCCGTACATATGATACATTTAGCTGGAAAAATGATTCATTATGGAACAAAGATGACTTATACCTTTGTAAGAATTCCCAACTCAAAAAAAATATTCTTTTGGAATTTCACACCTCTCCCTTAGGAGTGCACTCAAAATTTTTAAAAACTTACCGCAAGGTCAAGAAGGATTTTTTTTAGGAGGGCCTTAAATCTCATATTCCAAAATTTGTTGCGGAAGGTTTGGTTTTTGAATAAAATAAAGTTGAGAAAATTAAAGTCCCGAGTCTGTTACAACCTTTATCCATTCCAATTCAATGTTGGGAGGAGGTCTCAATGGATTTTATCATAGGTTTACACAAGTCTAAAGGACAGAGTGTCATTATGGTGGTAGTTGATAGACCTACCAAGTATGCACACTTTTTTGCATCATCTCATATATTTAAAGCCAGTACAATTGCTACTACATTTTTGGAAACTATTCAAAAGCTACATGGAAACCCAAAGATTATTGTAAGCGACAGAGATCCCATTTTCATTGGAAATTTTTGGACAAAATTATTTTCTTGTCTAGGTAATCAATTAGCTCATAACTCATCTTATCACCCTTAATCTTATGGGAAAAATGAGATAGTGAACACATGTTTCGAAGGATATCTGCGTTGCTTTGTATCTAATAAACAAACATAATGGGTTAAGTGGTTACCTCTTGTTGAATGGTGGTATAACACTTCATTCCATACTACAACAAAAATGACCTCATTTATGGTACTTTATGGATATCATCCATCGTCCATCACATCATATTTAAGTGAAAATTTAAAGGTTCAATCAGTGGAGTATCACATCGAGCATCAACAAAAAGTTCTCTAACTCTTAAAGGATAACCTCATTATGGCACAAAATCGAATGAAACAATAGGCAAATCAACATCACAGGTAAGAAAGTTTTTATGTACGAATCTAGGCATTTTTACGGCTACAATCATACAGGCAAATGTCCCTCAAAAAATATAAGAAGGATAATAAATTATCACAAAAGTACTATGGTCCTTACAAGGTGTTGCAATAGATTGGTACTATGGCTTACTAATCGGAGCTTCTTGCATCTTCCTCAGTGTACCTAGTTTTCATGTTGCATGCTTAAAGAAGGTTATAAGTGACAAGATCCTAGTTAAAACAATATTTCCATAACATGATGAGGAAGGAAAAATCATATTGGAACCTAAAGCAGTCAAGAAAACAAGAATCTGACAACTACAAAATTGATTAATTTCATAGTATCTCATCAAGTGGAAGAACTTACCCGCTAAAGATTCCACATGGGAGGATGAGAATTTTATACACAAGCATCTAGAACTACTCAGGCATTGAGGACAACAGTTTTTTGAAGGAGATGGGCATGTTAGGTCATTATACTAATAGTGTAGCCCCTTATTGTTATTTTTAGTGTAGACCACTTATTATTATTGTTGTGACCATGTAGTCCCCATATTGTTATTATTGTGCCCCATAGAAACCCAATATTGTTATTTTTATGCCTTTACATTATTACTATTATCTAGGCTCTAATTATCTTGTGACCCCTTAGACTCCTATATATATAAATGAGGTCTTGTCATTTGTATCATCCTAGAATTGTTCATTTATGTAATGTAAAGGAGGATTCCCCCTCGAAGAGGATATTTTTAAAGTCGTCAATCTATATTTTTATGAGTTGGTTGCATAACACAGTTGGGGTTGTTTTTCAGCCTCTAAGTGACCTATAGACCCCGTAGGATGTGGTGAATTGTTAGTTTGTCATTAGTAGTTGGACCCACTTCCTTAATTGAATCTAGGAGGTCAGGTCAGGTCATAGTATCGCTTCCTCTCATATTTACCCTGGTAGGGCAATGAATTTGGGTAAATGTGGCATGGGTGGTTAAATATTGGTATCCGAGCATGGTTTAATGGTGGGAATGGATTAGAAGGATGTGTTTATCCTGCATGCATGTCAATGTCTATGTGGTTGTTATGGATGCAGTATCATATAAATGGTTTTCATTTATGAGTTGATTGTGTTCAATTGGTGTTATCATGCATGATGTCAAACTATTGATATGATTATGGATACATACATTTATCATGATAATATAGATTGAATGTGTAGATGTGATAGCCTCCCTTGAACTTCGTTGAGGTATGTTGAATATGTTTATATTTTCTTTATCTTACATGGTTTTTTTGAAGGAAATATTAGATAAAATATGATAATAAAAACGGTGGAATACAATTTACATGATTCTCCTTATAGATCAAATGAACAACATGGTGATGAATACTCCCCTAACATAGAAAACACATTGAGAAAATTGAAAGTAGCGATTAGGAGTTGTAAGGAAGATAATGAGAGGATCATTTAGTCACAAGAAAGACTTTCTAGGGCATAGGAGAAGAAATATGAGGTTAATGCATTTATCCTTCAAAAGTCGATCAAACTTGTAGAGACATGCATTGCTTAGAATCATTCATGGACAGGAGGAAAGGAATGACACATCACATATCAGAGAGGCACCAGACATTTGTTTACAGTAGCAAAGCGAGTGTTATCTCCACCTGGGGTGGAAGGGGGCTCGCTTCCTCCATCAGCATCACAGGTACAGGACAAAGGTAAGAGGCCAATACAGGATGAGGGGCCTTCAGGTGAAAGAGAGACTGACTTCATTGTCATTCATGATGATGATACAGATACAGGTCCACAAAGCGCCAAACTTAGAGAGATCATCCAGGAATAGCAAACAGAGATCGAAGCCTTATCCCTTGATTTAGAGAGGGCTAAGTGGACCATGAAATACTTAGAGTAGAGGAAAAAATAGCTTCAATATCAGCAGGCAATCATGGAGCTACAAAACATCCACGAGAATCGCCAAGCTACATAAAGGAGAAGAATTGATCTCACATCATTGGAGCAACAGATTAATGAGGATCGAGAGGCCAATCTCGAGAGAGTTAACATGCACTTAGAGAGGCTGTTGGACAAGGCCGACAAAGACCATGCATTGCTGAGACACATGGCTTTCCACTACATGGCACGAAACAAGGCATGCAAGGCCCGAATCAGGAATTTGAAGGCAAAATTGAGGAAGACAATAAGGAAGCAAAAGAGGCAAAGGAGCTCGATCGTCTTCAGATATTGGCTGAAGCCTCTTTAGCCCAGCATAACACTTAATGAAGAAGCTCCAGCCCAAATTTCAAGAAATTTGGGGCATTTTTGGTATTTTTGCAAATTTTTGTACAAAAAACAGGGTTTTTCTCCCTGTGCGCCGCGCCACTTGGCGCGCGCTTATGAGTGGGACATCTTATGGAGGAAAACTTGATATTTTTGGATTTTTCATGAAAATTTATGCATGCTCAGGAATGGCCGAGAGATTTCATCAAGTTCTGGGTTCCCTAAAGGGTCGAAAACACCCTAAAAATGACTTCACTGCCCCTATTTTGACACACAGGAAGCAGTCTTGGGAGATTGGATATTTGGAGGGGAAAATGGACACAAAATCCAAAAATTCCACTTGGGTTGGAAAGTAGACAGGAAGGCTTTCCATCAAGAACATTTGGGATCAATTTGGACTTCAGAAACTGCCTCAAAATCAGCATCAAAGTGGCGCGACGCATATAGAAATTGGCGCGACACACAGAGGTTTTTTGCCCAATTTTTCATCTTCCAGCTCAGAAATTCAGCCAGTTTGACTAGTTTTTCTTTGTGATGTTATTTTTGACCTATCTTGATGTAATTGGATGAACATGATGTAATGTTTTCACTTAGTTACTTTTTCTAGAAGATTCATTCACCAAAAGGTGAAATGTGAGTGAATGAATCAGTTTCCTAGCATATAGGGGTAAGTTGTTTGACTACCTAGTTTTCAGTTCCTTATTTAGAATTAATTGAAACAACTCCTAGAATGATGGGTTCGACCCCTAGAGGCATGGGAAGGAGTTACGCTTGTCTATATTATGTAATTTCTCTATCATTTTCATGGTTGGACACTAGGGATTGCTTTGGCATATCATTGTACATTCTATCTCTGCATTTTTGGCTAAGGAAAGACCAGGTTTTGCAACACTGTTTGGGATCCATGTGGCTTTATGTTTTGATGTTGTTCTTCTCTAAGTAATTGTAATTTCATTAGTGTTATGTGTATCATTTTCCTATCTCTTCTTCTGAATTTGAACAAATGAGTGATTAAGGTGGAATTCATTAACTGCTATGCTCTGCCTTTGAATTTGTTTAAATTTCCATGTTTTCATATGTTTAAGTAGAATTCTTGAGACTCTCTTACTCTCCTTAGCTCCTCACCGGTCTGATCTTTCCATCTCACTCACTTTAAAGCATCAAAACGATTGTCTTCCTTGCCCCAATCGAAACTCTATAGAAACGGTGCCTCATCTGCGAGCCCAATTTGCCTTTCCCATTTTTTCAACAAAAACCCTCAAAAAACCAAATCAAATCCCTGCACTTAATACCTAGCCTAAGGTCAGTTGCAAATTTAGTCATCTAGAGCCTCATCGATTACCTTTTGCCGAGATTGACCCGGAGAGAGCCCTCTCCTGTCCTCGTAGGGCTAGCTACGAGGCTGAGCGTGGTTTGATGTGGACCTAGAACCTTGTCTTTTCAGCTTGAGACAAATCTAGGGTCTAACAGGGACAACAACATAATAATTATCGTAATGTAATTACCATATATCATAACATTAAGAACAATGGTTTCCAGCATAGCCAAGGCATATGATGCCTCAAGTCCAATTAATTTACCTTTCATGTTACTTTTCTCATGATTCTGTTAGCATCGTCGATTCATCCCCATGGACCCAACCAATCCATATAACTATCATATTCATGCCTTCATCTTTCCTTATACATGCTCTGAGTTTCATATGGTATTACATTACCTGTTGGGTTTAATTCATCTCTCGTCCAGCTCCATTAGTCCTATCCTCCTCCCCAAACAATTCCCAAGACCCTCAAAACACAGAAGGCAAGAAAAAGAAACAAACAATATGAAAACCATGAAAAACCAATGACAATACAACAACACAAACAAAATGGCATGCTACGCACTAGATGCAATCAAAACCATATAGAAATAGCAAACAAATCACAAACACCGAAAGAACAAAACACTCAACAAACACCACGACGCAATCCCCATGGGTTCCTAATGCTCCAAAGGAGAGCTCGACCTGAGCCTTATCCAGTATTTCATAGTAGTCTCTTTTCCATGAAATCCCCTGCATCATACTTCCATAAACACATAATTGACAGTGCATAAATAAATAAAACAATATACCATCTACCTTGCCTTTATGTGCCACGCATGTTTCCTTGTAACTGGACACATACATATATCATCTCTCGAGGTACTCCAATTCCCTCAACGGATCTAGATATAACTAGAAACTAGCTAATATACATGGCAAATACGTGTTCATGAATATATCATATATCCACACAATATCAGACAAAATCAAGGTTAGGAAGAATTCATGTATGCAAAGAACATTCATTTGGAATTGTGGTTTCCAAACATAACCAAAGGAATTCTCACCCAATTCCTTTCTTTTATCGTTTACCTTGCTGCAATTGAGTCTTAAGATATGTTATCACATCAACCATATGTTAGCTATATGAAAAAATCAATTGTTACCTTGTCACACTAATGTCAAACATGTTTCCATGCAACTACTCACACATGTCAGTCACACATTCCAACAATCAAGGCATCATATCTAATAATTTGAAATCAACATTTGCCAATACTAACATCCATGTCAGAATCAACAATCAACTCACAATCATTAATCATAATGCTACAACTATCACCTACTTACACTCAAGTACATATCAATTGTCTCAAAACATATTGTGTTAGTGAAACCATCTTACAACAAGATCATTCCTTCAAGAAATCTCATAAACACATACACATATCAGACAATTATTCAAAAACTCAAAAAACTTGCAAACATACCATGTTATATAACCAAATAGATGACATAATCAAACTCATACATCAATGTATCTTAGGGGATGCTATCACATTTGCACAAGTCAGTCTATATTAGCATGATACAATATCACAAGTACTTCAACTCATACCTGAATACTATAACCATAATCATCTACATAGGGAAATATAACTAGAAAAATTTATAATTACATCAAGCTCTTAAATCCAATGACCATAATCATCATGCATATTAAGTAAGTGCATATAAGAACAAGTTACTATCATGTATGCATATCTCACACACATGCATATGACTGCACTGAATAACTAACATCTATCATTCATGTAACCACAACAACCATAGAATGATACACATGTGCATAACCCTAATTCTTATAACAACCATTCACCAACATACCTGCATACCCACCATACAAACCTTTATGATGATCAACTCTTACCCTGAGGTCCATAGTTGCAACCTCGCTTTGATGATCTATATCTCTTACTCTATCTTAGCCAACACATTAGCATCATAAGAACCAACAACATAATGATGATAAAACTACATAAAATTACCTCATAATGCATGTATGACCTACCATACATGCATAACTATAACCATTAAAATGCATGCATAAAAACATATAGACACTTACATGCTTACAATCAACATGTATTCATGACAAACACAACACAATTGTAACAATTACTACTGCCATGCATACATAACAAGCACATATACGACCTACATGCATTCGAGAGAAAAACATTTCACTTATCCATTCCAAGGGTTGAACCATGCTCTAATACCACTATATGGTATCAAATATCACCCAAAGAGAATAGAAACCAAACATCACCCAAAGAGAACAGAAGCTAGACATCACCCAAATAGAATGGAACTCGCTCTAATACCACTCTGTGGTATCAGATATTACCTAAAGAGAGTGCAACCATGGTTTGATACAACTCTCTGGTATCAGATATTACCCAAAGGGAGTACAACCATGCCTTTATACCACTCTGTGGTATTATATCATTAGGGGATTTTTGAGGTCTCAAATGGGCCTCCTAAGGAAATTATAAAATAATAGTGGAAATAATAAAATAAGATTAGATGACATCATCAAATTTTAGAGGGAAAAAAGAAAAAACTATTACAACTCGTCTTTTCAGCTTATCTCCCTATGGGTTTACTCAAATTTCGAGGGGAAACACTCATTGGATGCAAAATTTGATTCCCTGTGCAAGGAGTACCCATGTTGCATACTTTCAATGAACCCTACTACACGAAAACTGAGAAATACATGAAAAACATGATTTCAATCACGTTTTTTCATGTATTTCTCATTTTTCGTGTAGCAGGGTCCATCAAAAGTATGAAACATGGGTACTCTTTCGATGAGGAATGAAATTTTTCATCCAACAAGTACTCCCTCTGAAAATTTGAGTAAACTGTTAGGGAGATAACTTTAAAATATGACTTGAAAAAATTGTTTTATTATTTTCTTATTTTTTAATCTTTTTATGTTTTTACTCCAAAAATGGTGAATCATCCCCCATGGTTGACATCATCAGCTTGAATCCTATTGGTTCTTATAATGTTTATTTTGGTTGTACATTTTTCTTAGGGGGCTCATTTTATACCTCAAAAGTCCCGTAATGATTACCCAAAGAGAGGGCAACCATGCTTTGATACCACTCTGTAACACCCTCCTCCCACATTTAAACAAGCTAACCAACCAATCGGGGTAAACATGTGTTGAAGAGTTACTATGATATGATTCAACTCCCCATGTATAGTTAAGGAAGTAGAACTGACAAAAAAACCAATCTTCCCTTCCTCGGGAGCTATAGAACCTTTAGGACACAACCAACCCTTCTAGATGCCCAAACCTTGATACAATTTGTCATTTTTCTGAGCTAGACCCCCAACCACTCTCTTAACAATATATGCATGTGACTAAGAGACTCAAGGTGCTCCCACAACAAGGTATGCATGCAACTATGGCCTTTTTTAGGCAGTTTTGTGATAGTGACCCCAAATTTCGTGCCACCTTTTAAGGGTTAGGACACAAGCTATTGCCCATAACTTTATGAAACTTCCAAAAAAGATAATTAACACTGAGATAAGGTTACTAATGCAAACACTTGATCAATTACTTGATCTAACCCCTACTATCCATGGCAGACATTTTGTCAAAGATATCACAAACATGTAATCTACATGTCATAACAATAGATCTGGATATAGGGATCTCATACTTGTCTTAGAATCATCAAGGAGGATTGATATATTCCCCCCATAACTGCATTGTTATCTATTAGGTCATGCATTCGATAACCAATGACATATTCATTAAACATGTCAAGAGCCATAAACAATATACATCATATAACCAACTAATAACCCAAATATAAAATAGCAATAACCAACATATAAACCATGGAAAATCAGTCATAATGTGACCTTCATAATCAATACATAGGCTCATAGATCACATTAGGAAAGACGTCTTATTAACATATGAAAATGTCAATGAAGTTAGGGACTTCTAAGTACTGCCTGACCATAGACTAGGATGAACCAAATATTTCTTTCAGCCAGTCACCCTTGTGCCATATTCCAAGCATGAATGTGGGATATCATGGAATAAACCAAGAAAACCAAACCAGGGATTCTAGAAGCCAAACCACCTCAAACCTCAACTAGTGATTCCACCTCATGGTCATACATCACTAACCATCACCGTATCCGCCTCCATCCAAGTTGTCCAGGGCTCCAGAGCATTTGTTCCAACCAAGACTTACGAGACTAGTAATTCAACCCACAGTGTTAGGTCCCTATATTAATAGTGTAGCTCCTTATTGTTACTATTAGTGTAGCCCCATTATTGTTATTTTTGTGCCCATGTACTCCCCATATTGTTATTATTGTGCCCTATAGAAGCCCAGTATTATAATTGTTGTGCCCTTAAATTATTATTGTTACGTAGGCTCTAATTATATTGTGACACCTTAGACTCCTATATATAGAAATGAGGTCCTATCATTTGTATCATGGAAGAATTATTCATTTATGTAATGCAAAGGAGGTTCCCCCCTAGAAGAGGATAATTTTTAAGCCATTGTTCTATCATTTCTTCTATTTCTTGAGTTGGTTGCATAACATTTGGTTTCAGAGCTTTGGATTCTACTGTTTCATTGCTGCATGTTGTTGGGAAAAGTATCCAATACGGAATGCCCTTATCCCACTCTAAGGTGTGATAGTGCCTTAGCAACAAACAAGGAAAACTATCTGAGTGTTCTTCTTTATGAAATGTAAATAGAGAAGTAGGATGTAACTAACCAGTGTCTTCCGCTAGTTTGCCGATCCAATCTCTCTCTTTTGTTCGCTTCCCGCTGCTTGCTCCTACACTGGTCCAGCTTCGTCAAGGTCCTGCAAGATCACAAGAGAGGGAAACTACAAGAGCATAGATTCACATTCATAACTAGTTTAGGATTAGAATAAACTAAATATGCAAATACAACAAAACATCATGGATATACAAGCATATAGGAGAAACTCAAATGGTTTTATTGATGTAATAACAAGGTTCAGGAAGAGATACAACCAAGTGAGGCCCAATCCAGCATCACCTTCCCAACAAAAGGAATCCCCTTCTTCACCTCCTTCAAAGCAAATCACCCAATAATTATAATCTCAAACCAACAGTAATTCTCTGCAAAGTACAAAATTCCAGCCTCCTGAACCTCTAGGTGAGAGATCCATATATAGATGTGAGCAGAGAGGATGAGTCAGCTCATGAACTCATCATGTTTTGACTTGTGGCTTCTCTCTGTCAGTTCTTGCTTCCACTTGGAGGTTGAGAACCTCTTACTCATCACTAGTCGAATTCATTGAGGCAAGTGTCATTGAGGAAGATTCTGGAAGCTTCCAGTGCTTGGACACCTCGTTGAATGAGCTTGCCATTTGTAATTTCCTGCTCAGCGCACCTTGGTAGTGCTTCTACCTGTGTTGCAGTGCAGGTAGCCAGTGTAAGCTTTGCATTTCAGCGCAGACAGCTAGTGGAGCTCTTGAATTGATCCTGAATTGACTGTTTCTGAGTGGTTTTTGGTGGAGAACTTCTGGGAGATGCTGTCAATGGTTGACCTCGTTCCTTTAGGGGTAGGAACAACTCATTTAGGGACTTTGGATCCCTTGGATTATGGAAATTTCATGCTCAATGCTGTAAGGCACAAAAATGTCTATAACAGTTGCCCCCTAAAGTATGAGGCCGTTTATCAGGTGAAATGATTTATTAGGAGGATCCGAAGTTCTTCCAATGCTGGGAGGATGATCTGTAATAAGATACAATACAATACATTATTTTTCATACTGCTTTCATGATCTAGCTAAGGCGGGCATTCCCATGCTCAGCTTTATAAATTCATTTTTCTTTACATAGAATAGACAATCGTCTGATGGTAGACTGATGATTTTGATGAAATCATCATCCTTTTGGTAGGATGATTATCTGCTGCAATGTTGTACATGTCAATGTCTTTATTTTCCTGAATATATATCGTAGCCCGGATGGATGAAACTAGATCCGGGGTCTTCAATCTCATCCGATCTTCACTCTAAGTACAAGTCGATCCATGTGAGAAATGTTCTGAAGTCGAACATGGAAAGACATCGCTTGATTACCAGTCAATGATGTAAACTGTTAACAAGCGCGAGAGGAATCACCGATAATGATGATGACCCTCAAGGTACTGTAGTACAATTCACGTGGTGTGAATAAAGGACTTGGCATCGAACACCATGCAAAATATTTCGGTCGAAGGTCATTGATGTATACCTGTCGCCGGAAGTGAGAAACTTGCCATTGAGGCATGCAAGCTTCAAAGTACTGAAGGGGTTGTTCCTAGATCAACTTCTTGGATAATGAGCTGATGTCGACAAGAAGCGATCCATCAAAGGAGGGCCTTGATGTATCCCACATCAGTGACATGGAACGGAGCAAATGATTTTGATAGAGGCGAAAACGATCTGGTGATATATGATTCAGGGTGGCGGTCATGAAAGGATGAAGGATAATGTATGGTAGTGGATCGGACACGGTTGACTTCTCTGGATGACTTCTCTTGAAGATATCGGCGACACTTGTGTGATGGATTGGTAGCATTTACCCCAAAGGCGGATGCTATGGTGAGACCATGGTGATGTGACCGGTGAATGAAACAACCCAACCCGACTCAGGCACGGAGTGGAAGTGTCATGTTCAAGAGCGACTTGCTACCAATAAAGTTTTTTGAGTTTCTTCCCAATTTTCCCCAGTCATTTCTGACCAGTACCTCCTTATTTTTGTCAAGCTTGAGGAGGATAACATATGCTTGTTCTATAATTTACCCTTCGGGTAAACCCATCGCTATGTTTTAACGAGCCTAGCGATAGTGAAACTCGTTCTTGTCTAAAGACAAGTTTGTCGCTATTTAATGCTTTTAACGAGTCTAACGACAAAGATAACTCGGTCCTTTTCAATTTTAGAGAGTCTGAAAAGGTACGTAAAGATAACTCCAAAGTTCCTTTTTCGTCATCTAATCCCTTAAGTCCGAAAAAGTATAAAACAATACAGAAGGGATGAATTTTTGATAGTTTTAACGAGCCGAACTAAACAAGCGCTCGATCTTTTTGTGCAATAATCCCTCAGGTCCAAAAAGATTAAAATCTAGAGGAGGGATAGCTCTTCCGGTCGTTTAACGAGCTGGAAGGCCAAAACTTGACAATCTTTTCATATTTTACGAGTCAGCTGAAAATAGCTTAAAGAAGACTCGTCTTTTGAGGAACGAGTGATGAACAGGGTAGCAGCTGATTCCAGATAAGGCTTGGAATGTTCCAATCACGGCAGTGTCACAAGGATGGCTAGTGAAATCACTCTTCGCAGCTGTTCCTGAAAATGGGTAAACAATCAAATGGAGGTGAATGATCGGCCAATGAAAGGTGGAGGTGATGGTGCAAAACACGACCAAGGCTTTAATGGTTGATAATGTACATTCGCAGTGGTTATTTACCGGATAGTTCATTTTTTAACGAGCTTAAACGCGAGTTGAAACATTTGCTCGATCTTATGTTTATTTTTTAACGAGCATGAACTATGTGTTAAAACTGCTGAAAACTTATGTTTATTTTTTAACGAGCATGAACTATGCGCTAAAACTGCTCGATAACATGGTCTACTTTTGATTTCTTACCATAAATAACTTTTTTCTTTTCAAAGATAGTACTGTACCTTCAATTGCTGCATCAAACTAGTTAGAAATGAATAACATTTGCTTGAAAATGAGATTAAAACATTAATTTTTTACTTTGAACTACGTAAAAATCAATTAAAAGGTGTTTTTACCTCTCATTTTACCATTTCATTTGAACTTGGTTTGTTGGAGCTTTGGAGTTGCCTCTTTCCCCTTGATTTTCATCAGCTGATTTCGGGAGATTCTGTGGACGATTCTCGACATCGTTTGGACCAGGTAGGAGCTAAACCTGAGCTCTTTCATTTCATGGTTTCCTTTCTGCATTATGTGCTTGTTTTCCTGTTTTCCTGAGCCCCTGGGGTTTGATGGGGTCGCTCTCCCATCAGCGCACCTTGTGCACTCGAAACCTGCGCTGAATGTCAAGCAGTATGAAGGCAGCTTGACCTTCAACGCAGGTGGAACACTGGGCAGGTGCGTTGGGCGAAAAAGAGGATTTTGTTGCACAATTTTTGATGAAAATTTTTGCTAGTTTCTCATAAAAACTAGGATCTAACTCATCTCATGTTTGTTTTTCAGAGATATTGGAGCAAAATGACCCGTACATGGCGAGAACGAGAACATGAAGAAGAGGACATGATTGCCCTACATGATCCTGTCACGGTGAACGCATTGCGGAACTGTGGCTTGCTGAAGTTCTTCCGTATCTCTAGTATGAGACAACAGATCGCCCTACTGCAGCATTTGCTTGATGCTTGGGATCCTATCAACCAAGTATTCCAGATTAGGGGCAAATCCATCCCCTTGACCGCAATAGATGACTGGCTTGTCGAGGCGGGGTGCCCCTATTTCTTTGTCAGGTTCGGCCCGAGGGAGTGACTCTGCGAGAGATTAAGTCCGCCAGTATTGCAGGGAAGGATCTCAGCCGAGTAAAGACAGCAAGATCGTTATCCGTGAGGTTGCTGACAGGTCCCTCAGGTCTATCCTGTATACTATTGGTAGGATGGCCGGTAGTGCATCCCTTCATGTAGCCAACAGATCCTATGTGCAGCATGCCTTGGAGTGCCTCCAACCGAAAATATTCAACTGCTGTGATGCAGTACTTCTTCAGATGAAAAGTCAATTGACCAAGGTAAAGGACGGAAAGTTGAAGAACTTTGGGTTTGGTTCCATTTTGACTGCCTTTGCTTTGGAGAAAATACCACTGATGCAGCCACAGTACATCGATCTCGGCTTGCCTTCTCCTACTGAACCACGCATGCAGAGATGGGTTGATCACATGTCTAGACATGCTGGTCAATCTCAGATTTCTTTCACTGATACCTTCTTCAGGTGGTTCGAGTGTCAGGAGATGGTCTATTCCGAGTATCCATATGTTGGCATGGACTTCTGGGGTGATCCGGATTTGGTACTGCCAGACGGCGAGCAGTGGGGCGCTATTGGTAAAAATTTCGACCATATCACTGTTTACTGTTTTTATTCATAATGTTCTTGTGCTTTATTCTATCAAGACTTTAATCAAACTCATATGTGCATGCAGATGTTGGTCCTGTTCGTCCAGCAGTTCGCTCGAGAGCGCCAGCTACTGCCCCAGCAGGAGAGGCTGCCGGGAGGGTTATTCTTCGTCACCTTGATGTGGCCGAGATCCTCACAGCTGTGCAGGAGTAGGTTGAGAGCCTTACTCTTGGTATTCCAGACGTGAGGATCGACAAGTTACCTTTACAGTTGCAGCGACATACTACTGGTGTGCCTAGACGATGGACTCGTCTCTTACGCATGATTGCACAGGCCGTGACGTGCTATCATGAGCATCATTAGACTAGGGTGCCCCCTAGCATTTTTGAGTTTTTGGGTCATGTGACCGATTTTGTCTTGGTTACAGAACATTATATGTAAACCATAAACATCTTATATATATATTTTGATTTTCGGGGTTTTATTCTGATTGAGTTATATGATCCATATGTACCACATTGATGATGTGTTCCTTTTTATAAATGTCGCAAATGTCTATCTAACACATAGTTTGCTAATGAGTCGGTTAATGTGTTTAAGTTTCTGGAAATATGTTGGTATTGAATTAAATCAAATTGTCTTTCCAAAATCTTAACCCTTAGGAACATGCGATAAATAGCTGGGTTGCGAACGGAATATATACCATTGAGTTGTAGTATTACGAGTTGTGAGTCTAGCCTGACGATTAGTCGGCGTATACCATGGGTGATGGCATCAGAGAGCAGTTCTATCAACACGCTATACTCAGCGATGTTATTCGTTGATTGACCAATACATACGCCTCTGAAACTTACTAACTCGCCGCTTGGATCAAAAATGGCCCAGGCTGCGGAGGACAGGTTCCGCGAACTACGACTCGCTCCGTCGGCATATCCCACACATGTCTCCAAAAGGTTTGACATCTGCAATAAATGTAAAGAAAAGGTGGATTACTCGACCAAAATAACCACTTTAGCGAAAACAAAATACAACAAAATCATATTGGTTACTATTTAAGCATAGTAACGCTTGAGGTACAACCCGTTACGAGGTTGCGCCAGTGGAATTCCGTCATAATCCATTAAATCGTAGGCTCCTTTTGCTAACACTCGTTTAACAATATAGGGGCCCATCCATAAACAATTAAATTTACCTGCTCCCAATTTATCGGATTCTTGGTCGTAAAGCAAGACCAAGTCACCTTCTGAGAAGACACGGGGTTTGACATTTTTGTCGAACTGCGCCTTGACTCATTTCTTATGGGCTTCGTTAGCCAAAGAGGCATCACGATGGGTTTCATCCAATTGGATTAATTCCAAGAAACGGGCCTCTTCTTCCGAAGTTCCGGGGAGGAGATCAATTGCGAGTTTGAGAGACGAGATTTCACACTGGATTGGTAAGACTGCTTCCAGGCCATACACCAGTTGAAAAGGTGTGAACCCGGTCGCATTCCTTACCGATGTTCGGTAAGCCCACAAGGCTGAGTACAGGATTAGGTGCCATCTTCTTTTGTGAACCCCGATCATCCTTTGCAACATACGCTTCAGGACTTTGTTGATCGCTTCAACTTGTCCGTTGGCTTGCGGGTAATACGGAGTAGAGCTGTCGTGAGATAGCCCTAGCTTGGCAGCTAATTCAACCAACATGTGATTGCGGAAATGCGATCCATGATCTGTAACTATAGCCTGTGGTACGCCGAATCTGGTGACTACATGATTGAAAAAGAATAGGGCAACTGTTTCACCAATATTATCTAATGTAGGCATCGCCTCGGCCCATTTGGTAAAATAGTCAATGGCGACTATAGTATACCCATGCCCCCCGGTCGAGGTGGGGTTACATTGCATGAAATCGATGCCCCATTTGGCGAAAGGCCCCACAGCTACTATCGGTTGTAGCGGAGCGGGTGGTCTTCTGGTTTTGCTATCGAAAATTTGACAAGCATGGCAACTTTTGACTGCGGTTATGCAATCTTTGAACATTGTTGGCCAGAAGTATCCTGCTCGTAAGATTTTCTATGCTGTAGCATATCCAGATTGATGTCCCCCGTAGGCACCTGAATGACATTCATTCAGGGCTTTTTCGGCTTCCTCATGGGTGAGGCACCTCCTCAGAACTGAATGGACACCACGACGGTAAAGGGTATCACTGACGATCATGTAGTCTTTTGCTTGGTATCGAATACGTTTATGTTCAGAGTGTGAGGTGTTTGGCCAAAATTTTTGGGTTTGGAGATAAATGATTATATCTCCATACAACTCATTGCTTGTAGATATCAGAAACAAACTCTCATCCACGATTGATTCCTCGGAGGTTTCATCGTTGGACGACGATGGGAGATCGCATAATAATTCTGCGAATACTAGAGCTTTCTTTGATTTGGATTTCACAAATTCCAGATCAAACTCTTGAAGGATTGCTATCCATTTTGAATATTTGCCCCCCGGCAACTGTCGCGACAATATATAAGTCATGGGGTTGCAATCTGACAGAATGGTAGTTTTCCGAAAGAGTATATAATGACGAAATCTCTATATTGCTTGAACAGCAGTGAGTGCTAGCTTTTCAATGTAAGAATATTTACTTTCTGTATCATTTAAGTTTTTACTTAAATAATATATAGGATGTTCAATTCCATCGACCTCTTGAACTAAAACCATCGCAATGGTCGTATCTGCTGCAGCCAGATACAGGTTAAAATCCCTAAGATAGTCAGGGGCATACATTAATGATGCTTTTACTAGAGACTCTTTCAAAGCGTCAAAGGAAGCTTGCGCAACCTGGTCCCAAACGAAGGGTACATCCTTTTTCAAAAGACGTGTATAACCTTTAGCAAGTCCTGCGTAATTTGGAATGAAACTCCTTAGAAAGTTTGCTTTCCCTTGGAGTTTCTGAATCTGAAGCAAATTTGAAGGTGGAGGCAAATTGATGATTGCCTGAACCTTACATGGGTCGAGACGAATCCCATCCTTAGAGACTACAAAGCCAAGTAAACGACCAGAACTGACGCAAAACACACATTTGTGTGGATTGAGTCTTATCTTGTAGTGTCGGCAACGTAGAAATATCGCTCTTAAATGCTGCGGATGATCAGTCCGCTTTCGCGAATGAGCTAGAAGGTCGTCGAGATATGGTTGAACGATGCTCTTAATGTCATGGAAGGCATAATTCATTGCCCTCTGAAACGTCGCCCCTGCGTTCTTTAAACCAAAGGGTAATTTTCGATAAGCGAATGTGCCCCATGGACAAATGAATGCAGTCTTTGACTGGTCCTGTGGGTGGATATTTATTTGATTATACCCAGAAAATCCATCCATAAAAGAAAATATTTCACATCCGGCGCATTCATCAATTATCTGGTCGATGAAGGGCGTAGGGTAGTTGTCCTTTGGAAAAGCTTGATTTACATCCCTATAATCGACGCACACTCTAATTGTCCCTTGTTTCTTCATAACAGGGACAATATTTGATACCCAATCGGTCAGAGGAACTGTGTAGATGAAACCAGCGTGGAGAAGTTTTTCGACTTCTGCCTTAATGGCAGCAGCTTTCTCGGGGTGCACCTGCCTGAGCCGCTGTCTTACCGGTTTGACATTTGGATACATCTTAATTTCGTGTTCAACGATACTCGAGTCAATGCCTGGCATTTCATCATATGACCAAGCAAAGATATCTTTGAACTCGTGAAAAAGAGCGTTATATATTTCCAATTCTGAAGGAGAACAACCTTTGCCAACATGAATATTCTCTACAACATCTGTTTTGGACGAGATATTTATGGCTATAGTCTCTTCAATATTGGATAAGTTTCACTCGGAATCCACCGTATTTATAGTATTTGAAAGGAATTCAAAGACTGAAGGGTGATAAAGGTCATCTTGACTATCTTCTTCACAATCTGGAAGAAGGGAACGATGGTGGCAATCATTCCATGGTTTTCCTTCAATCATCATTGATTCGATAATTCCTTTGTCGGTTCCATGCACTCGCGACCAAGGATCTGAAGGGGTACCATATTCTCTAGACCTATCTACCCAAATGCTTGATGAGCGCTGATTCAGGTTCGCCTCCCACGCCAGAAACATTGATTGCTACAATACTTCTATTGGGCTTGGGGGCAAAACCATTGCATGATCCATGTTGATATCGTCTTTTGAGATCTTTGTGGAAGATATCATGTTGCAGGTACCTATCGACGCTACTTCCACCATATCAAATGGAGGTGGAAGAGCGAAAGTTCCCATTAGTATAGGATCTTTTAGTAGGCCTACTCCGATATTCTGAAGCGAATGGGGGCTTCCATGGATCATGGAAATGCTTCCTGTAACTTGTGAACCATTAGGGAGGAAGTTTTGTTGGTCGACGATCGTAATTCCCCCTTGGAAGGGGAATGCAATCTTTCTAAAATAGGTCGACACAACAGCTGCCATGGCATAAATCCACGGTCTTCCTAGTAGGATGTTGTAATCAAGATTCCCATCGATGACTTCAACATCTATTTCTACTGTTTTTCCCCCTAGTTCAACTTTCAAGTTATTTAGGATACCATACGGGGTATATGTCCTTCCGTCGAATGCTTTCAATGTTGTCAAGGATCGCGACAAGGTTGGAGATCCTAAAGTTTTCTAGCAACTCATCGACATGATACATGTAGATGCCCCCTCATCAATAATTGTTCGATGAACAGTTTTGTTGAGGGCTTTCACTTGGATAAGGAAAGCTAGTTGAGCTGGTAACTGAGGATCGTATCCTTTGTGGTCAAAGGATACAAGATTGGAATCCTTAGGATCAACCCCACCAATGGCTGATAACAAAGCCTGCCTTTGGGATGGACAATTTTGTAGTACTTCAAGAGTCGACATAGCGGATGGCGATTGTGCCAAATCTTCCACTATGTTATAATGTTGCGCTGCTCTGGCGCGAGGATTAAATGTCGACTTGTGTACTACTCCCTTTGGCGGTTTTATTGTTAATTCAGGAATGATGGGTGGTACAACTTCCGTCGAAGTTGTTGTCGAACTGCTTGGTTGATCTTTTTCCTTGCCGTTCGACAGCTGTGGATTCCCGTAATCTTTGTTCCTTGTCGAAATCAAAGCATCATTTTGTTGCTTGGAAATCGACAACATTAGCACTTGCGACGGGGAAGCATTTCCACTATCAACCAGATTTGTGCCTGGATTTGGAAACGGGTCAGTTAACACAGCTGAGGTTTGCGAACTCTTAAAGATTTTTTTAAGCTCAGATTTGTATGGACAGTCTCTTGTCGAATGATTCTCATCACATATCTGACACGGATAAGGTGGTTTCCTATCTCCAGGAGGGTTTGAAGAAGCTTTTTCAGGAGATGACTCTCCTTGTTTCTTCTTCTTCCCTTTGCTTTGTTTCTTCTTGCTTCCTGGTTGTTTGGTTTCTTTGCCCTTATCTGCTGATACGACATTTACTTCCGAAGCAATAATTTCGTCTTTTGCATTTTGATCTGAAATCTTACGGGCCTTCTTGGAGTTGGCCTTTGTTGATTTCGCGTTTGTCGTGCCAATCATGCCATTGCCGGCATGAGAGTCATTATTTGATTTAGGAGGAGGAGGAATTGAGAATTCCGGTCTAGGGGCGTCAGGCATTTTGTCATCGAGCGTGCCAGACTGAGTATAGACCAAGTCTAGATATTGCGCACGAGCGATAACTTGCTCTTCCGTTACGACTCCCCCCTTCGCCACATCTTCCGTTATGGCCGGAAGTAACGACTTGATAAACCATTCAGCTAATAGCTGATCGAGAACGTACGTTTTTACCATCCTACGACGACGTCGCCACTCATGTATATGATCAGATATGTGAGTAGCGGTTGTCTATTTGAAGTTGGTTAAGATTTCCGTTCCCGTTTCATACCTTATCGGTAATTGAAAATGGGTTAAGAAATTCGTGGCTAAGGAGCTGAAATTGTCGAACAAAGCTCTAGGTAATTCAATATACCATTTTGTCGCTGGACCCGTTAACATCCTCTGAAAAAGGCGAAGCCTTATCAAATCATCATTTAGGGTGTTTGATGAACACCATAGATGAAATGTCATCACGTGATTCGATGGGTCTTCACCTGGATTTCCATTAAATTTAGGAATGTCTGAAGGAAGTTTGTGAGGAATCGCTGGCCACCAAGGGGCGTAAGCAATTGGATCGTTTGTTAACCGGTGTAAATCGGGTAACTCTAAAGTTGCCACGAATGGTAACTGTTGATTCAGGTTAGGTGAAGCATACCCGGGGTATGATGGAATTACCTGAGCAGTTGGCCTTTGCATACCAGCATAATGTAGTTGATGTTGGTATGACTAATACGGTTGGTGGACTTGACCACTATAAAGTGGTAGATTTTGACCGTTTTGGATGTACGGTTGTCCACTGTTCGCAAAGATCTGCTGCTCAGAACCTTGGTACACTTGTTGGAATTGTGGTTGTTGGTATTGCACCAGCCATGGTTGTGAAACCATGCTCTGTTGCACTATACTAACCGTCGGACCAAGATGTGGGGTAATTGTACCCGTTTGGACCTATGTCGCGCCACCAGTAGGCGATTGCGGTTGAGTCACAGGGTCAAGGGGTTGTTGCATTACAACCTGAGAATTCTGAGGTTGACATACAACAGGCATCGCTTGAACTTGCGACACTGTCACAATAGCCGGTGTAGTCAGGATGTTCGACATAGGTACACATTGTTGCATAGAATATACAACTCTTGGTTTCTGGGGTAGCATAGGTACCCAACCACTTGTCGTAATTCTAGTATAACCTGAATATTGTTGAGAACTCCCGTATGGATATCCTCCCGGAGGGGGTAATGAAAGGGCATATTGCCCCCCATATGGTGGTAATCTGGAACTCAAGGGAATTGCTTACCCTTGTGGACTGGATGGCCCAAATTGACCTCCAAATGGATCAATTTGTCGAGTCTCAACATAAGAGTTGCCGGATATTATTCCGGAGGAACAAACAGGAATGGACCACACTGTCGAAATAGTCCCTGGATGGACTCCTTCTAGCGGTTGTGAGCTAGCTGGGACAGATGGTATGCAGGCAAACATCGTCGGAGTGACGGCAGGGAGCTCTGCTGTCACTGTGTCATTCGACACAGTCCTAGATGTTGACGGTTGTTCAGACATTTTGAGTCTATCCAAAAGATTACCTAGAGATTCTACAGGAACTTCCACTGGTGGTAGACTAACTTCTGATGTCGAAGGAAATAGAGTGACCCCGACTCCAAAATGTGTTGGAGTACTTGCTTGTGGATCTTCTACA
The DNA here is from genome assembly GCA_031772625.1 of Pinus tabuliformis. Lineage (NCBI taxonomy): Eukaryota > Viridiplantae > Streptophyta > Pinopsida > Pinales > Pinaceae > Pinus > Pinus tabuliformis. The sequence continues at coordinate 1,108,212,964 of CM062805.1, forward strand.
ATTTCCTCTATTGCAATCAAACCAGGTGCAAGAGGAAGACCGTCAGGTCCGTAAAATATTTCTGGTGCCGAAGAAGGGGTTGAATCGACAACGACAGATGTTTGAGGAGCAAGACTCTCTGGACCGGTTACAGATGGAACTGGTTCAGTAACACAAGTGTTTTCTCTCAGACTAGGATCAGTATCACTGTCCCTCTGTGGCTGTTGAACTTCTTCTATAGAGGCAGGGTTTCCAGAAATGTTTGGAGTAACGAGAATCTCAGATGTTGTTGGAACACTTGTTCTAATTTTGATAGGAGATTTCGAACCGGTTAAACGAGTTCACTTTGTCCGTACTGTTTTCGATTCCAGAGACAAAGACGGTTGACTCGTAAGCCTCCGCGAACGACGGGGTTTCAATTGACTTTCTTCCACGATTGCGGATTATTCGATCAACCAAAATATAAAAGGGGAAAATGTGTTTCCGAATTAAATGAATTTTTAGACGCTTTTAGACACAACTTTTTTTTTCAATTTTAAAGAGTCGAGAAAAAGCTAAAGATGACTCTAGTCTCCTTCGATGTTTTAACGAGCCCGAAGTGACAAATGCTCGGATGTAATTTTTCCGTTATAGAGTCTGAAAAAGGCCAAAAGGAACTGCTCTGGAGTTCTAGGTAGAGGGTGTGCCAAACTTTTCGCAAAACCACAGAATACTTTTTAAGGTACGGGCAGTCAATCTTCCCGAATGCTGTGTTCAGTGCATTGCGATCAGTAGGGCGGCCGACATGGCTTCCTATGGATAAAGGCTTTATTCCTATAGGGGTCTCCCAATATATACGCGACGGTACGCGGGAGCACAATCCGTACTGGTACTTATCGTCTCTCAGGAGGAATCACCCAACCATCAGTGAGGCGACCAGTAACCAGGTTTTACGACGCCAGAACACGTCTCTAGCCTAGACCTCTATGTTGTGCGTTATGTTACAAAGCGTTGTTAAGTTCATTCAATTTATTTTAGCTTGATCTTTCTTAGAAGTTTGCCTTTTTGGATCACCACGAGATGTATGGTACAACTCCTAAATGCAGTCTAAAGATGATAAGCAAGCTTTTATATCTTTTCGATAATGAAAATCCTAGCTACAAGGGGAAAAGAAAGACACCATCTTTTCTCAAAGAGCATAGAGCACACCGTAATGCACTTTTTCCTAAATCAACATACAAGCTGTCAAAATGCAAATGCACAAGTGCATGTATTTATTTTCGCTTTCTTAATATTGATGTTCTAAAAAGAAAGCTGTTGTATAAATTTGAATTCGATTTCAAGTGAAAACATAAACAAGTTCCTTTTTCAAAATCAAAAGACGATTACGACACCTTACGATTTACTTCTTTCGACACTAGAAATGCATAAATTCAAACCAAACGACAAAAGTAAAAGCTAAATCAACTGTGAATAGCAAACAAACTCACTCCTAAGATCAAAACGACACTTATGACAGGTCAAGATCTAAGGGCGACAGTATGACTAGTTTACTTTCGTAATGGGAAACTGCAAATGATGTAAAAAATACACAAAGAACAAATACAGTTTCTTTACACAACTGAGGCGGAATTGAGGCAAAGAAAAGGGGTTTCAGATAGGTACACTGACTGATAACAGGCTACAAAAAACAGAGATAAAACTGAGCAAAAGGAAGCAGGGAACCACAGCTGCACAAGGCAAAGACTGATCAGCGCACCCCCAGCACAGAGGTTTTGACATTAAGTGCAGGTATCCTTCACGGGACCTGCGTTGAAATGGAGAACCTCTTCACAGAGTCTGCGCTGAAGTAGAAACGAGAGTTGTTTCTGGGTTCCGAGTTACGGTTTGCAGCTAAATTCACAGTTTTTGGCCAAATAAAAGCTATCAATTAGGTACAATCTAAGGGATGATTTAAAGGAGGACTAAGATCTATCACAAAGGGCTGTTAGAGCACTTTTGGATCAGCTCTTCAGATCATAAACAGGCCCAGTGGGTGGACTAGAGTAGCTGCTCTCTACTTTGCATTTGAAAATGGTAAATGCAGTTCGATTCGGCACTCTTCAAGTTTATGAAATGAATAGCAAAAACACAAATAAACCAACAAGATACTCTCCCCAGCGGAGTCTCCAATTTGTTGTTGGGAAGAGTATCCAATACGGAATGCCCCTATCCCACTCTAAGGTGTGATAGTGCCTTAGCAACAAACAAAGAAAACTATCTCAGTGTTCTTCTTTATGAAATGTAAATAGAGAAGTAGGATGTAACTAACCAGTGTCTTCCGCTAGTTTGCCGATCCAATCTCTCTCTTTTGTTCGCTTCCCGCTGCCTGCTCCTACACTGGTCCAGCTTCATCAAGGTCCTGCAAGATCACAAGAGAGGGAAACTACAAGAGCATAGATTCACATTCATAACTAGTTTAGGATTAGAATAAACTAAATATGCAAATACAACAAAACATCATGGATATACAAGCATATTGGAGAAACTCAAATGGTTTTATTGATGTAATAACAAGGTTTAGGAAGAGTTACAACCAAGTGAGGCCCAATCCAGCATCACCTTCCCAGCAAAAGGAATCCCCTTCTTCACCTCCTTCAAAGCAAATCACCCAATAATTCTAATCTCAAACCAACAGCAATTCTCTGCAAAGTACAAAATTCCAGCCTCCTGAACCTTTGGGTGAGAGATCCATATATAGATGTGAGCAGAGAGGATGAGTCAGCTCATGGACTCATCATGTTTTGACTTGTGGCTTCTCTCTGTCATTTCTTGCTTCCACTTGGAGGTTGAGAACCTCTTACTCATCACTAGTCGAATTCATTGAGGCGAGTGTCATTGAGGAAGATTCTGGAAGCTTCCAGTGCTTGGACACCTCGTTGAATGAGCTTGCCATTTGTCATTTCCCGCTCAGCGCACCCTGGTAGTGCTTCTACCTGCGTTGCAGTGCAGGCAGCCAGTGTAAGCTTTGCATTTCATCGCAGACAGCTAGTGGAGCTCTTGAATTGATCCCGAATTGACTGTTTCTGAGTGGTTTTTGGTGGAGAACTTCTGGGAGAAGCTGTCAATGGTTGACCTTGTTCCTTTAGGGGTAGGAACAACTAATTTAGGGACTTTGGATCCCTTGGATTATGGACATTTCATGCTCAATGCTATAAGGCACAAAAATGTCTATAACACTGCAAATAGGTCATCATGGATTTTTCACTATAACGTTTTTTCTATGAAGGTTAAAAACATGAAATTTTTACCAAGAGGATCTGAAATCATGATGAACTTCATGTAAAAATTTCAGATCTTGGTGTGCTATAGTTTCAAAGATATGGTCCAAATAAGTAAATGGTTTTTGCATTCTCCAGAATTTCATCTCAAATAGGCGACCTTGGGAAAATCATCTTATCTTCCTCTACGAGCATTGGATTTCAATTTTGTAAAAAAATTACAAAATTTCATGCAGTATAGTATCTTCTGTATCGTTTTTAGCGACGAAGTTCGAAACAATGACACATGTCTCTCCGTACAAGTTTTCTCTACTAAACCAGTCCATAAGTAAGCCGTCATGGGAGATTGGACATAACTTTAACTTGAAGAATCCAAATTTTATGAAACCAGCTCACAAAAAGATAGAAAAGATAGATGAATGCCTTAGAATTCAGCCTCTTCGAGGGGGAAACCTCCATTACATTACACAAATAAACAATTCTTGGATGATACAAATGACAAGACGTCCTTTCTATATATAGGAGTCTAAGGGGTCATAATATAATCAGAGCCAACGTAACAATAATAATGTAAGGGCACAATAATAACAATTGTGGGTTTCTATGGGGCACAATAATAAAAATATGGGGACTACAATATAATAAGGGGGTTGTACTAATAACAATAAGGGGTTATACTAGTAGCATAGCGACCTAACATGCCCCTCTCCTTTAAAAAGTGTTGTCCCCAACTTTTGAGTAGTTCTTGATGCTTCTATATAGAATTCTTGTCCTCCCATGTGGAATCTTTAGTAGGTAAGTTCTTCCACTTGATAAAATACTCTGAAATTGATCAATTTCGTAGCTGTCGAGTTCCTTTTTCTGCAATTGCTCCAGGTTCCAATATGATTTTTCCTTCCTCGTCAAGTTCTAGCAATATTGTTTCAATTGGGATATTCTACAAATTTTGAATGAGTGGCCACACTTCTTCATCCTTCTTCCATTCATCCCTTGCTTCGTTTATCCAATCTCATTGGATAATACAAATAGCATAAAACAATGCTTCCACGTCCTCATCCTTTCTTAAGAGTGCATATGCAACAACATTTTTCTTCCCTTTTTTGTGAATGATTTCAAAGTCATAACCCAACATAATTGTGACCCATTTTTTCAGTTCTTCTAAAGATAATATTTGTTCTAAAAATTATTTAAGACTATCATGATCCATTTTTACCTTGAAGTCTTCCCATTAGGTAAGGTTGCCATTTCTTAAGTTCATGCAGTATTGCCAACATTTCCTTCTCATAAATAGCTTACTTGAGATGTAGCCATAAAAATAACCAATCACCTACATCAAACTTCTTTCACTGCGATGTTGATATGCCTGTTGTTTTATTCGATTCTGCACCAAAGTGGCATTATCCTTTAAAATTTGGAGAACTTGTTGTTGATGCTTGATGTGATCTTTCACTGCTTGAATCTTTTTCTTCTTGATATGTCCTTCTGTATTGAGAGTTTGAGTAGTGGTAATTTCTTCCAATGCATTACAAGATATGGTCAGATTCATTTCTTGATGCACAATGTGATCTTTTACTTCTTGATCATTTTTCTTCTTGATATGTCCGTCTATCTTGATAGTTTGAGGAGTGGTAATTCCGACCAATGCATTACCAGATATGGTTAGATTCATTTCTTCTTTCTCGATGTGATATTTCACTTCTTGAACATTTTTCTTCTTGATATGTCCTTCTATCTTGAGAGTTTGAGGAGTGGTAATTCTTGCCAATGCTTTACAAGATATGGTCGGATTAATTTCTTCTTTCTTTGGGGTTGGTTCCTGGTGTATATCCTCTTCTTTTGACATGTCTTGATCCTTTTCTTGCTCCTCTTCACAATCAATGTAAACTAATTTCTTCTCAGCACACTTATGACCTTTAATGTATTTGTCATCACAATTGTAACAAAGCCCTTTTGCTCCTTTTTCTTCCAATTGTTGTGGTGTCAACCTTGTAGGTTTTCGAAGGATAGGAGAAATAACACTTCCATATTTCTAGGTGTGAGGGGTCGACTTCCTTGTTGCCATAATTTTTATTTCCACTTTTCTTTCCAACCTAAATGCATTCTCTAATGAATCAGGTTCCCAAAGATGAACCTCATGTTGAATGTTATCCTTTAAAGTCCCTATGGAGACATCAATCCTCTGCTTCTCTAGAATATCACTTTCCCTTATATTCAATTTTTGAAAGTGCTCAATGTGTTCTACCATTGAACACTTTTGTTTGAGATTCATTAATTGGCTAAAGGTGTTTCTCTTTGTATCTTCATAATGTGCTATCATTTCCTCCATGAAAATTGACCACGTAATAAGTGGTTTACGAGAACAAAGCCCTTTATACCATTAAAATTGATTTGGTTCTAAATATGAAGATGCAATATGTACCATTTGTAACAGCTGTACTTCATGTAGGTCAAAATATTGCTCCATCTGTAGTATCGAATTTACCATATCCTTGTCATCAAACTTCCTCATATCTCCTTTTCTTGATTTTAGGAGCTCGATATTGAAACGACTATAACTATGTAATTTCAGATCTCCAAGTTCTTAAATCACGTCCTACAGTAGCCCTCTGCGTTCTCTTTCTAACCTTGCAAGTTTGATCAATATTGGATTCTCCAAAGAAGCATTATGCCAAATCTCCCATGGTGGCCTGATTATAGACTAGTTCAGTAGAGCTAAATTGTACGAAGTGCCACGTGTCACTATTTTGAAATTATTAGTTCAAACTGATATACAAAAAACTACAAGTTGTCCTCTTTTTGAAACTTCTTATGAAATTTCAATCTGATGCCCAAAAAAAACATTATGATGATTTTCTCTAGGTCACATGTTTGGAATGTAATTCGAGAGTTTGCAAAAACCCTAACTTCCTCAGATCATATCTATAAAAATATAGCGAGCCCAGATCTAAAATTTGGACGTAACGTTCAAACCAATTTATTTTCAAATAGGTTTTGTTTTTAGCTTCTGAAACTTGGTAGCGAAAATGTTATAGCAAAAATTCAACTATGACTTGTTTTAGATGAAATTCTAGAGCTTGCAAAAACCCTCACTTCCTCAGATCAAATCTCCAAAAATATAGTGAGACATGATCTGAAATTTGTACCTGAGGGTTAGTGAGATTTCTCCTCAAATGGGTTTTTTTTTTAACTTATGAAACGTCCCAGAAAAATAGTTATAGTGAAAATACCACGATGACCTATTTGGAGCAGCGAAACCCTAGAATCCAAAGCTTTGATACCAAATGTTATGAAACTGGCTCACAAAAAGATAGAAAAGATAGATGAACACCTTAGAATTCATCCTCTTTGAGGGGGAAACCTCCATTCATTACACAAATGAACAATTGTTGGATGATACAAATGACAAGACCTTTTTTTCTATATATAGGAGTCTAAGGGGTCATAATATAATCAGAGCCGACATAACAATAATAATGTAAGGGCACAATAATAACAATAGTGGGTTTCTATGGGGCACAATAATAACAATATGGGGACTACAATATAATAAGGGGGTTGTACTAATAACAATAAGGGGTTACACTAGTAGTATAGGGACCTAACACTAAATTTGGTCTTACTTATGGAATTGGAAGGAATAATCATAAGGCTGCCAAAATACCAAATTTCAAACCTTGGAGATCTAAATTTATAGAGATACAACATATTCAATATAGAGCTCCTACAAAGCAAGAAAAATGTGTGTATTTCTTTCTAAATTTGCATAACTTTTGTTTGAACGATCAGATTGAAGTGATTCGAGGGGCATATTGAAGCATAAATATGATTGTTTGATTACAAAATGACTCGAAGAAATAAACTGAAAACACCTAGTAAGAAACAGGAAATCTCTACTATGATGCATGAAGAAAAGGAAGAAATGCAACATGATATATCAAAATTACGAGACCAAGTGCACAAATTTCACTCTCACAAAGAGTAACCAAAGATGAAATGGCAGCTAAGATGGATGGTTTGAAGATTGGCTTAAAATCAGACATGGAAGGTTTGAACAATGGATTAAAAGCAAACATGGAAGGTTTTAACGATGGTTTAAAAGAACACGTGGAAGCTTTGAAACAAGGTTTGACAAATTTTCTAGAAGAAATGCTTCCTAATGGCGAAAATATATTAGATGAAACTCATGATGACAAAAAAATAAATGTTAATCATGATTTCATAGACTTCAACGTTGGAATGAATGCCCACCATATTCCAAAGATCGATATGAGGAATTTTTATGGAAAGGATATGGTGACATGAATACTATAGATAAAGCAATATTTTGATCTCCATAATGTGAAACACACACAAAAGGTACACATTTCAACTTTATATTTAGAACCCAAATAGTTTTTTATGGTATCTATGGCTTTGTTCTCGTAAACCACTTGTCACTTGGTCAATTTTTACGGAAGAAATGATAGTACATTATGAGGATACAAAGAGCAACACCTTCTTTATCCAATTGATAAATCCCAAACAAAAGGGTTCAATGGCGGAGCACATTGATGACTTCCAAAAATTGAATGTAAGGGTAAATTATATTCGAGAGGAACATAGGATTTAGGTCTTCATAGGGACTTTAAAAGATAACATCCAACATGAGGTTCACCTTTGGCAGCCTGATTCATTAGAGAAGGCATTCTGGGTGGAAAGAAAATTTGAAAGAAAAATTATGGAAACAAGGAAGACTACCGCAAACAATTATAAAGATGGAAGTGTTGTTCCTCCTAGTCTTCCATAACCTACAAGATTGACACTACAACCATTGGAAGAAAAAAGAGCAAATGGGCTTTGTTAAATTTGTAATAGAAAATACACTAAAGGTCATAAGTGTGCCGAGAAGAAATTATTTTACATATGTTGTGAAGAGGAGGAAGAAAAGGAATAAGAAACATCAAAAGAAGAGGATATACATTAGGAACCAACCATAGAGAAAGAAGAAATGAATCTAAACATATCTTGTAATGCAATGGAAGGAATTACCACTCCTCAAGCTCTCAAGACTGAAGGATGTATCAAGGAGAAAATGGTAATAGTTCTGAATGATTCAGGTAATACCCATAATTTTATTCATAGCCAAGGAATTGAATTGTTTCCTATATCCAACACCAAAGTGTCATGTGGTGGTTGCAAATGGAGAAAATATAAATTTCTCTAGAAAGTCCCATAATATAAAGCTAACCATGAGGGAATATGTGTTGAATAGTCCAATGATTTCCATTCCAATGGGTGGTGCTAATATTGTACTAGGAGTCCAACCATTACAATCTTTGGGTACCATAACTTCTAATTTTCAAGAACTTTTCCTGAATTATCTTTTGGAAGGAAAGGAAGTTGAATTAAGGGGTATCACATGAAAACTAGGAAATATAATCAGCTTTAATGGCATGACAAAGCTTCTAAAGAATTAAAAATGGGATGTAATTACACAATTATGCTCATTAGAGATTCAAACATCGAAATTATCTATTTCTTCAAATCTCCAAAATGTCTTGGACAATCATTCAAAGGTATTTAAGACTCCCAAAGGCCTCCAACCTATTCGTGATCGTGATCATGCTATTCATTTGATTCCAGGAAGTGTTCCTCCAAACAACAAGCCTTATAGATATCCTTATTCCCAAAAGAGTGAAATTGAACATATCGCTACAGAAATGCTATAGGTCATTATAATTATACCTAGTCAAAGTTCTTTCTATGCTCCAATAGTATTGGTTCATAAGAAGGATGGATCATGACACATTTGCCTGGATTATATGGAGCTCAACAAGGTCACGATTAAAGATTAATTTCCCATTCTTGTCATTAATGAATTGTTGGATGAATTACAAGGAGAAATTTACTTCACCAAGTTGGATCTTCGTTTAGGATATCATCAAATTAGAAAGAATACTAAAGACATTCCAAAAACAACATTTAGAACTCATGATGGTCATTATGAATTTTTGGTCATGCCTTTTGGCCTTACCAATGCACCTTCTACATTTCAAGGTTTGATGAATTCCGTTTTCAAACCCTTCCTTATAAAATTTGTCTTAGTATTTTTTGGTGATATACTAATCTACAACAAGTCTTGGAATGATCATGTTCAACATGTTGACAAGGTGCTCAAACTATTGGAGGAGAAGCAATTACATGAAAAAACCTCCAAATGTTTCTTTGGAGTACATGAAGTGGAATATTTAGGTCATATTTCATCTCATGAGGGTGTTAAGGTAGACCCTAACAAAATTAAAGTCTGAATTCAAGCTTCTATGATCCATATTACATTAAGAAGATTATTTTCGGTAGAACCCACAAAGGAGAAAATTTTGTTGACACATTTTGAACCAGCTAGTGTGGTTCATCATCAGGACCAGATGAAGATGTAGATCATGGCACATGATTAAATAGAGGGCGTTGTAGAGACCAAAAGATCATATAATTGCTAGTTTATGCAAATTAATATTTTAATAACGATTATTAAGATCAAATAATATTCCTATAAATAATCATTATTAGAATATTAATTTTCATAAACTAGTTGTTATATGATCTTTTGGTCTCTACATCACCCTTTATTTAAGCCCGTGTCATGATCTACATATTCATATGGTCCTCATGATGAACCACACTAGCTAGTTTGAAACGCGTCGACACAATTTTCTCCTATTTGATTTCTACCGAAAAGACTCTTCTTAAAATTGAAGTCATTAAGGAATGGAAAAATCCCCACAACCATAAAGCATCTTCGAGGATTTCTTGGGTTGACAGGGTATTATCGCATGTTTGTTAAGAAATATGGGAGAATAAAAACATCTCTAACAACATTACTGAAGAAATATGAATTTTTTTGGACTCCAGAAGCAACTAAGGCCTTTGAACATCTTAAAGAGGTAACGTGCCAAGCACCTGTCTTAGCTATGCCAGACTTCATGAAAACATTTATTATGGAATGTGATGCCTTAGGAAATGAAATTGGTGGTGTTTTAATGTAACAAGGAAGACCCATTGCCTTTGAAATTCATCCAATAAAATCAAAGTATTTACAAAAATATATTTATCAAAAGGAAATTTTGGCAATAGTACATGCACTAAAGCAATGGTGACCTTACCTAATGGGAAGAAAATTCAAGGTAAAAATAGAGCATGATAGTCTTAAATATTGTTTAGTAAAAATATTATCTTCACAAGAGCAACAAAAATGCGTCACATGTTGGGTTATGACTTTGAAATCATCTACAAAAAAGGGAAGCAAAATGTTGTTGTAGATGCACTCCCAAGAGAGGATGAGGATGGGGAAGGATTGCTTTGTGCCATTTCCATTATCCAACCAGATTGGATACCAAAAGTAACAGATGAATAGAAGAATGATGAAGAAGTGTGGATGCGCATTGAAAAGTTGCAGCAAGATCCCAGTACATCTAATACATTTAGCTGGAAAAATGATTCATTATGGTACAAATATTGCTTATATCATGCAAGAATTCCCAACTCAAACAAAGTATTCTTTTGGAATTGCACACCTCTCCCTTAGGAGGGCACTAATGATTTTTAAAAATGTACCATAGTGTAAAGAAGGAATTTTTTTGGGAGGGCCTTAAATTTGATATTCAAAGTTTGTGGCAGAGTGTTTGGTTTTCCAACAAAATACAATTGAGGTAATTAAGAAGTCAGGGTTTTTACAACCTTTAGTCATATCAAGTCAATGTTGGGAGGGGGTTTCAATGGATTTTATCACAGGTTTAATGAAGTTGAAAGGAAAGAGTGTCACCATGGTGGTAATTGATAGAATTACCAAGTATGCACATTTTTGTGAATTATCTCATCCATTTAAAGCTAGTACATTTGATACTGCATTTATGGAAACAATTGAAACTATACATGGAAACCCAAAGATTATTGTAAGTGACATAGATCCCATTTTCACTCAAAAATTTTGGAAGGAATTATTTTTTTTTCTAGGTACTCAATTAGCTCATAGCCCATATTATCATCCTTAATCTAATGGGAAAATGAGATAGAGAAAACATGTTTAGAAGGATATCTTTGATTCTTTATATCTCATAAACAAACACAATGGGCCAATTGGTTACCTCTATCTGAATGGTGGTACAACACTTCCTTCCTTACTGTAGAAAAATGACCCCATTTATGGCCCTTTATGGATATGATCCACCGTCCATCACATCATATTTAAGAGAAATTCTAAGGTTCAAGCAGTGGAAGATCACCTCGAGCATCAATAATGAGTTCTCCAACTCTTAAAGGATAAGTCACTTTGGAACAAAATTGAATGAAAAAATAGGCATATCCACATCATGATGAAATAAGTATTATTATAGGTGACTGGGTATTTTTATGACTACAACGATACAAACAAATGTCCCTCAAGAAATCTAAGAAGGATAATAAATTATCACCAAAGTAAAATGGTCCTCACAAGGTGTTGAAAATATTGGTACTATGGCATACAAATTGGAGCTTCTTGCATTTTCCCGAGTGCACCCAATTTTCCATGTTTCATGATTAATGAATATTATAGGTGAAAATATCGCAATTAAAACAATATTGCCAGAACTTAATGAGGAAGGAAAAATCATATTCAAATGTGAAGCAGTCGTAGAAACAAGAACTTGATAGCTGTGACATCGATAAATTTCAGAGTATCTCATATGTGGAAGAACTTACCCACTGAAGATTCCACATGGGAGGATAAGAATTTTATACAGAAGCATCCATAACTAATCAAGCATTAAGTAAAACACATTTTTGAAGGAGAGGAGCATGTTAGGCCCTTATACTACTAGTGTAAACCCTTATTTTTATTATTAGTGTATCCCCCTTATTGTTATTTTTGTGTCCATGTAGTCCCCATATTATTATTATTGGGCCCCATAGAAGCCCACTATTGTTATTGTTGTGCCCTTATATTATCATTATTAGGTAGCCTTTTCTTATATTGTGACACCATAGGCTCCTATATATATAAAGGAGGTAATTTCGTTTGCATCATTGAGGAATTGTTTATTTATGTAATGTAAAGGAGGTTTCCTGCTCGAAGAGGCTAATTTTTAAGTACTTGATCTATATTTTCTTCTATTTTGTGAGTTGGTTACATAACACATAGTTGTCGTTGGGCACCAGAGAATTTTTCCAATGAGGGCTTCCACGACTAGTAACTCAGCCCACCAAGGGCTCTAGAGTGTTTGTCTAATCAAGGATTCTAGGAGTAGTAACTCAACCCAAGTTGTTACAAGGCTTCCAAAGCATTTATCCAACCAAGGCTCTAGGAACTAGTAACCCAACCCACAGTCAAAGTAACATCAGAACCAACCAAAAATGAAAGATAAAACCCACAACACCATGGCTATCTAGGAAATGGCAAGGACATGAAAAATCATTGTCAATTCAGGCAATCATCCAAGCCAATGACATATCATAACCAAAAACCACATCCATGTGTCATGCATGCAAAAACTAGCAAGGAAATCATACATGTAATTCGATATCTGCAAAGTAATTTAGTTGTAGTCATTAATCCCATTGTCCTCTTTCACTTTCCTACTTTTCCTTTTCCTTCTTTCTCCAAATCCAATGTATGCCGAAGTGATCCAAGAATACTCTAAGTGTCCAAGAGTATGAGAGAGTGACGGAATAGAAGAGAGAGCCATAAGTGAACTAACAAAAGCCTCATACATGGGAAAATTTTTGTAAACTAATCCTCATAATCACTTTTATTATTTTGGCCTATGTTTTCTTCATTTTTGCTCTAATTTCCTCTTCACATGTAACCAATGACCTTTCACATTCCTTTTCTCGTATTTTCTTTTATTTTCATAAATAAAATGCAAATTAATGTGTCTTTTCCTTTGCCAATTTCCTTAGCCATTAATAAACAAAATGAACACCCACTAAGATGTTTTTCCAACCATTCAACTTGGAATACCTATCCCATGACCTTGGATTTATTTAGTTTTTTATAGGAATTTTTTACCATGGTTGTTACATAAAGTAGGCAACTAATTGAGAAACTTAATCCACATTGAACAACAATATAATTCTCTAAATTTTTGTCACCAATAATACCATTTTAGGTGTTTAAATTTTCCTCATCAATAACACCAATTTAACTATTTAAATTGTCAAAAGTGGAAATATGTTATCCCTCTTAGTCAAAACATATAACCAATTAAAAAAACTCCATACTCTTTATGGAAAAAAGTACACTTACTTATTAAATCTTTATTTCTTCAAACTCAACGCCACCATAGGAATATGAATAATAATATCATAAAGACCCTTTTGTACATTTGCACAAACTTATGAACTGTTAATAAATGGGGTTGAGTCGAGCTTAGGCCCGATTTATTGGATGGAATATTGTCCAATTTGGATTGTGCAAGTTTTGTTGGATGATCAGCCAACTCGAAATGTGTGAGTATGGACATCCCTTGGGATAGTTTAATTCTCCAAAGTGACTTCCACCCTTAGCCCCTCTCCATGAAATTTGATCTTGAAGCCTAATGGAAAGTAAACCCCACTCTAACCAACTAATCTATAGCATACATACATACATACATACATACATACATACATACATACATACATACATACATACATACATACATACATATATATATATATATATATATATATATATATATATATATATATATCTATATATATATCGAGAGAGAGAGAGAGAGAGAGAGATGTTTCAAAAACCTAAGTGAATGTAAAGTAAGAATGCCTCTATCAAGTTTGAACTCTATTTATTATTACTATTTATATATTGTGTAGAGTGAATGGTCATTGTTATTAAGCACCTTTGAAATGGGTTGTTGTGATGGTTTGTTATCTACATGAAAGACAAAAGGACATGTTTCTTATTAAAATTCATCGTGATGGTTATTCGACTTTGCATTCAAACAAATGTTTTATAATTTTGTTTTTCATTGTTATTTAATTTTACATAAAATGGAAATATTAATGTTGTTCATAGATGTTTTGTGAGAGATAAAAGAAAATAATTTAAAACATGAGAAAAATAGTTAATATAAAACATGAATTTAAACTGCAAAAGCTTTCATCCTTAAATATTAATATTTGAATTTTGAATATTTAGTAGTTATAATAAATTTTAAAATTTTATTAAGTATTATAAAGATATAATTTGATGAACAATTACCTCCCTAAATTCCAATGATAGTTTCGAGTAAAACAAAAAAGTACAACGATAAGCAAATCCTCTATTCTTCAAATATTCTAAAGTTATAATTTGATGAAGAATTACCTTCCTAAATTCTAATGATAGTGTGAGGAAAATGATTTATTTTTTGTTTCAAAGAGAAAATAATTGACCTCTCATTAGATACAGATGCCATAATGCTTTGATATACATAGCACTATTTAAAAATAGAAATCTAGTTTGGAAAAAAAACATGAGTTAGCTAGTGATGCTTTTGTTATAAGCAACCATTGTAGAAATTCCTTGTAGATCCAAATAGCTAATTGTAATTTACTAAAACAATATAATTGAATCCACTCTACTCATTAGCTGAAACAATTAAATGATCACGAAATCATGAAGCATATAAGAGAAAGAATTCAATCAACACATTACACAATGATTTCCTAGGGAAAAGCACAAGTAAAAACCCCTGCTATTTGTATATTGCATTAGTCGGAAAATATGAGAAGATTACAATGTTTTGCTTAAGCTCGAAAAACCTCTGCACTATCTTTATATGTCTAGTACCTTCCTATACAATGCTAAGCCAATACTTAACCAATTTTCTTCTTTCCCAAGTCCCTATTTCCTTGCATTGTTTCCTTGGTAATTAGCCCCCCATTAATCAGGGAAATTCCTCAATGTGAATTTTGCAATCCTCAAAGGCCTTCCTCTGACTGCATGCACCACTTGTACAATTCAAATGATTATACAACTGATAGTTCACTACCCTTGAACTCAAATCTCAATTGGGTAACTCTCACAGATGACATGCATGAGTTCTTTATGAGTGAAGCATTAGTTCACTGGATGAACACAGGAAGCAACACCCCATTGTTTTAACTCCTACTAGTTCCTCCATCAGTTGGAACTAGTTTAATTGACATTAACGCAATTAAACTGAATTAATTAATGGAAACTCAAAATAAACTCAACCAGAGTTCCAATAATGTAGAAGAAACTCTACATGACTCAAGTTAGACCCTAAACTCGAATTAACTAAGCCAACTAAGTCAAATTAACTTGGTTAATTCGTACAACTTGTCTTGTGATGTGGAATTACAATTTTATTCCTAATTTAATTCAAGGAAAAAAATAAATTAGGATTTTCTTATTGCATTTTCAACAAGCATTTCTACATTATATTAACAGACCAAAATTTACACAATGTACAGACTTAGTATCCATCTCTGCTTTAGAATGAGGAAACGAGAGTGTGTGATAAAAAATTCTCTACCCCTGGGAGGGGAAACCAGTGTCTAAGTTTTCTAGAGAGTTTAACATGTGAAATATATTAATATTAAACTCATAGTGGAGGGTTGAGCCTCATGGCACCATAACTGATGACAGTAAAGAAAGAATATCTAGAAATTGTGACAATGTTGGGAGATTCTCGGGCGTAAAACAGGTGCACTTAGGCCTAACAAAAGAAGTGAGGTCACCCTGATGTCGAGTAAGCCAAAATAGAATCGATCTAATATTCATAGATCAAAATTAAAAGACAATTGCCAACCTTCTACTCGTGTGCCACACTAGAGCTTCGTTATAGCTATGTTGGTACCTCCTTGAACCTAAGTGTTGCCTTGAGCATGCACAATGTTGGAATCCTCAAGGGCCTCTTCTAGGATGTAACACCCATATGGGTTGGGTCAACGGGGGGAGGGGAGGAGCGTTGGTCTCTTGACGGGAGAGGAATGACGCAACATGTGGAAAATGATATCTATGGGAAGGCAAAGAGGATGATCTAGCGAGAGGTGAATGTGAGGGATACATAGTAGGGCACGGGAGGTTGGGGAGGTAGGTAATATTGAGGTCTTTGACAAGTCATTTCATTGAGGAGGTGCAATGACTAAGGTGCGTAGAAAGCTCCGTTATCCAGTTAGCGGCTTTAGATTTGTCCTACTCCCTATCTTTTAGTTGATAGGGTAGGAGATTATAGAGAGCCCAAATGGACATGTGCCCCTTGCAGGTCTCCTCATATTCCATGGCAATCACGCTTCTTATTATGTGCTTAGGAATGTTATTTTCAAACCGGATGGCAATGGAGGTGTCGTCCATAGTGGTGGTAGGACAACCACAACTTCTTCCCCTGCTTGGGCGACGTTCCCTTCCTTTTTTATTGCTCATAATGGAGTTGCGGGGGTCATGCATCTCAAGACTATGGTCAAGTGGAGAAGAGAGGATTACAGGGGGAGACGACCAGGCGAAAAACAACATGGAGGCCAAACCTATGAAGAATATAATTTTGGAGATGATAGAGAGAGTTGCACATTTCAAGGCCAAGGTATAAATGCAGGATTTCATTCAGAGAGGTGCCATCTATTGAGAGACTATTTCCACGTGCTTAGTGCCATCAAGAGAGTGAGTCAAATTACTCTTACTCACTCGAATACATGGGGTGAAGTTCATGCTCTGCCAGATGCAAACATTGGGGAAGCCAAGCTAAGTGAGATTCAGAGGTGGGAGAACAAATTGTCAAAGGCCAATGATCTTCGATGCATTTGTTGGAAAGAAAGTTAGCAAGGGTGTTGGCTTTTCTTTTGTTACAATGGAAACAAATATGGCCTCTTGGTGGGATAGGATGTGTGTTAGATGTTGAACATGGTAGTCCAGATGCTAGCTGAGGACCTGTTTGGTGGGGGGAGAGTCAATGATGATGTTGTTGGAAATTGGTGGGGGGACTGCTGAGGCTAGGTTAGGAGGTTTTATGTTCCACCAGTTTAAGATTTCCTTTTCAGGCCGGGGGTTGAGGAAGTTCTAGGAAGTCTAGTTGTTGAGAGCAGCAGACTCCTCCAGGTGCTTGAGTATATGAAGGAAGACTCCATCCAGATATTTTTTGGTATTATTGAAAATTCATCGATCTTGTTCTTTCCAGATTTCCCAAGCCAGAAATAGTGGAGCAGTGATCCAGATGTAGTCTAATATGGGATTGAAGAAGGGAGAAGTAGGTCAGTGTTTGAAGGTTTTGGAAATATAATTTCCACCATCTATCGTTCTGAGGAACCCATGCTCGAGTTGTGCCACATACATTTGGTGTCAGTTGGGGAGGTTGAACTTACATCTACTTACTAGTTTACTTTGGGTTGGTTTTTTTGCACAACAATTCTAGTCGTAAAATAGAATTTGACTTACACAAATAACATGATAATTTGATTACAACTGGTATTTGTATGTTCGTTGGTCTCATAAAAGTATATTAAATGATCTATGTAACTTCATCATTACTCATCATTATTATGCACAAGTATTCTTATGTCAAAATCTCAAAACATAGGTAGATACACCTCCCATGTTTCTGTTTTAGGGCTATAGTGAATTCATTAGACCACTATTTTCCCCATGTCCATATTTATGAACATGTTAACCTTTTCGCCCAATATATACACATTATTTGTTGGCGTAAGTTTCCTTTTTTATTCCACAATATATTTGCACAATATCCTCATGCTCATAGTGGTATTGCAATGTCCAAATTGTATACATATATGTTAATAATTTCATAGAACATTTTTTATCAAAGATTCTACTACAATGCCATATATTTATGGAGAGCCTAATGGGAAGAATCATAAAATAATTTTCAAACAAACATTGATGAATCAAAATAATACGATGGAATATATTTAGGAAAAGACAAGGAATTATTTATGCTGTCTCGCTCTCAACAAGCATAATGGCCACAGTGAAACTAGGACAATATTAAGGCAAAATTCAGGCACATTGAATTACAAAACCTGAAACTCAAACCCAAGGGAGAGGGGTTCCCTTTAAAGCTCAAAGTTATTGAATACAGAGAGTAAATCAAAACAAAAACTAATAGAAAGTGAATTCTTGAAATAAATTACAATATGCAAGTAATTGAGAAACAAAATGCACATCAAATACCAATTTAATTATTTATTTGTTTTCTCATTAATAATACCATTTTAAGTGTTTAAGTTTTCCTCAATAATAACACTAATTTAATTATTTAAATTTTCAAAATGCATGTATTTTTCCCCTCTAAATACAAGCCTATAACTAATTAAAAAGAACCCATACTCTTTAATAAACATAATACATTTACTTATATTAAATCTTTATTTCTTCAAATAGGGTGCCACCATAACACATATTTAACTATTTAAATTTTAAAAAAATGTACATATTCTACCCCTCTAAATACAAACCTATAACCAATTAAAATAAACTCACACTCTTTAATAAATATATTAAATTTGCTTAGATTAAATCTTTTTCTACACTTACCCAAACTTATTAATTGTCATAGGGTAGTTTAATTTATGAAAGAAACTTCCATATTCAACCCCCATATGATTTGAACTTAGAATCTAAACCTCATAATTATATTTATTTTTTTTCTAATTTCAAAAATTTAAATAAATGAAAATAGACACACTATTTTTTTGTGAGAGAAGGCATATCACACCACAAACTCAAAATATTTAAATTTTCAAAAAATATACCTATTCTATCCCTCTAAATACAAACCTATAACCAATTAAAATAAACTGATATCTTTAATAAATATATTAAATTTGCTTAGATTAAATCTTTTTCTACACTTACCCAAACTTATTAATTGTCATAGGGTAGTTTAATTTCTAAAATAAACTTCCATCTTCAACCCCCATATGATTTGAACTTCCAATCTAAACCTCATAATTATATTTTTTTTTCTAATTTCAAAAATTTAAATAAATGAAAATAGACACACTATTTTTTTTTTTGAGAAGTCATATCACACCCAAACTCAAAATTTACATTGAGAGAGAAATCATTTTATACATCATCATGAAGCTTATGGACTGTCGGTAACAGGGCTTCTTCTGAAGATATCTGAAGCCCAAAGGTTGCCAGACGATCTCATGAACTCTTGAGAAGACTTCCTACCTCATGAACTCTAGAGAAGATTTTCTACCTAATTTTGTTAATGTCTAAGGTTGGTTGGTCAGAATTAATGTATTCCAATAATTCTGGACTTTATTTTTATCATTATTATTATTTATTGAGCGGACAGGCTCATTCTATAGGCCACTATGATGTGTAACCGTGTCCGTCATTCATGAAAGTTGAAATTTTTCACCTTGTCTGAGCCAAAATAAAAAATAAAGAATAAAAAATTAAATAACTATACAAAACATTTAAATAATATTGGCTCATAAAAAAAATTGCACGAGAAGAAATTAGATTGCTCTCTGCTCATGTTAGGTCAGTATTTAAGATGGATCTATGCTCTTATATTTGTTTAAAAATGGCTGAAAACAGTCATATATTTCACACAAAAGGTGTATGTGTCAACACACACAATTTACATTCAACGATTACTCTAATATATAGAGTTTCTCAATTCTAACTGAGAGAATTTCTCAACAATCTCAAACCAACATCTCAAATATAGGATGTAAGCATTAACTCCAACATCCCCTCTTAATGATTACATTACATAAATTTATTGAAATCATCCACAAACAACAAAATACACAGTGATTCTTTAACTGGTTTACAACTTATCAGTATAGACTCCATCAAGTTATCTCATAACCCTGGTAAATGTACAGTTGGCAAGTTCGATTCCAGAGTTCCACTGTGGAACTCCTAAATCACAGATCTCGAGAAAGCCACTCTCACGTCTTCAACAAATGAGGAATCCTTCCCTAAATCCACAAGTGCCAATCTAACTCGACAACCATCCATGTTGACATTTTATGTGCGCTTAATTCCTTCAATTTTCCTTATAACACAACATAACTCTACCCTCGAAGCCTCTGGTTAGCGAAATATTTGCATAAACTAAATTTTCACACGATCTTCAGAACATGCTCGTTGCCATATCGATGGCTGATTCCTGGGCTTATGGTGGAAGCTCGCGTTTGTCTTTACCGTGCTTAGTAGCCTCCACTCTTCACTATACCAATATCCTATCAATTATTGGGAAATATGATTAAGAAAAATATGGAGAGAATAAAATTTCGAATCTCAAGATCAGCCGCACAAGTTCAAGATTTGCAAGCCTTCCCGACTGTAGAAAACAACGTGGAAGCTTCCAAAACTTGATCTAATGATTATTTTTTTCACGGATCTCAAAACTATGTCGTTCAACAAAGATTTTTTTTTTTTTATTTATTTCTCTCGCAGGTACAAGTGCTAAAACTTTCTAGTATACGACCCTTCTTGTGGATCGCCTGTACACAGGTCATGAGCTTAATTAATAAAAAACAAATTTCATGGAGAACACATTCTTCGTACTTGTCAATGCCTGAAGCAGACGTCAGCTTGTATCTCCATCAAATTCCAAACTCGACACATCTCGGTTCTCTGTATGGTCACCCTGAAATCATACGATCGAATGAAATGGTAGTAATTAAAGTTCTAGATAGAGCACCTCACAAGAGACTCATAACACAAAAATAAGATGTTTAGTCTAGTTAGGTGGAGGAGTTGTTTCGAAAGTTATGGAAATTCAGGGTATATTTAGAGAAAATCTAGCAAGGATTTTTGTAAATCTAAGCTATAGTACTTAAACTTCAAAATTTTAGGTGTTATGGACATTTTTGATGGTGTTGAATCCATTTCCACCATCAAAAACATGATTCAAAGACTGTTTCTACAAGATTTTTTGAAATTGTTTTGGCCAGATTCCAACCACTTTTGATCCTCGCGGACCTCGTTGAACTACTCCAAAATAAGATCACTAGGCCTGAGATTCCCACACATGGTACATGCACAAACCCAAAGACTGTTTCTACAAGATTTTTTGAAATTGTTTTGGCCAGATTCCAACCACTTTTGATCCTCGCGGACCTCGTTGAACTACTCCAAAATAAGATCACTAGGCCTGAGATTCCCACACATGGTACATGCACAAACCCAACAAGCTACTGCAAAATATGCACTACAGTCTCTTTACAAAAAAATATTACATTCTCCCAATATCCCTGGACCTCCCATGAGAGCATTAGTATAAACAAGCTCTGATAACATGTTAAAAATAACTGAAAACATTCATATATTTCATACAAAAAGTGTATGTGTTAAACATACAATTTTATTCTAGTATACAGAGTTTCTCAAATTTAACTTATTCCTAACTTAAAAATAAAAATTGAGAGAATTTTTTATTTTGAGTAAAACAAAAAAAATACAGTGACAGCAAATATTTTATTCCTAAATTTCAAAGAGCAAACAATATTTTCTTAGATTTTAGGATATTATTCAAAATAAAGATGCCGGATGCATCTATCCATTCAAACTAATTTGGCAGCATGCGTGGGTCATAAAAATAGAAAGCTAGTTTGGCAGCAAGCAACAATTCTCATCCTAAAATAGAATGTGATAGAATGTGTCTTGCACAAAGAAAGTGATAAGAATTTTAATGTCCATTATAATTGTTACTGGTTTGTTTTTTGATTGTAATATGAAATTCAGAAATTTATTTTACAGCTCAGATGTGTAATTTTCTATCTGTAATTAAACTTGAAATTCTGCTCATATCTAACTAAATAATTTTTTTAATTTATATCAATTTTATTAAAAAATTTATGATATAATGAGTTCCTCTCTCGAAATAATTCCAGTGATCTATAGCGAGTTTAGTTTTATTTTTCTCAGGCTTAAACTCTCCATTGTTGTTTCTGGGTAATGAATCTGGTACACCTGTTTATGGTCTTTGCGCGTCTCACTTCAGTCTTGGAGGAAATATTCAGTCTAGGTGGGTAAATGTTGATGTTTGGGTGATATTGTAGTGTCTTTATTCTCTATCTCAGAAGAATATACCGTCTGAAGTTCTAGACCTTGGAATATTTAGTCAACTCCAATTTCGTCAAAGTGTCTTGTCTCCTGTGTTTGGGCATTGTTACAAAGTAGTTGTGTCAAGCTTATGTATAAGGAATTTCTATTAGTTGTTTTTGGGGTCTGTCAAGTTTTTGAGATGGGGTGAGCTTAAGAATTAGGTGGATTTTGTTTTTATAGAGTGGTAGGTAGGAGAAGATTTAGTTGTTTTTGGGTTTATAGTTTAGCGTTTTGTGCCATATCTTTTTTCTAGTTTCACAGGAATAATTTTTTTAGTTTTTGTGCACAATGGTTTTTTTTTCATCTATTCTCATGTCTCTTTGGCAGTGAATGAGTTGTAGGAGGGGTGGAGAAGGCAGGGTTTGTCTTTTTTGCCTATGACTATTCCACCTTTGATGACCTCGAAAACCTTCATAGTGCTTAGACCCCTGCTTTAATTTCCTCTAACCACAACTAGAAATGGTGATTTCACCTATTTTTGTCACAAATTTTTGCATGTGTCCTTCAAGTTCGAATTCGTCAAGGCGATCCTTATCTTATCTTTGTTCTTGAGTATATAGCTTTGGCAGATATTGTTTGTTGTCTTGGCCCACTTATTTTGCATATCAATGTGGCGAAGTGGGTTTGGTTGTTGTTATGGTGTTTATGGTTCTTATTGTTGAAATAATTCCAGTACTCACCTCTTCTTTCACTTCTCTTACATGTGTAGTGTTGGCCATTTTGTGTTACTTATGGTTTACAAGAGGTTTGAGTAGTTTTATATGTTAAGCCATTGGTACATGTACGGTACGATGCTTTGTTTGAGAAGTTATTGTTATTTAGTCTGCTTTTAACTTAAAAAATATTACAAACCCTAAATTCTCAAGAGCAGGTTGTGTTCGCTTATGGTTTTACACCCCTCTAAATGCTTTTCATCTAGTTCTCATCCGGTAATGGTATTTTTCTTTTAGAAAAAAAAAAACTAATTACAATTCTTTGGAATCAACTATGCATAGCGTTTTCACTAATCTCTACCTTAATTAATTTTATATTTTGATAGTTTATATAAACTAGTTCTATATTTTAAAAATATAAATTCACCGTAATTTACTGGTAATTTTGATCACTACTGACCAGATAAATATATTTTGGCTTAGATTTCTATTTGATATCAGTGAAACTAATATTATGAGTTTATTTGTACTCCTGGAAAATCTATAAACAATAAACAATAGCGATGTAATCTTTCTTTATAATAATGAATACAAAAAGTTACAATTTAAAAATCCATTTACATACTGTTCAAAACGTAGCTGAATGAAATCTATGCACGCTTCTGAACATTTGGACTCTATTTGATTACTTTTATAGTGTGAAGAGTCATCGGTCAATGGAAATTAATCTATTTTATTACTTTTATATTTATATGGTAAAGAGTTATTGGTCAATGGAATTAGTCACTCTTTAGTTTGTCGTCATTACTTTCACTAAAATATTTGAAATAGAGTTGGAAAGTGAAATTCAAACTTACATGATATTTTTTTTTGGGTTAAAAGACATGTAGTTATTAGATTATATATTTAAATATTTTATAATCAAAAATTAAATATTTTTTCGATTGATCTTATCATTATTTTTTATTAGTTATCAGTGAATGTTTCAAATCATTTAATGTAGTTTATATGTGAGACAAAAATAAAAAAATTGATATCCTCTGACATAAATAATAGAGATACATCATGTCTAAGAAATAAACTTTATAGAAATAAAAATTACATCATTGAAAATGAACAGGTCAGAGTATCAAGATATTTAATATTTAATAAAAATATTAGAAAAAAACCAAAAGAAGCAGTTAGTTAGGGAAAATTTAAAAAAGGAAATATTATTATAAATTTAGATGGTTTTGACTCTACTTTTGAGCAGAGAAGTTCAGTATACCAGAGGGGATCTGTAAGTTTCTCTCTTCGTAATGTGTAAGTTTGTCTGTCTGTCTGTCTCTCTATTCCTTTTAAAATAAAAAATAAAAATTGTGTTCTAAAAAAAATATGATTTCCGCTATAATAAAAAAAATGAATATGTTGTAAAGTAATTAGAAGCAAAAGAAATGTGAGTAAGATGTTTAAATCTTATACTTTCCAAAAATGTTTTAACAAGATATTTAAATAAACTATTTGAAGATCTATATTAACTAACTTATGTGGATATCAACTTTATATGTATTTATATATAGAAAAAAAATTGTTAAAATAAAATATTTTAATGTTCTAGATAATAAAATATTAAATATGGGTTATCAATAAAATATTTTAATAAAAATTAATATTGACATATACTAAAAAAAATACATTAATAATAAGAAAACACTTTTTATTTGGATTTACATGTTAGGTAAATTATTTAAATGTGAATTATATATATTATATATTATTTTAAAAAAGTAAGTTTTTACGTGGTTAAAACGTTTATGGGGTCTTACACATATATTTTATTTAGCATTTAAAAATTTAACAATTATCTTCCTTAATCCAATGATAATTCAATTCTTCACCTATTCTTATCCTTCAAAGAGCAGACGTAAGCAAAATTTAGTGGCGCCCAGTCACTCTTCAAAAATAGAAAGCTAACACGTTTCATCTACTTCATGGTTTACTTTGGATTGATTGTTTGCTCCGCAATTCCCGTCACTTGACTTACACAAATAACGTGATAAGAATTTTGACGTTGAGTGATATGTCCGTCCCTTGGTCTCATAAACTTATATATAATGAGTTCCTCTCTCCGAGTAATTCTAGTGGTCTATAGTGATCGATGATTCTAGTCGTACTTGCAAAATTTCGATGCAACACCTCTCTGTCCGTCGCTTGGATTCGTGAGTATCGTAGGAATATCTCCAGTAGTGTGAATGTTTGCTGGATTGAATTAGCATTCATAAAGTTTGTGATCAACCACAGGTAGTGCAGATCGAAGAATGATTTCCATCATGTCCGGGCTCTTCTCGGTAACTTTCTTTTCTTCGAAAGATATTTTTATGTTAATTTTAGCGGAGCTTTCATTTGTTAGATATCAAAACCGTTCATGCAAATATTCTAGTTAAGTTTCACTTAATCTCAATCATTTATTGTTGTTTCAGAATATTCAAAAAAAAAAAAAATCTCTGCTCCAGGTTTTATCTTCATTTTTTACCAGAATTCGTGACTACTCTATATTGTGTTGGGAAGAGCAATATTGAATTTTCAAGAATCGAGATCACTAGTCTAGATCTATTTGCTTTAGCTAAAGTCCGCACAATCGAAGTAATATATATGGCCCTTACTTCTTGTTATCAGGGATTGTTTGGAGTTATGATTCTGATGGAGGTAATAGCCTTCCCCGCAGTGGCAGGCGGAAATGAAGTTGCAGAGATGCAATTAAGCTTTTGGAAAGAAAAGCTTCCGACCGTTCAAGTACCCGAGACAGTAGCAGCAAGCAAGTCTCCGCTTACACAAGAGGAGGTGAACACGTTCGCTAAAATTATCAAAGATGGAAACTTGCGTTACCATGCCAACCAATTCTGTAATTCTGCCAATTTATTGTGTGATGAATCTGTACCTGTGATGTCCTCACTACTAACGTCCTTTTTTCACAATGGTGACTTCGAATTATCAGAAGATATTAACCATATATTTTTTTCATCTAAGGAGTTGAGGGAAGGGGGCCAAATAACATTACCAGACATTTACAGTCCCTGGAAGGCATTTTTTCCCTCTAATCTATCACAGATAATACCTTTTGCCGCCGTAGCACTTTCAGATGTTCTCTCTTCCTTCGGCATCTCGGAGAAATCAACTACGGCGATGAACATGAACATGACTCTGATTGCTTGTGAGGCTAAGGTCGAACAAGGTGAAGTTAAGTCATGCAGCACATCGATTAAGGGCATGATAGAGTTTGTGTTGTCTAACTCGGGTTCTTCTGATAATATAGAGCTTGTTTTTCACCCTGCCTACACACCTGACTCTGGAAAGAAAGCGAGAGTAACAAAAGTTGTTGAAAGAAAATCTGCGCATTCAAAGCGGTCTCCATTGGCCTGCCACCGCTTTGTGTATCCATATGGGGTGTTCTTCTGTCATTCCATCGATGGGAGTGAGAGAGCATTTGGGATTTTTGGGAAATAAGAATTGGGATATGGGATTAGTGAATTTAGGGGTATGTTAATTTGTGGAAGAGGGGAAACAAGGGAAATATGGAATAAGGGAGTGATGAGGTGAAGGGATACTTGGTAGCAAAACAGTGAATACAAAACCGTAGTAGCAATCTCCTTTGAAAACTTTGAAGAGATAGGGTTTGTTTTCCTTTAAACATTCACCATGCTACAAACACCATCAAACAGCCATCAAATTTGGATGAAGAGCAATGAGAAAGGGTCAACCTACTTGGACAAGTGACAATCCATGCGTTTTGGGCGATTTTGGAGCAAGTAGTTGAAATTTCGGGCTTGCTCACTGTGTGCGCCACGCATCAAACCCAATGCGCCACGCCCAGTGTATGCGCCGTGCCTATGCAATTTTGAATTGGACTCTGAGGCCCAGTGCGTTGCGCCCAATGGATGCGCCGCGCCTATGCAATTTTGAACTAGAGTTTGAGGCCCAGTGTGCCGCCCCGATTGTATGTGCCGCGCCAAGTGACTTGGAGTGATTTTCACCAGGGGAAGTCATTTACATATGAAGGAAATAACATTACATGATTTTTGTACAATAAAAACAATAATACTCTGTTTTTCCTCAAAATAGAGTTTTGAGGAAAGACATTTCTTTGAGCACTTGATGATGAATTTTATTGACGCTAGAACCTCCTCATGTGTCTGCTAGTTGTTATTGGACACTTTGAAACTTTTTTTGATGAAACTCTAATGAAACCCTAGACCTAAATGACAATGAAACCCTAAAAATACTTTTGAAACCTTTAAGACAAAAAGAAGACTGTATATGCTTCTTGATGAGCAAACATGAACCAGCAGGTAAATGACATGAGGGAAACTGTAGGAAAGCCACTCCCGTTAGATGATCCATGCGCCTAATGGAATCCAGATGACTGGGTGGGACACCTAGTATGAAATGCAATAAGAGGATTTGATCTCTAACGAAGGGATGAAGATATCGACACTAACACGGACCATCCCCTGTTGTATTATATGGAGGTGCTCTCTATTTTGTAATGTTTATTGATGATTTCTCCCTTAAAGTTTGGGTCTTTATGCTTAAAAATAAAGTTGATGTATTCAATGCATTTAAAAAAATTAAAGCAATGTTAGAGAAAAGAACAAGCAAATCTATTAAATGTTTAAGAACTGACAATGGTGGTGAGTTCACTTCAATTGAATTTGAACAATACTGAAAGAATGAAGGAAGTGTTAGACACAAAATGACTATTAATACTCCTCAGAAAAATGGTGTTGCTGAACATATGAATCAGACTCTTATGGAAAGAGCCAGAAGCATGAATAGCAATGCTAACTTGCAAAAGGAGTTGTGGGCAGAAGCAGTATCCACTGTTTGTTATTTAGTTAACAGATCACCTTCAGGAGTAATTAATTATAAATTCCTAAAGAAGTTTGGACAGGTCAGTCTTGTGATGATTCACATTTAAGGATATTTGGTTGTGATGCTTATTCTCTTATTCCTAAAAATCAACGTTAAAAATTATATCCAAAATCGAAATGTTATGTCTTTGTTGGGTATGACTATGTAGTGAAAGGATACAGGTTGTGGGATCCTACATTGCGGAAGATAGTCATTAGTAGAGATGTAACATTTCATGAATCTTCTCTTTTAAAATCAAATGTTGAAAGAATTGAACAGGAACAGGTATCGCCAAATTAACAAGTTTAGTTGGAGGCTAGACCTTTTGGTGACAGTCAAAAGGAAGGAGAGACTTTTGGAGAAAAAGGTGTTGAAGATACAAAGGAAGTTGTTGAAGTTTCTGAACCAATTCAGCAACCAGTCACTCTAAGAAGGTCTACAATGGAAAGAAAAACTCCCAAAAGGTATGAAGATTCTGCTTCATCCTTTGCTTTGATTATTGAAGTTGGGAAACCTTCTTGTTATCAGGAAGTAGTAGATGATACAGATAGCGAAAAATGGAAAATGGGTATGAAAGAAGAAATGGATTCCTTAGCCAAGAACAATACCTGGGATCCTATAGAACTTCCTGAAGGGAGAAGTGTTGTTGGATGCAAGTGGGTCTTCAAACTGTAACAAAAAGTTGATGGAAGTATCGAAAGGTATAAGGCGAGGTTGGTAGCAAAAAGGTATTCTTAGGTTGAAGGTATAGAATTTCATGAGATTTTTTCTCCAGTTGTAAAACTTGTTTCTATTCATACTGTGTTGGCACTAACTGCGCTACTTAACCTTGAGTTAGAATAGTTAGATGTTAAAACAACTTTCTACATGGCGATTTGAATGAAGAGTTATATATGGAACAGCCAGAAGGTTTTGTACAATGTCGCAGCAGAATATTAGTTTGCAAGCTTAGGAAATCATTGTATGGTCTGAGGTAGTCTCCCAGACAATGGTACAAGAAGTTTGATTCCTTCATTGTGAGCCAGAACTTTTTTAGACGTGAGTATGATCATTGTGTATACTTCAAAGTTTCAATGGCATATTCATTATCTTATTTTTGTATGTTGAAGATATTCTTATTGCAAGCAAAAGCATGGAAGAGATCAATAGGTTAAAGGCTCAGCTCTCTAGGATATTTGATATGAAGGATCTTGGAGTAGCAAAACATATCTTGGGGATGGAGATACACAGAGATAGGAAAAATGGTAATATTTGGTTATCACAGTAGAAGTATGTGGAGAAAGTACTTCCAAAGATCTGTATGAACAATGTGAAACCTGTTAATGTTCCATTAGCTTCCCACTTTAAGCTTTCTTCGGTTTTGAGTCCTAGAACTGATGAAGAAAAGCAGTATATGTCTCATGTACCATATGCAAATGTTGTAGGCAACTTAATGTATGCAATGGTATCTAGAAGACCTGACATTTCACATGCAATTGGAGTTGTTAGCAGGTTCATGGAAAAATCTAGGTGAAGAACATTGGTGAGCAGTGAAATGGGTGCTTCGATATCTAAGAGGCACAAGTGACCATTGCATCATCTTTAGTGGTAGTGAAGGATCTGTCTGTGAATATGTAGACGCTGATTATGCAGGTGATTTCGGCAAAATAAGATCTACTACAGGTTATGTCTTTACTCTTGCAGGTGGAACAATTAGCTAGATGTCAAAGCTTCAAGAAACAATTGCATTGTCCACTACCAAAGCAGAATATATAGTTGTTTCAGATGCCAGTAAAGAAGCAATCTAGTTAAAGGGTCTGCCTGATGAGATTGGAAGGATGTAGGAGAAAGTGAATGTACTTTGTGACAGTCAAAGTGATATTCACATGGCTACAAATCCTTCTTATCACAGTAGAACCAAGCACATTGATGTAAGGTATCATTTTCTAAGACATGTGATCGACGGCGGAAAAGTGTCTCTTCAAAAGGTCCATACACGAGAGAATTGTGTAGACATATTCACAAAGCCAATTACATTAGAGAAGTTGCAATTGTGTTTAGCTTCTATTGGCTTGCAAAAAAGATGATGAATGGGCATGGACAAGGGATTAGGAAAATTGTTGTCAAGGTGGAGTTTCTTGGAAGTTCGACAACTAATTATGTAAATTTGGGTAAAATGTAACAAGTTAGTTTTATACAAAATCATCGGTTATGTAACTGAGGAGGCACACATAAAACCAAATGATTGCCGGCACTATTGTATGGAGAATCCTTATTGATTAAATAGAGATTCCAATCCCTTGCCTCGTGGATGTTTCCTTGACACTCTGTTAGGGTTTTACCATGTAAATCCTGTGTTATTACTTGTGCGTTTGCATTTAGTTTTCAATTAGTTATATTCTTTTGTTAGTCAATGTATAACTAAATGTTTTTCTTCTTTACTCATTTTCCCTATTCGAACTACAGATAGGGCAATGAAAAGCACTAGAACATGGATTTTCTATACGGAGGCATTTTGAGGCACTTATTTAGGGTTTCCCATTCCACACATTTCTTAATGGCATTAATTTCTCCAAATGGTGATGACCCCATGCTTCTAAAGGATATTGATGCACAAGTGTGGGCCTTATGGTACTAATTTTTTTTTTTTGAGTTATCAAGTTTGATTGTAACCCTTTGTCTTGCAAGATGCTCAAAGTCAAACTTGTTTTAGGGATTGTAGGCTTAATTAGATGTGAAAATGAAAGGACAAACCTCATAAAACTAGAGGATCTCTTTACCTCTTTTCATCATTGTGATTGATGGCCTTAGCATTGCAACAATAATGCTACAACTCCTAATAGTCTCATATTTAATTATCAATCTAGGGTTTATAAAAACTTAAGAGGGATTGAAACTATATGTGTAGTAGGAACCATCTCTTTCCTTTTCTAATCTTCCTCTTTCCTTTTCTAATCTTCACGTAGTGTAGTTTAGATGATCAGAAATCTAGTTAAATTTCCAAGATATTTATGCTATAGGAAAGTGAAACTATAAAAAAAACTTGTAGAAATGAAATGGCACACACCTATGTAGATTGTAGGAAATGGAAAACACAATTTTGTTGAAAATAAAAGATGGAAAGTAAACCTAAAATCTATGTTGCATAAGCTAAAAACATCACTTAGGAAGCATGCAGTAAAAGCATCTAAAGGAAACTTGAAGAGATCTCTACTCTTCAAAACTCCACCCTCAACATCTGAAACATGATTTAATATTATAAGGGAACTAAATCAAGAGTTTATTTCTAAATTGAGGAAGAAAATGGGATGTTTGTTGGTTTCTAAAAGATTCCATCTTTTTCTACAAAAAAAAAGCCAACAAGCGAGAACATTTGATAAAATGCAAATCTAAGCTAAGAGAGGGGGTAAGAATGAAGGGACATGATATTATTTAGCTAGTAAAAGCATATAAGAACTAAGTCTAAGCTTTAGCATAGTGAAACTAGGTTCTTTTCACCCTATGTAATCATAATCTTGACTAGATAGTAAATAAAAACTGCAGCAATTGTAGGAACATATGAAATAAAATGAATTGAGACTTGAAAATGCAATGATAAGAAATACTACTAATCCAAGATGTTTTTAAATAGTATAAATAACCTACAAAGAAATTTATCTCATAAAACTACCTACTTGACTAATTATAAATATATTAAACTATAATTTCGAGAAATGTTGATCCAAGATAATTTCGAGTAATTCCACTGGTTTATAGTTATCGATGATTCTAGTAGTGCTTGCAAAATTTCGATGCTACGTGCAACACCTCTCTGTCCGTTGTTTGGATTTGTGAGTATCGTAGGAATAACTCCAATCTATAGCAATCTGTATTTCCAGTGGTGTGAATGTTTGCTGGCTTGAATTACTATTCATAAAGTTTGCAAGTTTTAAAGAGGTCATCAAGCACAGGGAGTGCAGATCGAAGAATGATTTCCTTCATGTCTGGGCTCTTCTCGGTAACTTTCTTTTCCTCAAAAGATATAGAGTACTTTTTATGTTAATTTTAGGGTAGCTTGAATTTGTTAAAAAATTTAATTCCAACCATCTTTAGACGTCTATTTAATTATTCTAGTTCAATCTAATTTAATTCAGTCCCACTACAATTATTTATTTCTGTCATCCATTATTATTGCTGCTCCACTTTTTATCTTCATTATGAGGATGAAATATCCCTCCAATACCAATATTTGCGTGCAGGATGATCAATCTGAGTGTGTTAAGGATCAGCATGTTGAGTGAAATAGCAGCAATGGTGCTCACTCTGAAGGAGTTTGCTGATATGTTTCCTGCATTGCACAAATCTGATGTCATGAAATATTTAGCAGAAGTTTCATTGGGATTGAGGCAGGGTCGTTTGTTTATAAAAAAAAAATCACTGTTGTCTGCCATGCAGAAGTCCTGCAACGCTCCGCGTAGCTCAACACCAACAAAGCATAGCCCCTCTACGGCTCACCATCACGCAGCTGCCAAGGGAGGCGGAAAAACAAAAAAAACTAAAACAAAATATATTTCTCTCTTCCTTCAACCCACAAGGGAACAGGCCGTCAGGGCTCTGATACCATGATAAACTTTGATAATGTCTATCCCTTCATTAATCAAATGTAATTACATATATACATGCACACACAATCTGTTGGTTGAGGGAATATCTCAAACACACACCAATCTAGGAAATAAGTAGATATAGCCAACTCTTATAGAATAGGAACTGACTCCTTACATAGAAAGAATCACAACTAGAGACAAGTAGGAATTAGATATTCCAACACTAAGGTTGAACAAGGTGAAGTTATGTCATGCAGCACATCGATTAACAACATGATAGAGTTTGTGTTTTCTAACTTGGGTTATTCTAATAATATAGAGCTTTTTTTCACCCTACTTACACACCCGACTCTGGAAAGAAAGCTAGAGTAACAAAAGTTGTTGAAAGAAAATCTGCACTTTCAAGGCAGCCTCCATTGGCCTGCCACCACTTTGTGTATCCATATGGGGTGTTCTTTTGTCATTCCATCAATCAGACATTGGCCTATACGTTGGAACTTGAGGTGTTGGAGAGCAATGGAAATATGTACAATGTCACTACTCTATGCATATATTAAACTACCCACTTAACCAAGTATAAATATATTAAACTATAATTTCCAGAAATGTTCATCCAAGAGCTAAACAATGAAAATTAAAAGCATGAAAATGATAGTATTGGAAATATAAGAGGGATTTTAATCTCCTAGGATGGGCCCATCCCAAGGATGCTCAGAGTCCTTGAGGAGGAACCAAGCTAGAAACTAAAGCGGGTAACTGCTTGCATTAACTTAGAATCTATCTCACATCATGAAATACAATGTTGTAAAAATTACTGGGAAATATTCAAAGCTTAACATTCTTTTAAATCTATTTTTTTCTTAGCCTTATGGGCTGACTCAAATCTCCTATTTATACATTAGGCGGGCGATCAACCTCCCTAAGGGAAGGGTTTCATTTTCCCCAAAATATCTTCGGAAGAAGATTTCTTGCCCCAAATATAAATCACAATAGTAGGAGGAGGCACTAAATTCCTTGAGCTAGCCGAGTTTGAGTGTTCCTACAATAGGGAGCAAGTCCTAGAATTTCTCCAATGTTATATTCTTCGGAATCTAGTCAAAATATTTATAAATCCAACAACATAAACATATTAAGGAACATAAAGCATTAAAGCCACATTGAACCCTCTAGGAACTCATTAAGCTAAAAAAATATACCATCAAGTGCAAAAAGTGGGGTCAAAACATTGTTTTATGTGCCTAGAATTGGACTTATGGACCTTATGATTTAACTATTTTGGAGGTCCATCATACACCCCTACTAGAATTATTGCTCATCCTTAAGCAACTCAACTCCCTCTCTTCTCTTCTCCTATTTATGTAGTTCTCTAACTGTTAGTTTAATATCTCAGGCTGAACATGTTGTGACTATCCTTGCTAGATAGAACTGTTCATTTTCCTCTATGGATTTCCACACTTGAGATTCCTATTCTTGACATTGATTCTCCTTTAGTCCTAGCAGTTGAGTTGGGTTAATTGTAATTCCAATACATTGAATCCCAAGCCTCGAGATGATCCGTTTATAAAGAGGAGTTCTTTCTAATGCTGCTTAGAGTCTATAAGGAGTGTGATACTCCCTCACTTTTATGCTATAAGATAAGCCTTTCTATATCCTCTAGCACATTTGTGGAATCTCTTCCCCTAAAAGCCTAAATGTGTCCTCAAAGTGTAGGATGGATTCTTATTGCCTTTGTTTCCAAATGGATTCTATCTTGGTGTATTGTACGAGAATGACATGGATTTGAGA
This sequence comes from Pinus tabuliformis, assembly GCA_031772625.1. Taxonomy (NCBI): domain Eukaryota; kingdom Viridiplantae; phylum Streptophyta; class Pinopsida; order Pinales; family Pinaceae; genus Pinus; species Pinus tabuliformis. The sequence continues at coordinate 1,108,247,120 of CM062805.1, forward strand.
AAGCACTAAAGGATATGGGCATTCTGTTATGCTCCAAAATGGATCCGCTAAGTCTTCCTCGTGGTATTTTTCACTTCTTCTACTCTAATCTCCTCATACCTCAACCAAGAGGCCAATGCAAGAAATTGTGCACCCCCCAAGTAAGATTATGGTCTCAAATACGCATTTTAGAGACGACAAGATTGTCATATATAAGGTTCAACCAGTTTTGTTTTATCCTCCATGTTACAACCTTGGAAGAAGTTTGTAAAGTGCTTAGTCTCTTGCAACTACATGGTGACTCTTCGATATGTTTGATTGGTTTCGAATATGTACCATTGCTCCTTTAGGAAAAGTGAATATGATTTTGATTGACACCTAGAGTTTATAAACTTTAAAGAAATATTTACCATACTCCCTAGTGGTGTTTCCAATGCTACAATGTAGGAATCTTTTGTTCTCAACAATCCTTGAGTTTTTTTCATTGACTCCTTAGATATTTATTCTCTTTCTCAAGCTATTCTCTTATGTTTGACGCCTCTTCTATTTTTAGGAAGGTCATTTCCTCCCTTACTTTGTTGACTTCATCCTCAATGCTATTAAGATCTACCACCACTTTACCTTGGGATTTTTTTTTCCACATCTGGGATTCCACCTTCACGTTCTCCACTTCAATCATTAGGTGGGGTAATATATTTACACGCATCAATAATCCTGATGTCCCTATAAAAGGAGGATTATCCTTTAGTGTCATAGAAAATAAGGATTGTGGCTTCCTTGATGTAGACTTCTCTAATACTTTTTGTTCCTACTACCCTTTCTCATTGGGGCTAGGTGTTTCCTGAATTGTAATAAGAGTGGAAAGAGGAGGCTAAGGCTTTCCACTAGATCTAGTTATAGTGATTTTTCTTTTTGAATATACAATTGGTTGGATAGGCTTTCTTACTTCGGTTTTGGTAGCAGTACTCAATCATCCTCCGCAATGTAGATTTATTCTTCTGTTTTGAGGGGTTAACTACTACCATCCCCCTACACTTTTTGACTATCATATTTTTAAGTCTACTTAGCTCTCATTGTACTTCCAAAAAGGCTTTCATATCCATGTCTGCAAAGGTTTCCCAAGAAATGGGATGTTATAAGACTTCTAATAACACATATTTCATTAAATTTGGAAGTATTCTATTACAAGGCCTCCAACAACATTCATTTTTTTTGTAAATTTCCAGATTAAATTGATTCAACATTAAAATAATTTGCAAGTAATTTCTAACCAATTATAGATCATGAATAGGTCAAACATGGGGTTGTTATGTATAATAGTATCAATACAAAATAGGAGTGTGAAATCAAACTCTTGGAAGAAGTTGATTTAAGTTAAATCATATTCGTATGTCAAACATCCAATCAAGATATTATAGTTATGGATAACATGCTAGATTTATCGATGTTTAAATTTTATGTCTCGCAACTCTAACCCCGTTTCCCCCAACCTACAAGGGATTTGTTGATTGAATGATGGTGATGTGAGGATCTTCCTGTAAATGACAAGGATAGGTGTCCCTTGCATTGCATTGAAACTAGTCTATTAAAACCTTAGTAAAATGTTCTTGTGCTCAATTTCATACGGCCCCTTTGTGCATTTATGAAGCACTAATGAGGGGGTCATCATTCATCTTCATAGAATGCAGGCATATACTATAAAGGTTATACATTTTTGATCTACATATTTCAAGAAGGTTAGGCACCATTGGTCTATCTCCACTCAAATCCAAGTACATCAAATGAGAGTTCTTAAATTGGTATTCAGGTCATTCCATTATGATGGACAGTGTCACAAAATGAAGTAAACAAGAAACCTTAGTGGTGAATTCTTGTAAGTAGTGGAGGCAGGGGTTTTCAAATATTAGCACGATTGATGGTCGTGTGGATATTGACCTCTCCTTGTAAACATTGTCAAAACCAATAATAGTCTCGATGTAAATTTAGTGTCAACCAATAGTATGGAAAACCATGATTGACCATTACTTTCACTAAGAAGAGAAAATGATAAGCATTTTTAATGGGGAAGAAATAAATGTGAAATGTAACTCATGTATTTTAGTTGAAATTTATATAAGTCCCCGTGTTCTTTAATTATTAAATACTTAATGTAAATACTTCTAAATTATCATTAAGATATTGATTTTGAAGATTAAATGTGTATTAAAAGGCATTCATCTATGACATTGGATTTTTCATGTAGCATGAATAAACCACTCAAAGCTAATTATCAATTAATCTTAAATAGTTTTGTATAAGATATATCTTTACTTGCATTAATAGATTTATTTCAAAAATAAATTACATTTTTAAACTTGTATGAATACATATAACTAAATAAAATTCAATAAATAACTTCCGAGTCTTGTTGGATTCTATGAGATTATTTTAAGTACAAATAGTTTATTTAAGATTTGAAATTTACAAAATGTTAATATTGATGGTGAAATAATGTCATATGGTGTAAAAAGTTTAAAGGCATCCATTTATGGCCCATCTGTTGAATGAGCTTAAATAGTCTACTTAATGCTCATGGTGAATTCATTAATCCATGTTTTATTAGAAAATTCATTTTCTTTACATGGTTTTTATTCTAGAAATAACAATTTCACATTTGTACATTCATATTAAACCACATGATAGTTAAATAGAAATTTAATTAGTCATTAAAACTATTGAGATGAGGTTTCCCTTGTTAGTCGTCTCATCTCATCTCATTTAATTAAATTAATCCATGATAGTATCTAATCAAACCTTGATAAGCCACTTATCAATCGTTATCCTCATACATATGTTTTTTTAAGAAATGCAAAATTATTTACAATATAATTTTATCTAAAGAATTACACATCACATTTATGCACTCATATTAGTGCGTTTTATATGTAAACAATGAATAACTAACTTTGTGCCTTATTGATTTTCAATATGATATGATTGCAGTTACAACCATTAATTGATTTAAGCATATAAATTTATGAAAACTATCAATTGAGAAATCACATATCTTATGATTCAAAAAGATCAAATCATTTACCTATGGCACATTTCTCGTTAACCTTAATAGTGAATAATGCATTGTGAATAGTGAATAATGCACATAACATTTATCAAGTAAATTGTTATAATTTCTTTAGTAAGAATAGCACCTTTGTTTGCAAGGAGTTCTATTTGAAAACTTATATTTCACATTTATATATGATTATTGATACATATAATTAAACATAAGTCATCAAAAAAATCATTATAAGATGGTTCATATAAGATAATTTGAATGGCAAACAATTCATTTAAGAACACGCGCGCGCACACACACATCTTAGAAAAAATCGATACAGCAGTCATTGCAAAAACATTTATAAATAATAAGAAATAAACATATTAATATAATTGGCAATTTCCATCTATTTCAAAAAATATAAAATCATACAAATTGATTCAACAAAAACTATGTCCAAAATGTATTGAAAATTTGGAATGTACTTTTCAACAAATTTATAAAAGAAATTATCTCCATGAACTACAATGAAGTACATGTTCTATTGAACATTCGAATGTACTCATGTTTTTGTTTGATACGATGAAGTGTCTTAAGAAAGGGGAATAAAACTTGCATAAGCCACGTATCTTGCTCTTTTCCTGTATACGATTTTATCAAGATGTGGTTTGATCGATATCCCATGAATTGAGAAGTATGCTTTTCTGTATCTATTAGCAATACATTTGATTCTTCATAATTATCTCCATATTGGCACCACACATCAATCAACTTTTTCTCATAAAATTGTCTTGTTCTCCCTACTTCCAATTTTGTTTGCAAATGACAATGAGATCTGTCCCATGCAAATTTAAAGTCCTCTATATCAATATTTGATTTTTCAAGTACTTTTCGGATGTACTTGTCAGTGACATTTAATGTCCATATTGCAGCATCATAATTTATTAAGCAATATTTTAATACTTTTGAATAAAAAGGCCTTAAAAAATAGGACCTATCACCAAACGGCCAGTCTGGTTCTCTTTGAATATGAAAATCTTGTTCATCTTTGGTGTATGATTGGAAGAATACTCCTTCCATTTCGAATATCAACAACATCTTTTGACTTGTAGTAATTCCCATCTGCATTTGCACTGCAACCACATGTATGATATTAACATATCTCCACTTCAACACTTCATTGCTTAAGGACATAAAAACCTATCATTTTAAAAATGATGTTAATATTTATTATGAACAGTTTCCATTTGTATGCAAAGGCAATTTTACAATGAGTTCAAAGTATCACAAAATACAAATACAATTGCTCCATTAAAATGAACAAACAAATAATATGTTTACTTTATACATACAACCTAATACCTTTATTTAATTTGTATGGAACAAAAGTATTATAAGAAAGCATTGACCCACCATTTAGATCATTAATTTTAAGACTTATAATGATTTATATAATTGCAATTGAAAAATATAATTATAATGGTCTAGCGCAACTAAACAAACTAATTTTTTATTAATTTTCACATACAATATAACACAATTTTTAAATTTCAAACCTGATTAATTATATGTTAATTTATAGAGTTTCTGCCTTAATTTTTTTTGTGCTTCTTTTAGTGCAAATTGTATGTTTATTGTTGGTGTTACATACAACTTAATATAAATTTTCAACTTATATGGAATAAATAGGGTTATAAGAATGCAATGGGTCATCCTTCAAATTACTAATTTCTAAGAGGTATAACAATAACTTAAACCGCATTTAAAGCAAATAATTGTAATGATCTAATTAAAACCAATAGAAAAATTACCTATTAATTTTACATACAATGTAATCCATTGTAAAACAAAAAATATAGACTGGGAAATTTTGATATGAAAACATTAAATGACCATTCATCTCACCAAAAATAAATAAAATAAAAATATTTGATTTTTAGAAATGACAAACCAAATCAACAATTCTTTTATTAGTGTTGTGAAATAAAAGTAATCAATCGTGATGTCATACATATAACATCATGATATAGACATATGTAATCTTAAGGTACTTCTAAATATAATTGGACATCCTTCAAAATAGCTCGCACATCCGTAGCCTTGTTGAGTTTATGCAATATTCTCCATAGCTCATGGATCAACCAATTATCCCCTTGATTTGCTCCAATGAATGGAGGGGCAAGAATCACATTTTCTTTTGGATTCTCTTTCACTCTCTCAATTAAACAATCAACTATAATAGTAGTGGTTTCATCATATTGGGTATGCATTTCCCACACTTTTTTCAATGATTTAGTGTGTATAACTTTTGTTGAATTGTCAATGACCTTATGTCCCTTTTGTGGCTTACAGTCTGAAGCAGTCCACTTAAACAGAAATTTATCTTGTAATCTTTTTGAAACCAACTTTTTTAGAAATCTTGTTGTGCTTTGTTTCAAAGCTGTCGTCCAAATTGCAATGTCAAGAGATTCATTTTTGAAACACATTTCAAAAAATGATTTTGCATGTGGATGAATCCAAAATAGTTTTTTCTCTATTGTGTAATCAGCATCAACTCCCATTTTCTCAATATGCCCTTTGTTTGTTGCTTCATCATCAATGCTATGATAAAAAATGTCCTTTGGATTAATTTAATTAAATGAGATGAGATCCATGATAGTATCTAATCAAACCTTGATAAGCCACTTATCAATCGTTATCCTCATATATATGTTTTTTTAAGAAATGCAAAATTATTTACAGTATAATTTTATCTAAAGAATTACACATCACATTTATGCACTCATATTAGTGCATTTTATATGTAAACAATGAATAACTAACTTTGTGCCTTATTGATTTTCAATATGATATGATTGCAGTTACAACCATTAATTAATTTAAGCATATAAATTTATGAAAACTATCAATTGAGAAATCACATATCTTATGATTCAAAAAGATCAAATCATTTACCTATGGCACATTTCTCATTAACCTCAATAGTGAATAATACATTGTGAATAGTGAATAATGCACATAACATTTATCAAGTAAATTGTTATAATTTCTTTAGTAAGAATAGCACCTTTGTTTGCAAGGAGTTCTATTTGAAAACTTATATTTCACATTTATATATGATTATTGATACATATAATTAAACATAAGTCATCAAAAAAATCATTATAAGATGGTTCATATAAGATAATTTGAATGGCAAACAATTCATTTAAGAACACGCGCGCACACACACATCTTAGAAAAAAATCGATACAACAGTCATTGCAAAAACATTTATAACTAATAAGAAATAAACATGTTAATATAATTCGCAATTTCCATCTATTTCAAAAAATATAAAATCATACAAATTGATTCAACAAAAACTATGTCCAAAATGTATTGAAAATTTGGAATGTACTTTTCAACAAATTTATAAAAGAAATTATCTCCATGAACTACAATGAAGTACATGTTCTATTGAACATTCAAATGTACTCATGTTTTTGTTTGATATGATGAAGTGTCTTAAGAAAGGGGAATAAAACTTGCATAAGCCATGTATCTTGCTCTTTTCCTGTATACGATTTTATCAAGATGTGGTTTGATCGATATCCCATGAATTGAGAAGTATGCTTTTCTGTATCTATTAGCAATACATTTGATTCTTCATAATTATCTCCATATTGGCACCACACATCAATCAACTTTTTCTCATAAAATTGTCTTGTTCTCCCTGCTTCCAATTTTGTTTGCAAATGACAATGAGATCTGTCCCATGCAAATTTAAAGTCCTCTATATCAATATTTGATTTTTCAAGTACTTTTCGGATGTACTTGTCAGTGACATTTAATGTCCATATTGTGACATCATAATTTCTTAAGCAATATTTTAATACTTTTGAATAAAAAGGCCTTAAAAATAGGACCTATCACCAAACTGCCAGTCTGGTTCTCTTTGAATATGAAAATCTTGTTCATCTTTGGTGTATGATTGGAAGAATACTCCTTCCATTTCGAATATCAACAACATCTTTTGACTTGTAGTAATTCCCATCTGCATTTGCACTGCAACCACATGTATGATATTAACATATCTCCACTTCAACACTTCATTGCTTAAGGACATAAAAACCTATCATTTTAAAAATGATGTTAATATTTATTATGAACAGTTTCCATTTGTATGCAAAGGCAATTTTACAATGAGTTCAAAGTATCACAAAATACAAATACAATTGCTCCATTAAAATGAACAAACAAATAATATGTTTACTTTATACATACAACCTAATACCTTTATTTAATTTGTATGGAACAAAAGTATTATAAGAAAGCATTGACCCACCATTTAGATCATTAATTTTAAGACTTATAATGATTTATATAATTGCAGTTGAAAAATATAATTATAATGGTCTAGCGCAACTAAACAAACTAATTTTTTATTAATTTTCACATACAATATAACACAATTTTTAAATTTCAAACCTGATTAATTATATGTTAATTTATAGAGTTTCTACCTCAGTTTTTTTTTGTGCTTCTTTTAGTGCAAATTGTATGTTTATTGTTGGTGTTACATACAACTTAATATAATTTTTCAACTTATATGGAATAAATAGGGTTATAAGAATGCAATGGGTCATCCTTCAAATTACTAATTTCTAAGAGGTATAACAATAACTTAAACCGCATTTAACGCAAATAATTGTAATGATCTAATTAAAACAAATAGAAAAATTACCTATTAATTTTACATACAATGTAATCCATTGTAAAACAAAAAATATAGAATGGGAAATTTTGATATGAAAACATTAAATGACCATTCATCTCACCAAAAATAAATAAAATAAAAATATTTGATTTTTAGAAATGACAAACCAAATCAACAATTCTTTTATTAGTGTTGTGAAATAAAAGTAATCAATCATGATGTCATACATATAACATCATGATATAGACATATGTAATCTTAAGGTACTTCTAAATATAATTGGACATCCTTCAAAATAGCTCGCACATCCGTAGCCTTGTTGAGTTTATGCAATATTCTCCATAGCTCATGGATCAACCAATTATCCCCTTCATTTGCTGCAATGAATGGAGGGGCAAGAATCACATTTTCTTTTGGATTCTCTCACACTCTCTCAATTAAACAATCATCTATAATAGTATTGGTTGCATCATATTGGGTATGCATTTCCCACACTTTTTTCAATGATTTAGTGTGTATAACTTTCGTTGAATTGTCAATGACCTTATGTCCCTTTTGTGGCTTACAGTCTGAAGCAGTCCACTTAAACATAAATTTATCTTGTAATGTTTCTGAAACCAACTTTTTTAGAAATCTTGTTGTGCTTTGTTTCAAAGCTGTCATCCAAATTGCAATGTCAAGAGATTCATTTTTGAAACACATTTCAAAAAATGATTTTGCATGTGGATGAATCCAAAATAGTTTTTTCTCTATTGTGTAATCAGCATCAGCTCCCATTTTCTCAATATGCCCTTTGTTTGTTGCTTCATCATCAATGCAATGATAAAAAATGTCCTTTAGTTCAAAAATAACTAGTTTCTTTTCAGTTATTTTGGCTGCAACACAATGGAAAATAATATAGTCAAACCATTTTATTCATGTTACAAAAATTACTAAAAAAATTGTTGAAACAATACACTTACCTTGAGTGGTTTTTTCAATATTTATAGATGAAACAATAAGTTCTTTTATCATCTGGACAGGACCTGGAGTAAACATATTAAACCTTCAATCAAATACCGATTGTACTTCTATTTTGAATTGTGAAAATTAATAGAATCATTAAATAACAAGGAAAACAAGTGGACAAATTATAAGTACCTGATGTTATATTTGGTTCTTGGTTGTAGTTTTTTGGGACAATACGTTGGTCATTATATTCATTCTCTTTATTTCCAACTATAATCAACATATGAAATGGATATGAATCACAAAAAAAAATAAAAATAGAATAATAATAAAATAAAAAAGATAGAGATACAATGATTAATACCCATTTCTATCTCCATCGTTCCATGGTCATTGTCTTGATTAATTTCATTCATCTCATAATTCCATATAATAGTCATCCAAAAATATTATGAATATGGAAATTAAATAAATTGAAAAATTATCAAGAGAAAAAACTAAACAAATTATGTACCTGTGTTGATAACTTCTTCCTCTCCTCCTTCTCCTCCTATTTCCATCTCCATACCTTTTTCAACAATATAAGCACTATGTTGATTAATTTGTTTCTTCCCACTTTCATCATTCTCTGTTTTAGAATCTCCATCATTAGTCATTTTAGTAAACACTTTGACAATTAAGAAATATGAAAAAAATAGTATCCAATGTATTATAAGAAAATAAAGAAATGAATTGTAGTACCTGAATTCTCCAAGAAGTTAATGGGTACTGGATTTGATAGTTGAAAAGATTTGTAATGATTTAACATGATTGTCCTTTGTGACTCTGTTTTCACAACACATGAAATTCTTCTTCCATATGTACAACAGGCCTTGATAAAAATTTTCCCCGCATAAAGAGAAATAACCACTTTTGCATCACTACATTGTTGGTGCTTTTCCACTAAATCCATCCAAAAATCATAATCTCTCTCATTTTCATCAAATGTGTCTTCAAATGTGTGAGAGTATTTTATAGCCTCCAAAATTTTTAATTCTTAAGTATAGAAATGTATAGTAAGAACTATATCATAACTATAATTGTTTTGGCAATTATATTCATAAATGCCACTAGTAATTTTATAATTGAACTTGGATTTCTTTATCGAAATTTCCAAAGACTCACGTATATCATTACAAAACCAAAGTTCTACTAAGAGAACTGTAGTAAATTCATTCAACTAATTTTTTTCGATAAGAAATCAAAAAAATTCAATGTAATACCCCTTGTTGAATTTTTCTTTTTTCAAAGCTAGTGTGTCCAAAACAACAAGGTCAGTGTGTAAAAATGGTTGCAACTGACATGGAAAAGAGTGCAAAAGTGTTGACAAAAGATCAGGGCCTCCAAAATGACAACCAAATTCAAAATTGTTATCAACCTGTTGAACACTTGTTGATCCATTTATCATTCTGTCAAGGACTCCACATGCTTGCTGAGAAAGGGACCCTATCTTTGTATTACGTGTTCCTTTGACATAAGTAGACCCCTCCACCGTGTTGCAAAAATTGGTGAATATGATATCATTAATTTCATAATTCTCAAGAATGTCGAATGTGGTAAGAGTCATCTCATTCAAGTTCTGATCATGACTTTGACAATATGTAACCATTGCATCCAATATTGTTCTGTTGGTTTTCAATTTAGAACAATAATCTTTTATTTTTATGGCATTTGTTGGATGATTAATTGGAATAGAAAACCAAATGGTTCCATCCAATAGCTTATCTGCTACTGAAGCAATTTCTTCCATGGTTAATCCCTGAAGGGGCCAAAAAGTGGCTGCTGTCAAACTGTGTAGACTATTTTTCTTGTAGTTCTCAAAATCAGGCTGGCTTGGAGAACACTTTAATGTGCCTAGTTGGTAACAGTTAAAAACAGTGTCCCATTTATCCCAAATAGGTTCATCAAGATATAAGAGAATTTTTTTATCAGACAAATTTGTAATTGGACAATCGAAGAATGAGCACAACATTTCATCATCAACCTGATAAAATAATAAATATAAACTAATAAGAATCCAATGTAAAAATGAAACTAAATAAGGTGTTATAATCTAATGTGAAATCATCATAAATATCAGAAAATATGACTTATATTATTGGCTTTAGTAATTTATCTACAATAAAATTAGATAAAATAATAAAATTTAAATGTAAAAATAATTAAAATTACATACCTTGTCTTCAGCCGTCTTAGAGCATCCAATCCTCCTTTTCTTTAATTTGTCATTGGCAATTAAGAAATGCCTTGCCGAGCGCACACAATCAATAAATGGAGTTTTATAAAATACCTTATTTGCAGAATTTAATTGACAACAAATGTGGATCACCTCAGTGGGTTCAACTGATGGATGCAAGAATTGAGCATTACGTTTTTTATATTTTTTTTTTCGCTTCTTTTGATACATTATATTTAGGATTTGTTAAAATTTCTTTCGCTGCTTGAATTGTATGTTGACCATCAACTATCCAAAAATTGATATTCTTAGAATTTAGATCTGTCTCATTTATAATTTTTATAGAGTTGACCAAAGGATCAGGCTCATTGATGTCAAATGGAATCAGAAGAGCATCAGGTAATGAGGTTTGAAATTTTTCTAGGAATGGTTTCACTAACACTTGAACATTCAAATCATCTCTTGATCTTAATTTGAACACCTTAGGAGCTTCTTTACATCTTTCAACAGGCACTTTTCTATTAAAGGAGTTTGAAAATAGATAGCAATGCTTGAAAGCTTCATGAATCTCATCACATTGGTTTGCAAGGTTAGTTGTCTCAAATTCAACTTTCCTAGTTTTTTGAAATTCTGTAGTGGGCTTGAAATCACTTTCTTTTATATTCTCCTCCAAATCTGATAAATATACTCTTCTCAAAGAAAGTAATTGAGAATCAATTTTATCATCTGGTATTTTATCAAAAAATTTACCCTTTTGTTGTAAATGAAGAAGTACAGATGATGTTTTTTTACTTCTTACATAATGATATCTCAGAACAATGGTGATGCGTTTTAAAAGATCTGCACAACTATTTAGTCCAGATTTAGAGAATCTCTCAAAGCTATCCAACTTGAACATTGAATTTTTTATCGTATTTGTTGAATCAGTACTTGAAGCTTCAATCAAATCTGGTCTAAAATTTGTATACTCCACTTGACATGAAATTAATTTTACCTCATTTTCTTTAATCATTTCCACTTGAAAGTCAATGTCATTTTCATTGCAAGCATAGCAATTAATTATTATTCCTAATATCTCTGGTTCGTTTCCGTCTATTGATCCAAATAGGTACATATTAGGAAACATATTCATGGGAGTTTCTATTTGGATGTACCAATCTTGCACGAATTCATATTTATTATTTGTATTGTATTTTTTAATCATTTCAAAAGTAGAAGTTGAAGGTGTTATTGATATTTCCTTTTGAGTTGAATAACTTTTCTTTTTCTTAAGTGATTGTTGTAACATTTCATTTGCTTTTGGGCCAACCAATTCTGCAAATAATAGCAAAAAAAATATTTGCATTAATCAAAATGAAAATATAATTTCAAATATTGTCACATAATGTTCTTATAAATATTGAAAAACCACCTAATCTAACCATTTCCAAGATAGTGTACATAAAATATAAAACCACCATACCAGTTGAAGGAGGCAATGTTTGTACATCACTTTTTTTTTGTCTTTTCTTCACTACCTTACTTTGAATATCAGGCACACCAGATTCCGCAGCTTCTAAAAAAAAAATTATGGAATACATGAAATACTAAATATTATTAAACATCCTTATAATATATGATTTCCATTTACATGCACAATAATAAACGAGTACATATGCTATGCAAGTTTACTATATGACACCAAAAGTTATCACCTAGGTAAAACTGATAAGAAAAGAAACCACATAATCCAACCATTTCAAAAAGAGTACAAAAAATATAAAACCACCATACCAGTTGAAGGGGGCATCATTTGTAGGTCACTTGTTTTTCTTTTTGTCTTCGCTACTTTACTTCGAATTTCAAGCCCACCAGTTTCCAAGGTTTCTAGAAAGAAAATTTTAATGGAAGACATGAAATAACAAATAGTATTAAACAACCTTATAATACACGATTTTCATTTACACGCACAATAATAAATGAGTACATATGTTATGCAAGTTTAGTATATGACACCAAAAGTTATCACATATTTAAAATTTCTTGGAAAAAAATACCCATGTTAGTATGGGTTGTCCCCATTAAAACCCCAATCCTAAGGCTATTTCCATTAGTTTTATTAATCAACAACCAGTTATTAACACAATGTCTAACAATTTTAACAAAGTATAAATTAAAATTGTCATACCAATTAAAGAATTTGGTGTCGTGTTTCTTGAAATTCCTTTTCCCTTGGATGCTTCCTTTGAATTCTCACTAATTTCGTAGTCCATGGTATCTGAAAATAAAGTAAAAAAATTGTTATCACAATTTCGAATTATTGAAGAAAATATGAATTTATAAATACTACAACTATTCGCATAATTATATGTGTAACAAAATGAACAAGAACAATAACAATTGTATATCTCACAATAATAGCTAATCAAGGTTAGAAAAAGGGCACCTCAAAATAATTTTTTATATTATTTTAATCGTGAAAATAGGAAAGCAAATATCTACTAGGTTTCCTTCCAGCACAAGCATAGGAACATTTCCAAAAGACATTACATTGTGAATAAACAAAAAAAAATTTGTATAGACCAAAATAACAACATATATACACAAAATTTATCTCTTATAGTCATGTATATTCTTAGTTTGCTTTAGATGAAATAATAGCAAAACACAATGAAAGAACATTAACTATGGCAATCATTATATTTTCTTCTAGATCTTTGTCTAGCACAAAGACAAACACATACCAACTTTGCAAGGTGAAATAAATTTAGAATGTGATATAATTACTTCTAACATGAACAAAAGCATATTGCATTTGCATCCTAGATTTATTTCTATTACAAACGCATGGATATTGTCAAAAAAAAACATTGTAAGGTGAAAGAAATCTAGCATGTGCTAGAATTATTTTTAGCACGAACACATTCATATTTCCAAGAAAAACATTGCAAAACAAAATAAATATAGCACAAGCTAGATTTCCTTATACCACAAACCACAAACATATTGTCATTAAAATATTGCAAGGCAAAGGAAATGAAACCCATGCTAGACTATATTCTATCGCATACAAGAAGATTGCCAACAACAACATTGTATTGTAAAGCAAAAACATAAACACAATGTCAATAAAGTCATTGGAATAATAATATTTCTTGGGACATTTGACCTTGCCTTTTAGAGACTATGAAGTTTTAGTCCATGCCTACGTAGACTATTGTTACAATATAAAAAAATTTAAACCTTGAAACGATTAGAAGGCCCTTCATATGGAATATGTGGTCTAAGAATGGGATAGTGTACAAAGATTTCCTCGTATAAAAAATACAAGAACGCTGCAAATAACAACATTACAAGGTGAAAGAAATATAATTCATACTATAATTCCTTCTAATGCGAAATTAATCACATAACAACATTGTAGGGTGAGAAAAATTTACTAAAAATTACATTTACTTATAACAAACATATAAATATCTCCAATGACAACACTACACGACAAAAAAAATTTAGCACAAGCTAGATTTTCTTTTAGCCTAAACAAAAACATGTTAGCATTAACAACATTGCAATGTAAAATAAAATCTAACATGTGTTAGATTTCATTTTAGTGCAAACTCGAGCACATAGAAACATTGTAGAGTGACAAGTCTATCAAGTGCTAGATCTATGTCTACCACAAATACAAGCACGTTGCCAACAACAACGTGGTAGAGTATAAGAATTCTAGATTGTGTTAAATTTTCTTCCAACACAAACACAAACACATTTTAATTTGAAAGAAATTTAACACATGTTATATTTCCTTTAAACGCAAACACAAGAACATAACAACATTGTAAGACTAAACAAGTTTATTGTGTGCTAGATTAACAACATTGCAATTTAAAATAAAATCTAACATGTGTTAGATTTTCTTTTAGCGCAAACTTGAGCACATAGAAACATTGTAGAGTTTCCTTTAAACGCAAACACAAGAACATAACAACATTGTAAGACTAAACAAGTTTATTGTGTGCTAGATTAACAACATTGCAATTTAAAATAAAATCTAACATGTGTTAGATTTTCTTTTAGCGCAAACTTGAGCACATAGAAACATTGTAGAGTGATAAATCTAGCAAGTGCTAGATTTATGTCTACCACAAATAAAAGCACATTGTTGACAACAACATTGTAGAGTATAAGAAATCTAGCTTGTGTTAAATTTTCTTCCAACACAAACACAAGCACATTTAAATTTGAAAGAATTCTAACACATGCTATATTTCCTTCTAGCACAAACACAAGAACATAACAACATATTAGGACTAAATAAGTCTAATGTGTGCTAGATTAACAACATTGCAATGTAAAAGAAAATCCAACATGTGTTAGATTTCCTTTTAGCACAAACTCAAGCACATAGAAACATTGTAGAGTGAGAAATATAGCAAGTGCTAAATTTATGTTTACCACAAATAAAAACATGTTGCCAACAACAACCTTGTAGAGTATAAGAAATCTCGCTTGTGTTGAATTTTCTTCCAACACAAACACAAGCAAATTTAAATTTGAAAGAAATATAAAACATGTTATATTTCCTTCTAGCACAAACGCAAGAACATAACAACATTTTAGGACTAAATAAGTCTAACGTTTGCTAGATTAACAACATTGCAATGTATAAGAAAATCTAACATGTGTTAGATTTCCTTTTAGCACAAACTCAAGCACATAGAAATATTCTAGAGTGAGAAATATAGCAACTGCTAGATTTATGTCTAACACAAATGCAAGCACGTTGCCAACAACAACATTGTAGAGCAAGAAATCTAACATGTGCTACATTTATGTCTACCACAAATACAAGCACGTTGTCCACAACAACGTTGTATAGTATAAGACTTCTAGATTGTGTTAAATTTTCTTCCAACACAAACTCAAGCACAATTTAATTTGAAAGAAATCTAACACATGTTATATTTCCTTCAAGCACAAACACAAGAACATAACAACATTGTAGGACTAAATAAGTCTAATGTGTGCTATATTAACAACGTTGCAATGTAAAAGAAAATCTAACATGTGTTAGATTTCCTTTTAGCGCAAATTCGAGTGGATAGAAACATTGTAGAGTGAGAAATCTAGCAAGTGCTAGATTTATGTATACCACAAATCTATCCTACCATCGAAAGCGGAAACAAAATCTATCCTACCATCTCAAGCTTTGGATAGAAAGCTTGGTAAAAGAGATGGATTTGGTCTGGGATAAGTCTCTCTATAAGGAAAAGAGGTCCTCTACATGGAGCTGGCAGAAGGGAGTTACCTAAAAATCTATCACGAGTTATCTAGAAACTCCATACGAAAACATCACATGTGTTTTCTTATCAAAGGATGGGCTTCCTCTCATAAACCAATAATTCATTGCTTCCCTGTATCCCTTGCAAAGGCTCTATCTTTTGACCCCGTTGTATAAAAGGCTCTTTCACCCACTGTTGATAATATCGGCAATTCGAAAATATTGCGATATTTTTGGCAAAACGATATATCGCCGAGAAAATATCGCAATATTTTTTTGTGTTGAAAATATCGCTATATTTCCAAAATATCAGCAAAATATCGGCTATGTTTAAAATTTTGAAAAAAAAATATTTTTTATGCTTGCCGATATTTTGTTGATATTTTCGCCGATATTGCCAATAAGATGTTTTCTGGACCCTTGCCGATATTTTGCCAATACCAATATTTTCAACACTGCTTTCACCTACCCTGTTGATCATATGCTCCGAGTACAAACTCAAAATAATATATGGAAGACACATTATCCTCATGCATGGGAGACATAACATATACGTTTTCTTGGAGAGTTTCTTTCCATGTCATTCTTACATTCTTCCTCATGCTGAAAGAACATATCTCATTCTTACATTCTTCCTCATGCTAAAAGAACGCATGCCTCCATAGTTGGAATTCAATAAAACCAACCTAAGAAGCCAATGATCTTGAAATATGTGTGATTTTGTGCCAAGATAGAGGTGTCGTGGCATAAGTGGAAGGAAGGAATTTTTCTAAATTTGAAGACAGAGTTTAGTAAAAAACATAAAATCTCATTATGCACTAGTTTAAATCAATGTTCACTGCAAATAAGATAAGGTGTCCTTCAAATCACATTATAAACTAGTCTGAATCATCACTGCATTGAGCCATGGTATACGAATTGTAAGGATACCCAAAGAGTAGCAGTAGCTAAAAATTTTTATGCCAACATTATGGAACTAGAGGGAATGGATTCAATGGAGATCAAGACCTTACGTTGTGTTTTTCTGAGTGGAAGAAGTCCCTAAAAATTAAAATTTTCCTGGAGATAGGGACAAGCAACTAATAACAAACGGAAGCACTAATAATGTATCAAGGAGTCAGGTTCCTGAAGGACATTGTGCAAAGGGATGTAGTTATTGTTGAGGACTCCAACATAATCACAAGATCACTGAAGCAGTTCCCTCCTCCTAAGCCCTGGCATGCATCTATCATAAAATGGTCCTGCTACTCAATGCATTTAAATAAGTCCACTATTTTCAGGTTAGAAAAAGATTCAACTCCCAAGTCAATCAGATGGCTAAGCAAGCAATTTCAGTTGAGGACTCCAACACAATCACAAGATCACTGAAGCAGGAAAGAGCTCCTTCCTCTTAAGCCCTGGCATGCATCTATCATAAAATGGTCCTGCTACTCAATGTATTTAAATAAGTCCACTATTTTCAGGTTAGAAAAAGATTCAACTCCCAAGTCAATCAAATGGCTAAGCAAGCAGTTTCAAAAGACAAAGGAACTCTCTGAGTATGTATCAAGGGGGGGGGGGGAATCCCTCTACACCTCAATAACATCATCAATAAAAAGTCCCAAGGAGAGGAAGCATGAAAGGTGGCACTCTCTACCCAAATTGTGATACATGGAAACAAAAGGAGTTTGGCTCACCAGATAAGAAGGCACAGGGACAGTTTGCTAACAGAGAGTTTGATAACCGGAACAGTTTGCTAACAGGGATAGTTTGATCATATGTTCCAAGTACAAACTCAAAATACTAATGGAAGATAGGTGATCCTCATGCATTGGAGACATAACATATACGTTTTCTTGGAGAGGCCTGAGACTAAAGCATAGCATGACATTCTTTTTTATTACAGATTTCCTTGACAACACGTTAGCATTCTTTTTACTTGCAGATTTCCACAAGCTTGGGGTCCTCTGGAAATTCTTCTGGAGTACTAGCTTCTGGGTTATGATCTTCCAGTGATTTTTTTTCTTATTTCAATTATTTGTGTTTATTATTATTATCTTCTCACTAAACGTCTTGGTAGGCTAAAATTTCACCTCATCCCACTCTAAAGTAGAATGATTTAAAGAAAATGATTTGTTGATATTCCTACCTGGGAACAAAACTGGCAGTTAAGTTCTCATATTTGGTTGCTCCTAGGATTAATCATTACATCATAGGTGTGCATAGGTTATACATTAGAAGATATATACAGTCATGTATATCCCTTATCACTGGGAAGTGCAAATGTCATAATTCAACGGAGCACATGCTGTACTACCGTTAAGGTGCATTACAAAACACGAAGTACAAGTTTGATACATCTTTGAAGTCAAGTCCACTAGGAACTAGGAACTATGTCTGATCAATGAGATTTCTGTAGGTCTAACAAATCCACAGTTGTGAATAATTATTCCCTACAAATACATGCCCAGGTGGACAAAGTTGCAATGGATCTTGAGCATTTTGTTAGCTACTTGAGCACTGAAGAGGTGCCTTTTGCATAATGAGTAGGGTCCCGGCTGATGATCATCAACTTTGCTACTTGTGCCATCCCAATGCTCAAGACAAGGCTTTGAGTAGTGACAAAGTACAAGTCAGTGAGTGTGAGAAATAAGGGAGAGGTGCTAAGTTTGGCTATGCCACTGCCACAACTACATCTAGTAGAGCATACTTTGGATGAAAAGGTACCCTGCATCCTCTTGGGGTTATCTAATATGTGGTGACCTCAGGATGATGGTAATGAAGGATGGAACTTCCAGTGATATTTATGTTTCCCAATGTTTTGGGATGGCCTTCAAAGCTAATCAATGATGACCCTCCCTGTTCTACTACGGTGCAGGTGTTCAGGTGCCATATCATTTATTGTTCATTGTTTTGTTGATGTGACTCACCCTTCAAGGTTTTAATTATGTTGATGGCTATACTGGACTTTGGGCCAAGGGTCTATTTGTTCATAACTTCATATTTCAGTTGGATCTAGGCATTTAGTGCATAGGGGAATTTTAATGTTGCTACTATGTTGACATTATGGTGGTGGTCCATCTATTCAAGCCACACATTCACACAATGGGTAGTGGATGATGGATCTAGTGGGCAGGTTTGGGTTTGTTGGAGGGTTACATGTTTGAGGCGGCATTTAACTGGAGAGAGGAAGATGGATAAAATCAAAATCTGTGACCAAGTTCCTGGTGCAGACAGGGAACCTTGGAGGGGCTGTTAAACCAATCTTTGTACGAGGAAGAAGGGAGGCAGCCCTGTGCCCCCAACATGGCTGACATAGAGGGGATCAGAATATATGCAGAAAAGACAGAAGTCAAAGGCCAAGGAGAAAGTAGATGAACCGAGTAGACTGCATCAGATCTTTATAGGGGGTGCTCAGCACAAGCTACTGCACCTGTTCAAGTGAACCCAATCATATTAACTGCAAAAAAGGATTTGAATAAAAGAGAGAAGCATCTTTATGTTGTCTGCCTCCAGAAGCAACAAAAGAAAATATTAGAGTGTGATAGGAGAGGGTATTTTCATTTGAGTGCAATGCTTAATAAAACTTAGACGACCATTTTTTTCCTGAAATGCAATAAAGAGAAGCATTAAAACTTACTACACTGGAATTTGGCACAAGAGACGAATAAGCTCGAACAGGATAATAGGATAATGATTAAAACACAGTTAACAGACTTATAAACATTTATCAAATACCATCACACAATTGGCATGGTTAATATCAGCAAAAGGCACGACTATTAGTGCAGCAACGATGAAGCATTTGGCACACGAAGAATACAGCAATGCAGCAGCTAGATATAGTATTTGAAAATGAAAAATAGAAGATACTAGAATGCCATAGTTGACATTGTAACATAGTGCTTGGCACAGTTAAGAAAGAAAATAAACATAGTTAGAAAAGGCTACTGATTGCAGCAAAGTAGGCACTTAGACATAGCGAATTCAGATGTCCCATTTGTGGTTTGATATTCCTTTTTTTGCTCTGCATAATGAATTTCCGGGAGGAAACCCACTGGGTACTTCCCCTCTAAATGCAAATGCAAATCAAACCAATCAAACAGTCTAAATGCAAATGCACATGTATGTATTTGTTTTCGGCTTTCTTAGTATGTGAATGATAAAAAGAAAGCTAATGCGCAAATCTGAATTACTTTTCAAGCGACAGTTACTAACAAGTTTCTTTTCAAAATAAAAAATGAAGACAATCACAACACTTTACGATTCGGAAATGAATACTTGCTTTCGACACTAGAAAAACTACAAATTCATACCAAATACAATAGTAACAGGGTAATTGACTATCAAGAGCAACCAAACTCTCTCCTATGACTGAAAACGACACTTGCGACACTTTCAAATCAAGAAACGACAATACAATTACGTTACTTTTTGCAAAGGAGAACTGAAAATGACTCAACAAATACACAAAAACATTTACAGTTCTTTTGCACAATGGAGGCGGAATATCAGCAAGGAAAGGGGTTTCAAACAGAGATATACTGATTACAAACAACAAAACTCATGAATAGAACTGAAAAGAATGAACACAGAAACCAAAACTGAGGAACAATGCCTAGTCTGATCAGCGCACCTGTAACACAGTGAACTTGAAATGCAGCGCACCTACTACACTCGGGAAGTGCGCTGAATTTCAGATTCACAGAACAGAGCCTGCGCTGGGCCAGAGACGAGACTTTGCTTGGGTTCCAGGTCACAGTTTGCAGTTCAGTTCAGGGGTTTTGGCCGAGCAAATGGTAATCAGTAAACCAACAATCAGGGGTAGATCTAAGGAGGTTATTGGAGCTACCACAGGGGCAATTAGAGAGTTTGTAAATCAGTTGTTTAATTCATAAACAAATCCCGGAGATTGACTGAAGCGGCATTTATCTACTTTGCATTTGCATAGCAAATGCAGTTCGAAAGCTACCTGGCTCGACTTCAGACTCCGTCTGTAAGTTTATAAAATAAACAACAAGGAAGATAAACAAACAACCTAGTCGCTCCCCAACGGAGTCGCCATTTTTTACAGGGAAAAGTGTCTACACAGAACTTCTTATCCCACTAAGGTGTGGTAGCTACCTTAGAAACAAACAAAGTAAAGCTACTTTCGTTTTTCCTTTATGAAATATAGATGAGAGAAGAACAAAGGAGACCAACCTCTATCTTGCGCTTATCTCCTAATTCGATTCCTCTCTCTCCTGATAGTCCTTCGCTACTTGCTTCCTAGAGAAGGATACTAAGAGCAAGGCTTAATGTGCAAAGGTGGTGGTACGCAAAACAAAGAAAGGAAAAATAAGATCGAGGGGATAAACAGAAATGTCTCCTCTCGTTTATATATTTTGTTGATTTGAAAAAAAGCTTACTCATTTTCATTCTTCTTCCTCGTTTGTTTATTGTCCCATTTTCCGTTGTTGTTGACTTCTTTCTCTTTGAAACCAGCCCATTTCTTTAGCTCTTTATGTCCTCATCCATTCTCTTTCAAAATGTTTCGATTAAAGGTTTGCTCCATGAATTTCACATAAACTCGTCATCGATATCTATTGATCTTCACCATTTGAGTCTCAGCAGGACCATTTTTGTCTCTGATACCTATTGCCATGGTTCTTTCATACCTTCAAAGGAGAAGCAGCTTCAACATGCACAACCATGAGAAAAGCACTGGGAAAAGATGAAGAAGACAATGGAGATGTAGGACAGCAAAAATCTCTCTATTTCTAATTGATTAATTGCAAATAAATGATAGTCTCAAAGTGTGGTAATTGAGAGGACAACTGCCTCCAGAGTAAGTTCATTTTTTCCATTTTTGAATGTAACATGGCATATTAAGGTTTAGGAATCCCCTGATAGGAAAGTATCTTTGAATTTAACACAACATATTAAGGTTTATGAATTCCCTGATTGGAAAGTACTACTAACGAACACTTAAAAATGGAATTACCATACGCTGCGATATCCATGATGGTTGGATCACCAAGAAACTAGTACTGTTATGCAGCATGGATGGACTGTTAAATTTGAAGACAGAGTATGGTTGGATCACCAAGAAACTAGTACTGTTATGCAGCATGGATGGATTGTTAAATTTGAAGACAGAGTATAGTAAGAAACATGAAATCTCATTATGCACTAGTTTAAATCAATGTTCACTGCAAATGAGATAAGGTGTCCTTCAAATCACATTATGCACTTGTCTGAATCATCACTACTTTGACCCATTGCTAACAGACAGTTTGATAACAGAGACAGTTTGCTAACAGGGACAGTTTGATCATATGTTCCAAGTACAAACTCAAAATACTAATGGAAGACAGGTGATCCTCATGCATTGGAGACATAACATATACGTTTTCATAGACGTTATCTGTTCACAACTAAAAATTCATTCCCTATGGGCCTTTCCACTATACGTGATTAATTAGCTTTACAAAAAACCCCTTTTCCAATCTATCTACTACCTGAGGTTATATAACCTTATCTTCTTCAAAAAAATCCTTACTTTATAACATAAGGGACATGATAGGAAGACTTCAAAAAGAAGTCTGTAGAATCTTTCATCACACCGTCAAGAACTTGTAAATATTTATGGCAACAGGGGACAAAGTCAAAGTCCCCTTTGATAACTCATTCGCTGAAGTATTGAGTTCATGAAGAATGTCCCTGAAAGAATATTTGTCAAAGTCTGTTGAAGTGTTGAGTTCGTGAAGAATGTTCATGAAAGAATTTCATTTAAAAGATATAATTGAGTTATAAAAGTCCACCAACAAATGACATAGATTTATATTTATTAATTGATGCTTTCCTATTGGCCTAATCAATACAAGGTTGGAATCACTCATGATCTGCAACTTCTTAACACCTCTAAGCATAACAACCTCAATAAGTTTTCTTAGGGAAGTAAAATATGCTTAGTTAGTTGATCCTCTATCGAGAGAATATTGAATATGGAAATAGTGATCAGGAATGAGAAAAAGAACAACACATACCCCACAAATGCAGGGATGGTCTTAACTAACACCATAAATAAATAAACTCAAAATCCAAATCTATCATTACTGATAGCTTAGGCTTCCTTGTGGGTATATCCTCCAACCTTTAATGCGCTAGATATAATAGAGCCAACAGTAATAGAAATAAGAATATCCTTGTCTTGAAAAATGCTATAGTTCTTTGTTTACCAAATACCATATATGAATAACACTACAAGAGCTTCAAAGCATTTAAGAAACTTATTAAAGAACCAAACTTATGCACATTCCATCAAAATAACATAGGACCAAGGAACCTTTGGCTTGAGCTCAATGAAAAATTTAAATAGGATTTGAACAATATAACGACAAGAGATAAACAAATGATGAACATTTTCCTCATTGTTTTTGCACAACAGACATTGATGAGGCCCAACCTAACCTATTTTAATTCCACTTGCCCGAGTGAGAAGTTAATTTGATAAAGCTAACTACAATGTAATTATAATTTCCAAAGGAAAATGCAGTTATCATAATAAATCCCACTACCACTCACTTCTCTTGAAAATTGAGATTCCATAATTACCTTATACCTTGTTTAATAGTGAAATCACTTCTACTAACTTTTTGACACCAAATTGGAACATCTTTTATATCATCTTTAAGATTTCCTTGATCTTAGGCTTGACATTCTGGGTTATGATCTTCCAGTGATTTTTTTTTTAATTATTTGTGTTTATTATTATTATCTTCTCACTGAAAGTCTTGGTAGGCTAAAATTTCACCTCTTCCCACTTTGAAGTAAAATGAATGATAGTCTCGAAGTGTGGTAATTGAAAGGACAACTGCCTTCAGAGTAAGTTCATTTTTTCCCTTTTTGAATGTAACATGGCATATTAAGGTTTAGGAATCCCCTGATTTGAAAGTATCTTTGAATTTAACACAACATATTAAGGTTTAGGAATTCCCTGATTGGAAAGTACTACTAACAAACACTTAAAAATGGAATTACCATAAGCTGCAATATCCATGATGGTTGGATCACCAAGAACTAGTACTGTTATGCAGCATGGATGGACTGTTAAATTTGAAGACAGAGTATGGTTGGATCACCAAGAAACTGGTACTGTTATGCAGCATGGATGGACTGTTAATTTGAAGACAGAGTATAGTAAGAAACATGAAATCTCATTACGCACTAGTTTAAATCAATGTTCACTGCAAATGAGATAAGGTGTCCTTCAAATCACATTATACACTTGTCTGAATCATCACTGCATTGAGCCACGGTATACGAATTGTAGGTATACCCAAAGAGCAGGCAGTAGCTAAAATTATTTATGCCAACACTATGGAACTAGAGGGAATGGATTCAATGGAGATCAAGACCTTACGTTGTGTTTTTCTAAGTGGAAGAGGTCCATAGAAATTAAAATTTTCCTGCAGATAGGGACAAGCAACTAATAACAAGCGGAAGCACTAACAAATGCATCAAGGAGTCAGGTTTCTGAAGGACACCTCGAACTGATGATCTATATCAGTGTATGTCAAACAAAAAATAAATTCAGACCACTTATAAAATTCACATCTTATGATAAATAAATGTCTTATCAACCAAAACAGAGCTTATAAATGCAGAGCTTATAAAACAGAGCATTTATCAACCAAAATTAAGACATCACGTCTGTAAAATGCCAGTCATTGTACAATTGTTCTCTGCTTAAAAAAGTACCATACGAGTATTCCAAACAAAAACTGTGGGGATTTTTGTTCTATATCAATAACATCGTCTAGTCCAATTGGCGAAAATGCTAGTTGGTTTTGTCCTAAGCTATGTGGCCTCAACTAAACAGGTTATCAAGAGCAAAATGTTGGACTTATGGTTGAATCAACCTTCACAACAAAGACACAGTGAATTATTTCATTCGACTTATGTCTCGATTTGTAGATGGAAATGCAGTTTGTGTGGAGAACTAGTGTAGTAAGGGTATCTTAGATGCTAGGGATAGGTCACTAAAAGAACCACCAATTTGTATCTTTTCTGGACGTAATCTGGGTATCTCTCATCTCAAGCGTTCTTGTGGTAATATGCTATTGAAAATAAGAAGACTTGTGGTAATATGCCATTGAAAATACACCAATTTGTATCTGTTCTGGACGTAATCTGGGTATCCCTCATCTCAAGCGTTCTTGTGGTAATATGCCATTGAAAATAATAAGACGTCCTAACATTTCTACCCAGAAAGTGCATGGTGAAGATGTTTCGGAAGCGATAAAGGTTTTTCTGCTTATCAATGTACTTCAAAGAACTTCAAGGCAAGACAAAATGATGTCAAGTAGCTGGAACAATCTTAAAGAGGACGAGGATATGGAAACAACAAAATGTAAATTTATTTTATTCCTATCAGAATGATATGTCAAGTAGCTTGTATTTTTCAATCTTGTAGAGGACAACTGCCTCCAGAGTAAGTTCATTTTTTCCCTTTTTGAACGTAACATGGCATATTAAGGTTTAGGAATCCCCTGATAGGAAAGTATCTTTGAATTTAACACAACATATTAAGGTTTAGGAATTCCCTGATTGGAAAGTACTACTAACGAACACTTAAAAATAGAATTACCATACGCTGCGATATCCATGATGGTTGGATCACCAAGAAACTAGTACTGTTATGCAGCATGGATGGACTGTTAAATTTGAAGACAGAGTATGGTTGGATCACCAAGAAACTAGTAATGTTATGCAGCATGGATGGACTGTTAAATTTAAATGGATGGACGTGATTAATTAGCTTTACAAAAAACCCCTTTTCCAATCTATCTACTACCTGAGGTTATATAAGATCTACATCAAGATCTTGGAAATAAGATGGCCTAATTCATAGGTTGATGTAGATCATTGAAGTGACTGTCCTAAGCAAAGAACATGTTAATCAAAATTTAACATGGTATCAGAGCTCAGGTGAGGACAAGCCCAAGTAAGAGAAAAAAAAATCACTTAGAAGTTTGTTGATAAGAATTCATGATCACCTTCTTCTGGAAATCTGAAGGTGGAAGTTGCAGTTCTCTGAAGCAAGAACCCTTACTCAATACTTTGAACAATTCGAGATCCTTCAACTCTGCTGTCTTCAAATCCTGAACTTACTATTTGTATCATCGAGTCTAAAGCAGAATCCTAAGTAAATTGAAGGGCATTCATTAGCTATTGTCATACTGGATTATTTCAAGGACCAAGGGATATATTTTCAGCCTTAGTTATGAACCTAATTTCAAGCATGGATCCATTTCAGATCTCTGAATCATCCTTGGACCAGGACAAAGCCATTACAGCTGTGAGCAAATTCTGAAGCTAGAATAATAGATTATGAAAGAGACCCTTTAGAATTTAAATATGTTACATCTAGTGCTTGAGGGAAAGAACCTTAAAATTCCCCTTCTCCATTATCCAGTCCATCACACACTTGGAATCTCCATAAATCTGACAGGAGATAATGTTCAATGATGTTTCAATATATAAAAGGGCCCAAACTACAGAAACCTCTGCCTTGGTATTAGACTCTGAACCAATATTCAACCAAATATGATAAGACCCATTTCTAGGGAGGAAACTGATGGCACCCCCTCCACATACACCTAAATGATATGCATCATCAAAGAAACCTACATTTATAGATAGAGGACTATGAGGGAAGCATAAGGAGTGACTACGAGGAGGATTCAAAGGCTTGAAATACAGAGAAGAAACCCATAATATGAGGCAGGATGTCAGAGATCTCTGCTTTCAAAGATATGTTTATTCTGAACCTTATAGACACCCCAAGCGATGAAGATAGGAAAGGATTTACAATTACCCATGTTTTTCTCACATAAGAAAAGGAAATGGTCAATATGATACATTGGAACAAGGTCCAAAATATGGAGGGTTGCAGTCCAAAGTTCCATGGAAAAATCACACAGAAAAAATAAGTGATTGACATATTCAAAGTCCTTTGAATAGAGGATACATATATTTGGCCTAGATAATCCTTTATGTGCATTTGTGGCTTCTTCAGCACAAGCGTACACCATAGAGATGATTCGGTTTTGTGCTTGTATGCTAGCATTTTCAAGACAAGGATTTCCTTGTAATCATGTTGTTTGATTGTTGTAACTCTGTGTTCTATGATTTAACACTTTGACCCATGAAGTAATGTATGATGCATTTCTTAAAAAACTGGAAAGAGATCTAGATCGGTATATTGTAAGGAAATGAAAGAACTTCTAAGCAGCTTAAACAGTAGCTTCAATTTTTCTTTTATAACATACGATTGGTTCTGCTATGTTTTGTTAATTTTTCATGGCGGGAGGGATTCAACATCCAATCAAGATAGGGGACCATGGCTACTCAACCCAGAGAGGGGAGACCCCTTTTATCCCACATTCATATAACACAATTGTACCAGGGGAAAAAAAACATTCAGCAAATCCAACAAACACAATGGGAAAGACCTTTTAAGGCACCACTTGAAGGCCACACAATTGCCTGGAGACAGCCTCTGAGAATTTTAGGTTAGAGATACCATCATCAATATTCGGCAGGAAGATTCAATATTTGAGAGACCACATCATTATTTGTCATTTTTTGCATATTGGTCATCCAACCAATGTGAGAATAACGAATTAAACTCTTTGAATTGCAGGTTTGACTTGAATCAAATCAGAAGAGAGATTTTCAAGCTAGGCTCTAGTAAAATTCAAGGTTGATCAAGATTACTCAGCCAGCACAAGTTGGACTCACAATTAATCAGAAGTTACACTCTGCTCACCGATTTTTGCCAATTTTTTTCTCAAGCGCACTATGAGCATTTTCTCAAGTTACACTATGAGCATGTGCTGAGGTGAGAAATGGCATTTTATGAACAATGCTGCTCAGTGTTCCTTGAACAGAGTTTATATTGTTATAATCCTTGTGCAATTCAGTACTAGTTTGGAGAATTGATGGCTATTTAATATTTGTACAGGTCATGCTCGGAGGCTATTTTTCTTTGAAAAGAGTTGAATATCCATCTACAGATTTATTGTATCCATTTCCATTTGGAATCAATAAACCATTAAAAAGTTTTTTCACAGCCTTTGGAAGTAATAAATACCCTATTGATATTCATTTTTATCTCTAGTATATCAGCATTATTTATGGAGGAACAGAAAAAGGGACTGATGTAGTATGGTCGGATGTGTGCCAGCATTTTCTTAATTATAATTTATCATTTATATTCCCAGAATGACAGTCTGCAACTTGGTAAAACCCTGAAGTTGGACCAATGAACAATTCGAGATACATATATGAATAGAGGATACATATATTTGGCCTAGATAATACTTTGAACAATTCGAGATCCTTCAACTCTGTTGTCTTCAAATCCTGAACTTTACTATTTGTATCATCAAGTCTAAAGCATAATCCTAAGTAAATTGAAGGGCATTCATTAGCTATAGTCATACTGGATTATTTCAAGGACCAAGGGATATATTTTCAGCCTTAGTTATGAACCTAATTTCAAGCATGGATCCATTTCAGATCTCTGAATCATCCTTGGACCAGGACAAAGCCATTACAGCCGTGAGCAAATTCTGAAGCAAGTCATGAAAATCAATATTAGAGTTATTCACTTGGCTTGATATTATTCTGGAAATTTGCCTCAATAGAAAACTTTAGATTTCTTAATAGCTTACATTTATATGCCTGTGGTCCTATTCATGTCACTTAGGTGGGACAATGGCTGAAACATTGAGGCTCAGAATTATGGTATCGATTAGCCCTTAATTATGACAGACTTCCGAAGCAGTCGTTATTGTAAATGAGTCAGAAACATGATCACCTTCTTCTAGAAATCTGAAGGTGGAAGTTGCAGTTCTCTGAAGCAAGAACCCTTACTCAATAACGGGAGCTACACCCAATTGACCTATGGTTTGATAATTGGCTAAATTTGATATATTTTTGTAAGACAGTTCTCTCATGGGGAGTGGGTACAACAGATGGAGAATTACGTTAGATCAAGTCATAAATGTGAGAGTAAATAGCCATGAGAGAAAAATCTATGGGAGACAACTTTTTCGTGTATGTAGAGAAGGATACTAAGAGCAAAGCTTAATGTGTAAAGGTGGTGGTACGCAAAACTCTGCAAATGGACGTCATTTGTCAAAATTGATTCTAAATGTGAATATGTTTTCTACTATGCCTGCGATTGTAAACTCTTTTTGTGCCTTTGTGTAAGAAAGGTTGAATTTTTATTTTGTATGAGCACAATGATGACTCGGAACTCTGTCTTGTGTGTCAGTGTCTGATCTATGGAAAAAGATAAATATAGATTTTAATCACTCTTGAATAGACTGTAAATTTTTTTTGGCATTGCATGATGTTGAAAATAGTTAGGTGGACAGATCCTAGCTGGTGTAGAGTCCCCCTGAGGGTCCACTCAAGCTCACTACTATGTTATTTCTAATTCACTAATTTTTTTTGAAGCAGCACTAGCACTTCTAGTTCCAGTAGTATATCTAGTAGTATACCTAAGAGCATATATATGCATACGTAGCAGCAGAACAAACAGAGTAAGTATATGAACCTTGAACCAAGCTAGCATCATGATCAGCCTCTGTTAAGGAAATATCTCCACGTGTTGTGGGGGTCTCACCACACCAAACGCATTTTAGAGACCCTTGTCATGACCAGGTTAGCCCTGTAACTTCACTGCCTTCTAACGTGTTTGGAGGTTGTTGTTACCACTAGATATTGGTTTCATTCATTGTTCACAGGTAGCAAACTTTCACTGCCATATTTTGTTGAGAAATATCAGGAGCCCTGACAGGAGATAATGTTCAATGATGTTTCAATATATAAAAGGGCCCAAACTACAGAAATCTCTGCCTTGGTATTAGACTCTGAACCAATATTCAACCAAATATGATAAGACCCATTTCTAGGGAGGAAACTGATGGCACCCCCTCCACATACACCTAAATGATATGCATCATCAAAGAAACCTACATTTATAGATAGAGGACTATGAGGGAAGCATAAGGAGTGACTACAAGGAGGATTCAAAGGCTTGACATACAGAGAAGAAACCCATAATATGAGGCAGGATGTCAGTGATCTTTGCTTTCAAAGATATGTTTATTTTGAACCTTCTAGACACCCCAAGTGATGAAGATAGGAAAGGATTTATAATTACCCATGTTTTTCTCACATAAGAAAAGGAAATGGTCAATATGATACATTGGAACAAGGTCCAAAATATTGAGGGTTGCAGTCCAAAGTTCCATGGAAAAATCACACAGAAAAAATAAGGTCAGGCATTGTGCTATTGAACAAAATCTATGGCCATTTTGACTACTTATGATGGGACTTACAGTTCAGTCTTTCCACTACTTGTAAGCATGGATAATTTGCCCTAGTAGTATACCTAAGAGCATATATATGCATACGTAGAAGATGGACATCCATCACAAAATTAACTAACAGGAAATGATTTATAATTACCCATACACCTAAATGATATGCATCATCAAAGAAACCTACATTTATAGATAGAGGACTATGAGGGAAGCATAAGGAGTGACTACGAGGAGGATTCAAAGGCTTGACATACAGAGAAGAAACCCATAATATGGGGCAGGATGTCAGAGATCTCTGCTTTCAAAGATATGTTTATTCTGAACCTTCTAGACACCCCAAGCGATGAAGATAGGAAAGGATTTATAATTACCCATGTTTTTCTCACATAAGAAAAGGAAATGGTCAATATGATACATTGGAACAAGGTCCAAAATATTGAGGGTTGCAGTCCACATACACCTAAATGATATGCATCATCGAAGAAACCTACATTTATAGATAGAGGACTATGAGGGAAGCATAAGGAGTGACTACGAGGAGGATTCAAAGGCTTTACAGAGAAGAAACCCATAATATGAGACAGGATGTCAGAGATCTCTGCTTTCAAAGATATGTTTATTCTGAACCTTCTAGACACCCCAAGCGATGAAGATAGGAAAGGATTTATAATTACCCATGTTTTTCTCACATAAGAAAAGGAAATGGTCAATATGATACATTGGAACAAGGTCCAAAATATTGAGAGTTGCAGTCCAAAGTTCCATTGAAAAATCACACAGAAAAAATAAGGTCAGCCATTGTGCTATTGAACAAAATCTATGGCCATTTTGACTACTTATGATGGGACTTACAGTTCAGTCTTTCCACTACTTGTAAGCATGGATAATTTGCCCTAGTAGTATACCTAAGAGAATATATATGCATACGTAGAAGATGGACATCCATCACAAAATTAACTAACGGGGACCAAAAATGGACATGAAAATAACATCTATAAACTTTGTAGAAGATGGACAAAATTACTAAAAAAGATAAAAACCCGGATAGTATGGAACATTAAAATCCTAGTTACAAACAAGAATAACGAGTTCAAACAAAAATATTTTATTTATAAGATGACAAAAAGGATAGAATTTCTTGACATATCAAAAGAAGTGAGCCAACTGAAGATCACTGGGGATATGAACATATCCCCTTCTCAATAATTGTAAGCCTCCTAGTTCTTCAAATAAAAAGTGGCCTTCCTCCACCCGTAGATATTTTTTGGACATATAGTCCGCATGT
Organism: Pinus tabuliformis; assembly: GCA_031772625.1. Lineage (NCBI taxonomy): Eukaryota > Viridiplantae > Streptophyta > Pinopsida > Pinales > Pinaceae > Pinus > Pinus tabuliformis. The sequence goes on from CM062805.1 coordinate 1,108,278,906, forward strand.
TGGTTACATTCCCTCAAAATATTCTAGAATAATAGATTATGAAAGAGACCCTTTAGAATTTAAATATGTTACATCTAGTGCTTGAGGAAAAGAACCTTAAAATTCCCCTTCTCCATTATCCAGTCCATCACACACTTGGAATCTCCATAAATCTGACAGGAGATAATGTTCAATGATGTTTCAATATATAAAAGGGCCCAAACTACAGAAACCTCTGCCTTGGTATTAGACTCTGAACCAATATTCAACCAAATATGATAAGACCCATTTCTAGGGAGGAAACTGATGGCACCCACTCCACATACACCTAAATGATATGCATCATCAAAGAAACCTACATTTATAGATAGAGAACTATGAGGGAAGCATAAGGAGTGACTACGAGGAGGATTCAAAGGCTTGAAATACAGAGAAGAAACCCATAATATGGGGCAGGATGTCAGAGATCTCTGCTTTCAAAGATATGTTTATTCTGAACCTTATAGACACCCCAAGTGATGAAGATAGGAAAGGATTTACAATTACCCATGTTTTTCTCACATAAGAAAAGGAAATGGTCAATATGATACATTGGAACAAGGTCCAAAATATGGAGGGTTGCAGTCCAAAGTTCCATGGAAAAATCACACAGAAAAAATAAGGTCAAGCATTGTGCTATTGAACAAAATCTATTGCCATTTTGACTACTTATGATGGGACTTACAGTTCAGTCTTTCCACTACTTGTAACCATAGATAATTTGCTCTAGTAATATACCTAAGAGCATATATATGCATACGTAGAAGATGGACATCCATCACAAAATTAACTAACAGGAAAGGATTTATAATTACCCATACACCTAAATGATATGCATCATCAAAGAAACCTACATTTATAGATAGAGGACTATGAGGGAAGCATAAGGAGTGACTACGAGGAGGATTCAAAGGATTGACATACAGAGAAGAAACCCATAATATGAGGCAGAATGTCAGAGATCTCTGCTTTCAAAGATATGTTTATTCTGAACCTTCTAGACACCCCAAGCGATGAAGATAGGAAAGGATTTATAATTACCCATGTTTTTCTCACATAAGAAAAGGAAATGGTCAATATGATACATCGGAACAAGGTCCAAAATATTGAGGGTTGCAGTCCACATACACCTAAATGATATGCATCATCAAAGAAACCTACATTTATAGATAGAGGACTATGAGGGAAGCATAAGGAGTGACTACGAGGAGGATTCAAAGGCTTGACATATAGAGAAGAAACCCATAATATGAGGCAGGATGTCAGAGATCTCTGCTTTCAAAGATATGTTTATTCTGAACCTTCTAGACACCCCAAGTGATGAAGATAGGAAAGGATTTATAATTACCCATGTTTTTCTCACATAAGAAAAGGAAATGGTCAATATGATACATTGGAACAAGGTCCAAAATATTGAGAGTTGCAGTCCAAAGTTCCATTGAAAAATCACACAGAAAAAATAAGGTCAGGCATTGTGCTATTGAACAAAATCTATGGCCATTTTGACTACTTATGATGGGACTTACAGTTCAGTCTTTCCACTACTTGTAAGCATGGATAATTTACCCTAGTAGTATACCTAAGAGCATATATATGCATACGTAGAAGATGGACATCCATCACAAAATTAACTAACAGGGACCAAAAATGGACATGAAAAGAACATCTATAAACTTTGTAGAAGATGGATAAAATTACTAAAAAAGATAAAAACCCGGATAGTATGGAACATTAAAATCCTAGTTACAAACAAGAATAACCAGCTCAAACAAAAATATTTTATTCATAAGATGACAAAAAGGATAGAATTTCTTGACATATAAAAAGAAGTGAGCCAACTGAAGATCACTGGGGACATGAACATATCCCCTTCTCAATAATTGTAAGCCTCCTGGTTCTTCAAATAAAAAGTGGCCTTCCTCCACCCGTAGATATTTTTTTGACATATAGTCCGCATGTTGTTTACATTCCCTCAAAATATGCTAGAATAATAGATTATGAAAGAGACCCTTTAGAATTTAAATATGTTACATCTAGTGCTTGAGGGAAAGAACCTTAAAATTCCCCTTCTCCATTATCCAGTCCATCACACACTTGGAATCTCCATAAATCTGATAGGAGATAATGTTCAATGATGTTTCAATATATAAAAGGGCCCAAACTACAGAAACCTCTGCCTTGGTATTAGACTCTGAACCAATATTCAACCAAATATGATAAGACCCATTTCTAGGGAGGAAACTGATGACACCCCCTCCACATACACCTAAATGATATGCATCATCAAAGAAACCTACATTTATAGATAGAGGACTATGAGGGAAGCATAAGGAGTGACTACGAGGAGGATTCAAAGGCTTGAAATACAGAGAAGAAACCCATAATATGAGGCAGGATGTCAGAGATCTCTGCTTTCAAAGATATGTTTATTCTGAACCTTATAGACACCCCAAGCGATGAAGATAGGAAAGGATTTACAATTACCCATGTTTTTCTCACATAAGAAAAGGAAATGGTCAATATGATACATTGGAACAAGGTCCAAAATATGGAGGGTTGCAGTCCAAAGTTCCATGGAAAAATCACACAGAAAAAATAAGTGATTGACATATTCAAAGTCCTTTGAATAGAGGATACATATATTTGGCCTAGATAATCCTTTATGTGCATTTGTGGCTTCTTCAGCACAAGCGTACACCATAGAGATGATTCGGTTTTGTGCTTGTGCTGAGGTGAGAAATGGCATTTTATGAACAATGCTGCTCAGTGTTCCTTGAACAGAGTTTATATTGTTATAATCCTTGTGCAATTCAGTACTAGTTTGGAGAATTGATGGCTATTTAATATTTGTACAAGTCATGCTCGGAGGCTATTTTGCTTTGAAAAGAGTTGAATATCCATCTACAGATTTATTGTATCCATTTCCATTTGGAATCAATAAACCATTAAAAAGTTTTTTCACAGCCTTTGGAAGTAATAAATACCCTATTGATATTCATTTTTATCTCTAGTATATCAGCATTATTTATGGAGGAACAAAAAAAGGGACTGATGTAGTATGGTCGGATGTGTGCCAGCATTTGCTTAATTATAATTTATCATTTATATTCCCAGAATGACAGTCTGCAACTTGGTAAAACCCTGAAGTTGGACCAATGAACTAATTACGCTGGTGAATTGGGGTCTCTGAATTATTTTTGTTCTCTTCGAAAAGCAATCTATTTATTTCGATATTTATCTCTATTATATGAACATCATACGTAGAAAGACCAGTCTAATTAGTTCATATTATTGGACCCGTCTAATATGTTTGTGGCAGTTTTCAGTTATAATTTAGTTTTCAGCATGGCACTACTGCTGTGTGCAATTCAGTACTAGTTTGGAGAATTGATGGCTTGGACTTTCCTTGATTGGATATGCTATGCCAATAGCAATTTGGCATGTTCTGTGATGATTAAGGCTAGATGTAAGAATAATTAATTAACATTATTTCATGCAAAAGCAAATCTTCCCACAATCGTATTTAGGGAGGGCTAACCAAATTCATTTGAGTAGTGAATTTCCTTTAAAGCAGTCAAGGTAGTGATTGTACTGTGATTCAAATAGTTGAAAGACATTTATTTATCATAAGATGTGAATGGAAATCATATGAAGAAATAATACTAGTATTCATGCTATCATAAAGGTGAATCCAATTTACCTCATTGGCCGAGAAAATAATTGTTCTTCTGACAACTAAGTTGAGCCATCTTCACCCAAGCTTGTAAGGGCACAGTCTATGGATTCCTATCATAGCTAATTCTAGGTGCCCATGCAGTAGTTGCATGAATAGTTAAATAATTCCTCTTCCTCTTTGATCTGCTCCCTATTGACAGTCCATGAAACAACGATGCTGATCATTTAATTTCTGCAAGGTGGAAGAAACAAAATACCAAACCCAGGTAGTGGAATTACTTCCTTGCCATTCTCATTTTTTTCTTGGAGGCCTTTGAAAGATGACATGGTTCCTTTATTGAGACTACCGAATGCAGAAGAGGTAGACTCTTCTTGACATCATTAACAACATGTGCTATCTATTTTCTAGACTGTAAGTTATCATAGACATTCTCCTGTCTCCCCTCTACCTCCTGGCCAAAAGGTTTTCTTGCTTCTCATAAAGACAAACACATATAACTAGATAGACAGATAGTTCGAACAGAAAGTGCCTTAATGTATTTTGTAAAGTTTAAAGCGAGTTTTCCCATATCTATCTTCTCCATGAACATGTGGACAATCATTCATGCACTAGATTTTTAAAAGGAAATGTAGACAACAAACCTCTAACAAATCCACATGAAGTCAATGCTGAGGGACAATTTTGGGGCATGGAAAAGGTGCACTCACAGGGATTAAATCACAGTGAAGAGAGGCTCCTTCGCTGTCCCAAAAGAAGGTTCTTCATCACAGCAAGGAGGCTTCCATACGCTGTCAAATGAAGCTCCAAAAGAGCCCTAGTTGCAGTTTTCTATTCACAGCTAAGACGCAATCAAAGGGAGCCTAAATGAACCTCTAATCCACAATAAGAAAGAGAATCAATACACAGTCCTAAAGGATGTGTTTTAGGTGTTGTTCAAGTAAAGAGACCTAGCACGTCTTAGTATTTCAGTGGCAACATGATGATGACATCATTGTGATTGAAACTATTCCTGAGGACTGTTTATAAGGTTGGTAACCTACAGTCATATTATATTAATGAAATCTGTCCTAGACCAAAGTTCAAATCAGTACACTCAGATTGAGTCAAGTCCTTATACGACTTATACTACTGCATTGACAGTATTTGTTCACTGAAGATCAGAGGCCAGACTTGCTGCTAGGCTAGACCACAGGACATAGCTAGCAGCAAAGGTATTGACTTGAAAGCGTGACAATGGTGGAGCTGCACCTCTAGGTCATGGATTGGTAACTGACAAAAAAAAAAAAATTCAGACCACTTCAGTCCAATCCTAAAAAAAACTTATTGTAGGCAAACAAATTTGCAACTAACCAACCAATGTGAAATGAATTTTCAATGAAATTATCAAATGTACTACACAAATTGATGATATATATATACGAAAAACAGAGCATTTATCAACCAAATTAAGACATCACGTCTGTAAAATGCCAGTCATTGCACAATTGTTCTCTGTTTAAAAAAGTGAGTACAATGAGGAGTACCTATATTTTTCATGAACTCTAGCTTCCAGAAGAGGATATTCTGAACTGCACTTGTAAATTTCAACAGTTGTTCTTCTGAAAATCAGACAATCGTGCATGGAAGTAAGTTTAACAGTGCAGTTGTGGCGGGATCAATATCTATTTATACTGAGTGATGATCTAATCAGATCAGATGATGTGGAGGGGTCAACGGTTAGTTTATTATGAGCAACTTTATTCTTACTAACATTTACTCACAAAATCGTGCATGTATTTGCTGACAAAATAGTGCAGTAGATGCAGGTTGGTATTTGGAATGGAATTGTAAGTAAAATTTCCATTTTTTATTTTTTATTTTTTAATATCAAATAAGCAATTTAGAAATTACTAAAAGAAAAAAATTAGAGATTTTTCTTTATTTCAAATAAGGAACTAGTTCAAATAAAGAATTTAGTGGTTATTAAAAAAGCTAAAAGTAGAGTTTTTTCTTTATTTCAAATAAGGAATTTAAGAATTTATTAATTACTCCCTATCTCTATTTTTCTAGCAATATATACTTGTCTTATATAAAACCTCAAGTAATAGGCTTGGTAACACCCTTGAAATAATATTTTCTCTCATTTATTAAATACTTTGTATTTCCACTTTTTAACTTGAGTCACAAAGAAATAATAAATCTAGTTAATATGCTAATATTGAGGACAAGTTTGACATGGCATATAGGTTAGTTGGGGCTTTTTGCACATTTAGGTGATGGGGAGCACTATTTGCCATTATTATAAACCAAAGTAATATAGATGTTGTATGGGTGTTAATGTGAGGATAATTTTGCCCCTAGACAAGGATGGGTATGTTTGGGGCCTTGGACATCATCTAAGGAGAAACACCATTATTATCCCAGGGCATACGAGTGGTTTTGGTTGGTTTAGTAATAGTACAGACTGTGCACATGGTACAAAACCACCTCCCAGTGCCCCTAAGGTGAACGATTGGCCTAGTGGTGCTCATCGCCAACATCAAGGTTTCTTGTTGGTGGCTAGTGTCCTACTTACTAATGTCTACTACCCAATATTGTGACATTTTGATAGATCGATGTACCAACAACTAATACATTGCATTAGTGTTGGTTGACCTTGAGGTGTCCTTGATACAGTTAGCCCGAAATTTGACCTAGACTTGGTGGACTATAGTCCCCAACCATGGAGTGAGAGTCCTTGAACCCCCTATCTAGATGAGCTAATGGATAATGTAGGATGATATGCTAATATCGAGGACATTGAGCTTGACATGGCATGTAGGTTAGTTGGGGCTTTTTGCACATTTAGGTGATGGGGAGCACTATTTGCCATCATTATAAACCAAAGGAATATAGATGTTGTATGGGTATTAATGTGAGGATAATTTTGCCCCTGGACAAGGATGGCTTTGTTTGGGGCCTTGGACATCATCTAAGGAGAAACACCATTATCATCCCAGGGCGTACGAGTGGTTTTGGTTGGTTTAGTAATAATACAGACTGTGCACATGGTACAAAAACACCTCCCAGTGCCTCTAAGATGAACGGTTGGCCTAGTGGTGCTCATCGCCAACATCAAGGTTTCTTGTTGGTGGCTAGTGTCCTACTTACTAATGTCTACTACCCAATATTGTGACATTTTGATAGGTCGATGTGCCAACAACTAATACATTGCATTAGTGTAGGTTGACCTTGTTAAGGTGTCCTTCATACAGTTAGCCTGAAATTTGACCTCTCGATGGACTATAGTCCCCAACCATGGAGTGAGAGTCCTTGAACCCTCTATCTCCATGAGCTAAATTATGGATAATGTAGGATGATATGCTAATATCGAGGACATGTTTGACATTTTGATAGGTCGATGTACCAACAACTAATACATTGCATTAGTGTTGGTTGACCTTGAGGTGTCCTTGATACAGTTAGCCCGAAATTTGACCTAGACTTGATGGACTATAGTCCCCAACCATGGAGAGTCCTTGAACCCCCTATCTAGATGAGCTAATGGATAATGTAGGACGATATGCTAATATCGAGGACAAGCTTGACATGGCATGTAATAATATCTGATTATCATCCTAGGGCCTACGACTGGTTTTGGTTGGTTTAGTAATAATATAGACTATGCACATGGTACAAAACCACCTCCGAGTGCCTCTAAGGTGAATGGTTGGCCTAGTGGTGCTCATCGCCAACATCAAGTTTTCTTGTTGGTGGCTAGTGTCCTACTTACTAATGTCTACTACCTAATATTGTGACATTTTGATAGGTCGATGTACCAACAACTAATACATTGCATTAGTGTAGGTTGACCTTGTTAAGGTGTCTTTCATATAGTTAGCCTAAACCAAAGTAATATAGATGTTGTATGGGTGTTAATGTGAGAATAATTTTGCCCCTAGACAAGGATGGCTTTGTTTGGGGCCTTGGACATCATCTAAGGAGAAACACCATTATCATCCCAGGGCGTACGAGTGGTTTTGGTTGGTTTAGTAATAATACAGACTGTGCACATGGTACAAAAACACCTCCCAGTGCCTCTAAGATGAACGGTTTGCCTAGTGGTGCTCATCGCCAACATCAAGGTTTCTTGTTTGTGGCTAGTATCCTAACTAATGTCTACTACCCAATATTGTGACATTTTGATAGGTCGATGTACCAACAACTAATACATTGCATTAGTGTTGGTTGACCTTGTTAAGGTGTCCTTCATACAGTTAGCCTTAAATTTGACCTCTCGATGGACTATAGTCCCCAACCATGGAGTGAGAGTCCTTGAACCCTCTATCTCCATGAGCTAAATTATGGATAATGTAGGATGATATGTTAATATCGAGGACATGTTTGACATTTTGATAGGTCGATGTACCAACAACTAATACATTGCATTAGTGTTGGTTGACCTTGAGGTGTCCTTGATACAGTTAGCTCGAACTTCGACCTAGACTTGATGAACTATAGTCCCCAACCATGGAGTGAGAGTCCTTGAACCCCCTATCTAGATGAGCTAATGGATAATGTAGGATGATATGCTAATATCGAGGACAAGCTTGACATGGCATGTAGGTTAGTTGGGGCTTTTTGCACATTTAGGTGATGGGGAGCACTATTTGCCATCATTATAAACCAAAGTAATATAGATGTTGTATGGGTGTTAATGTGAGAATAATTTTGCCCCTAGACAAGGATGGCTTTGTTTGGGGCCTTGGACATCATCTAAGGAGAAACACCATTATCATCCCAGGGCATACGAGTGGTTTTGGTTGGTTAAGTAATAGTACAGACTGTGCACATGGTACAAAACCACCTCCCAGTGCCCCTAAGGTGAACGGTTGGCCTAGTGGTGCTCATCGCCAACATCAAGGTTTCTTGTTGGTGGCTAGTGTCCTACTTACTAATGTCTACTACCCAATATTGTGACATTTTGATAGGTCGATGTGCCAACAACTAATACATTGCATTAGTGTTGGTTGACCTTGACATGTCCATGATACAATTAGCCCGAAATTTGACCTAGACTTGATGGACTATAGTCCCCAACCATGGAGTGAGAGTCCTTGAACCCCCTATCTAGATGAGCTAATGGATAATGTAGGATGATATGCTAATATCGAGGACATTGAGCTTGACATGGCATGTAGGTTAGTTGGGGCTTTTTGCACATTTAGGTGATGGGGAGCACTATTTGCCATCATTATAAACCAAAGGAATATAGATGTTGTATGGGTATTAATGTGAGGATAATTTTGCCCCTAGACAAGGATGGCTTTGTTTGGGGCATTGGACATCATCTAAGGAGAAACACCATTATCATCCCAGGGCGTACGAGTGGTTTTGGTTGGTTTAGTAATAATACAGACAGTGCACATGGTACAAAACCACCTCCCAGTGCCTCTAAGATGAATGGTTGGCCTAGTGGTGCTCATCGGCAACATCAAGGTTTCTTGTTGGTGGCTAGTGTCCTACTTACTATTGTTTACTACCCAATATTGCGACATTTTGATAGGTCGATGTGCCAACAACTAATACATTGCATTAGTGCTGGTTGACCTTGACATGTCCATGATACAATTAGCCCGAAATTTGACCTAGACTTGATGGACTATAGTCCCCAACCATGGAGTGAGAGTCCTTGAACCCCCTATCTAGATGAGCTAATGGATAATGTAGGATGATAATGTGAGGATAATTTTGCCCCTGGACAAGGATGGGTATGTTTGGGGCCTTGGACATCATCTAAGGAGAAACACCATTATCATCCCAGGGCATACGAGTGGTTTTGGTTGGTTTAGTAATAATACAGACTGTGCACATGGTACAAAAACACCTCCCAGTGCCTCTAAGGTGAACGGTTGGCCTAGTGGTGCTCATCGCCAACCATCATACGTTTCTTGTTAGTGTGGTTGACTTGTGTCCTACTTACTAATGTCGATGGACTATAGTCCCAATATTGAGAGTCCTTGAACATCTTTGAGCTAAATTATGATGTAGGATGATATGTAATATCGAGGACATTGACATTTTGTATGTTGATGTACCTTGTTAGTGTTGTTGACCTTGAGGTACAGTTAGCTCGAAATTTGACCTAGACTCGATGGACTATAGTCCCCAACCATGGAGTGAGAGTCCTTGAACCCCTATCTAGATGAGCTAATGGATAATGTAGGATGATATGGTAATATCGAGGACATGCTTGACATGGCATGTAGGTTAGTGTTTGACATTTAGGTGATGGATCACTATGCCATCATTATAACCAATATAGATTGCATTAGTGTTGGTGTTGGTTGACCTTGACATGTCCATGATACAGTTAGCTCGAACTTTGACCTAGACTTGATGGACTATAGTCCCCAACCATGGAGTGAGAGTCCTTGAACCCCCTATCTAGATGAGCTAATGGATAATGTAGGATGATATGGTAATATCGAGGACATTGAGCTTGACATGGCATGTAGGTTAGTTGGGTCTTTTTGCACATTTAGGTGATGGGGAGCACTATTTGCCATCATTATAAACCAAAGGAATATAGATGTTGTATGGGTATTAATGTGAGGATAATTTTTCCCCTAGACAAGGATGGCTTTGTTTGGGGCATTGGACATCATCTAAGGAGAAACACCATTATCATCCCAGGGCGTACGAGTGGTTTTGGTTGGTTTAGTAATAATACAGACAGTGCACATGGTACAAAACCACCTCCCAGTGCCTCTAAGATGAATGGTTGGCCTAGTGGTGCTCATCGGCAACATCAAGGTTTCTTGTTGGTGGCTAGTGTCCTACTTACTATTGTTTACTACCCAATATTGCGACATTTTGATAGGTCGATGTGCCAAAAACTAATACATTGCATTAGTGTTGGTTGACCTTGAGGTGTCCTTGATACAATTAGCCCGAAATTTGACCTAGACTTGATGGACTATAGTCCCCAACTATGGAGTGAGAGTCCTTGATCCCTCTATCTCGATGAGCTAATGAATAATGTAGGATGATATGCTAATATCGAGGACAAGTTTGACATGGCAGGCAGGTTAGTTGGGGCTTTTTGCACAATTAGGTGATGGGGAGCACTATTTGCCATCATTATAAACCATAGGTATATAGATGTTGTATGGGTGTTAATATGAGGATAATTTTGCCCCACAAGGATGGCTTTGTTTGGGGCCTTGGACATCATCTAAGGAGAAACACCATTATCATCCCAAGGCGTACGAGTGGTTTTGGTTGGTTTAGTAACCCAACACGACTACCTAAGAATAGTAAATCCTCCTTACTACTGCTGCGTGGTGATCCAGGAAACAAGATCTGGGTTTTTATTGCTTATCAGAGGGAAAGCATTCCTCCACTCAAGGAGTTTTCCTCCTATCCACTTGTACAAACAATAGGCTTGAGTAAGATAATAGGATTAGAAGAAAATCATAGGAAAACATGTGAATAATACGAGAGGTTCAGATTCCAAGATTTTTTTGTAACTTTGTTATCTTCAAAGTTACAAACAACATGTTTGTTAATTGAAGTGATATTTGATTTCAGCGCTTAGTTTAGCTTTCTTCTAAGGTTTTTAAGTTTCCTTGTGTTAACTTGGCCCATTGACCTAGGTGGTCAATATCCCTCTTGTATCATTTATGTTCACATATTTGTTTATGAGCAATTTTTTCTTACAGCTTATCTTAACATTTGTTGATGATAGTTGTAGCACTCTTACATTAATTAGATAGAATTTTTACTTTGAATTTAGTTCATTTCCATTACTATTTTTAATTTTTTTGGTTCATTATGTGTTATTCATTAACCCTACCACAAATTGTTTTAATGCATTGGATATGTTCACTTTCCAATTTTCCAACTTCTCATTAGCATCATTGCCATCCAATACCACATTTAGCATATTCACCTTCACATTAGACTGTTTCTTGTAGAAAAATAAGGACACCTGTAGCAGTTTGCAACCCGACTTCCAAGCTTGCCCAAATTCACACGAAACATAAGATAATCCGTGATTCAACGATTTGGGAAACTTTTGAACAGACAGATAATCAGTGATCCGTGTGCTTTGACAATCCGTGATCCGTGTGCTTTGAGAAGCGGATGCACACATTATATCCAATATGGTCGGGGGTATCCTGTAGCATTAACAGGTGAGGCGCATCTGTCAACAACCCTTTCGGACGGCCAAGACATTTTTATAAGCTCTGCATTTAATTCCGTTTTTTTCTGTGAGGCCGATCTTCCATAGTTTTTGCCTAAAACAGGTATGTCTTTAGGCTTTCTGTTTGTTTTATTAAAAAATGTCTCTTTGGATAAATTATTATCATATCCAGTTGCCTGTTCAGATTGTTGGGGCTACCTTTAGATTATATCTTTTGATTTTGCAGACTTTAAACACATATCTACTAAGCATAGGATGATAAAACGTTGCATTTTCTTGGATCGGATTCTAGCTTAGTTATTTCCTCTGCTTCTGGGCATATGTAACGTTAAGTGCATGTTAATGGAATTTGATTACTGTTTTCTTTGTGTTAAGTACATTGATAAGCAGAAAAACCTTTATCGCTTCCGAAACATCTTCACCATGCACTTTCTGGGTAGAAATGTTAGGACTTCTTATTATTTTCAATGGCATATTACCACAAGAACGCTTGAGATGAGGGATACTCAGATTACGTCCAGAACAGATACAGATTGGTGTATTTTCAATGGCATATTACCACAAGTCTTCTTATTTTCAATAGAATATTACCACAAGAACGCTTGAGATGAGAGATACCCAGATTACGTCCAGAAAAGATACAAATTGGTGGTTCTTTCAGTGACCTATCCCTAGCCAGTTTCTCAACAGTAACTTTCACCTTTTTCTCAGGAAGACTAATTTGAGAGGCTTCCATCTTTATACGAAACCACCCTCTTTCTTTTTCATAAATAGAAGATTTTGATATCATTGGGCATGGACTATCTGTTGTAACAAGTCCCAACATAAGTCGTCAAAATGGTCATATATTTTGTTCAATAGCACAATGACTAACCTGCAAAACATAAACCCCGTTTGTTAATAACATCTGGAGCATTAAAAAACACATTTTCCTTCACAATGAAGCAACATAGAAACCCTCAGAATTGAAAATATCCATTCTTACAAGTAGTGGAAAGACTGAACTGTAAGTCCCATCATAAGTCGTCAAAATGGGCATAGATTCTGTTCAATAGGACAATGCCTGACCTGCAAAACATAAACCCCGTTTGTTAATAACATCTGGAGCATTAAAAAACACATTTTCCTTCACAATGAAGCAACATATAAACCCTCAAAATTGAAAATATCCATGCTTACAAGTAGTGGAAAGACTGAACTGTAAGTCCCATCATAAGTCGTCAAAATGGCCATAGATTTTGTTCAATAGCACAATGCCTGACCTGCAAAACATAAACCTCGTTTGTTAATAACATCTGGAGCTCCTTCTATTAGGGGATCTCCCTTCTACTAATTATTTCCAAAGCTCATATTTCATCTCAAATTCTGGGCTGTTTATATATTGTGTCATCCTTTCTTGTCTTCCTCATTGCAGTCTTTTATTATCAGGTGGAAATGTGCTTCTGAATTGGGTCTACATGGTCTTCTAGCATATGAATGGGACAATTTTATTAAGAATCTTATTCTTAATGGTCTAATCTTTTTTTTTCTGAGTAAAGACTATTCTATTAGGATTAAAAAGAGAAAAAATATTTACAAAGAGGTTTGAACCTCTGAGGGGGCCGTAGCCTGCCCTCTGTCAAAGAACCATTGCAGGTAGCTTTTTTCTTTCTGTTTACAAAACTGATAATCATAGCCTCAACACTCAACAAAACTATATGGACCAAGACTAAACAGAGCTAAACGCTCCAGAGTGAGCTGCCCTATTACAAAAAACTTTTCTTTACCATAATTACAAAAAAGGAAATCCAAAATTGTACCCTGGAGAATGAACAAATTCATATTGTTGGTATCAAAATCCATGCACACTGAAAATGACACACGAGATCCAGAAAACCAAAACGGACTTACTGTCCTGTAGCTGAAACCAAAGGTAATTAAACTTGTCGTGGCGCATCCGTAGCATTTTCATTAACCTGATTAGGGGAGCTTGCCCAGGTTACCATCACCTCATCTTCAGCTTCCATCAAGTTGCCTTCTGTAGGAGGCACAAGGTGCAGAACACTGCCAAAGAGGCGCGCTGGCTCACAAACTATGGTCTGTTCTTGAGGAGAGTTCGGCGGAGGGCGAGAAGCCTCCTGTTGACCTTCTTCATACACCGCAGCAGAAACATTGAGGACAGCACCAGCCAAGTTGCTCTGAGAATCACTGGAATTCTGAGAAAGCGACTGTTCCTTGGAAATTTCGTTTGAGCTTGTGAGCTCATCTTCTTCCTCCGAGAAGATGACAGTAATTATAGCTGAGATGAGCGGTCTGTTAAGTCTGCTTTTGAACTTAAACCTTGAGGTATGAAGGGAACTGTTTAGGGAGGGTCCAGAATTGTCTGAGGGCGGAGAGGAAGGTGAAGCAGTAGCTAACGGGGATATACGACGAGGCGCAAAGCTACCACGCCCTCCAGATCCTCCACGGGATCCCGAGTTGCTCCCTCGCCTTGGAATACCCCGACGACGGGCCATAACAGAATACAACAGCGGAATGAGGATGCTAAAGGACTGGGTGTGAGGGAGAAGCAACGCGCTGGGCAATTGTAACCAGATTAAAAACCAGACCTTTGAATGAAAGACCCAGAAGCCCAGCACACATAAGCTAGACTCGGCGTCAAGAAAATACCCAACGGCGACTGAGAAAGCCCAGTACCCAACCCAGACACCTTTAACAAGGACAAAAACCAAATCCCTTCCCGAAATGAACCAGAGGACTGACTTAAGACACCAGACGCAAATGGAGAAAACAAACTTAATGCACCCGACGCTGTCTGAAAGAGGCAGAACTATATACCTGAAGCCGACCAAATGGGAGCAGTTATGAGACCAAGGAGGCTTCCAAATTCGCTGTGTTGCACTAAGACTCTGAGACCATGACCACCAGAGGAGACCTCTGCTAGAAAAAACCGGAAACACTACATTGATGCCTGAAAAGACCAGAACAAATGAACCTTGGAGAATGCGCGCCATCCTGATAACTTCCATCTGCATACCTCGAGCTCGGGCCTTCATTAATGCGGATTAATTACCTGCCACGAACCGCCTTACCCTTCTTAATTACTCGCCAGTTGCCGACTCCACGTGCTCCAGCATTAACACCTCTTAAGGACACCCGCATCTGGGTTTGAGTCTTCCTTCGACTGCATATCACTTGTTACTATAGTATGGAAGGTGGAAAGTTGGTTCTCAGAAGCTATGCAAGATATAGAGCCTTCATAGAATTCCCTTCCACTGTCCACTCCTAAATTAGCAAGAAAGTATGCCAGTTTGTTCCCTTCCCTTCTGATGTGTTTAAAAGAAATAGCTTGATTGTGAATAAGCCATTGCTGTAGTAGCTCGAGTCGAGTTGCCATTCTCCAGCTGCTACTGACCTTGTGAACCGGGGATCCCTGCAGAAGTTTTAAGGCCATGTTTATGATTATTTGGGAGTCCCCTTCCACTATAAGAGGAAGGAGCCCTCGTCCTTGCACTAGATTAAGCCCTCTCCATAATCCTTCCAATTCCGCTGCATTATTAGTATTCCAGCCTATTGAACCAAAAAAAGTGATAAGGGGAGTACCCTGGTGATTTCTGAGGACTCCACCAAATCCCGTTCTCCCAGAATTTCCTTTCGACGCACCATCAAAGTTGAGTTGAAACACATTGACTGGCGGTGGAGTCCAGCTTGCTGTTGACTCTTGATACCTTGAGTTGTTGTCGATAGAAGAATTCAGACTCTGTAATTTTATCTGCCAGTTGTCCCATATAGCTTGTTCCTGCGGTAGTGATGGGAAGTCCTCTTTGGACCAGCCTTTGATGGATAAAGTTTCTTTGATGTTATGGTGCAACCCGGTCCATATCTGCTCAATCGTCAGTGATTGATTTTTAAAAATCCTTCTATTTCTCTCCTTCCAGATATTCCACATCAGTAATCCCTGTATGAGTTGCCATAGTGTGTTTAAAAGTTTGCTCTGATATGGCTCTTGGCTCCAGGTACGAAGGGTGCCTTTGATGTCCCCAATCACGCTGCCTTCCTTCTGACAGCAGAATGTAACCTTTTCCCACAATTTCCTTCCAAGCGGACAAGTTTGCATGAGATGTAGTGCTGATTCCTCTTCCTGTTTGCAGTTGAGACAAATGGATGGACCAGAGAAACTCCTTTTTCTGAGATTGTCCCAAGTGAGAATTCTATTGTGTGATAGAAGCCATAGAAAAGCAGAAACCTTCGGCCATATGGAAATGCTAAAAAAAGTTTGAAGTAAATCCATCTGGTCCTGGCGCCTTCCCTACTTTTAGTTGATTCACCGCCATTTCAACCTCCTGAAGACTTATGGGCTTGAGAAGAAGAATATTTTGCTCTTCAGTAATTAATCTGGGTATATTTCAGATAATTTTATCAATAGCCTCTGTTCTGTTTATGTTAGGTTCCTGATTCATCTTCTTGAAGTAATTGAGGAACTCCTATTCAATTCCTTCGTGGGTTTCAATTTTGGTTCCATGCTCATTGTTGACATAAGAAATTTTATTGATCATTCTTCTTTGCACTGTGGTTTTGTGAAAGAATTTCGTATTCTTTTCACCCTCCTTCAGCCATCTAACTCTCGATTTTTGCCTCCAGAGAGTTTCTTCCTGTAGGTCCCTTTCGAGGATTTTATTTTCTATGGTCTGCTCTTTCTGGGCCAGCTCTTCCGACCGTCCTTCAGAGATCATTCTTTGCTGAATATCTTTCATTTCTTGATGAAGGATTTCCTTGGCTTTGAGAATGTTGCCGAAGATGGATTGATTCCAACGTTTAATTTTCCCTTTGAGGTACTTTAGCTTCCTTTGGAATATAGACATTTTTGTTCCATCAGTTGGATTAAATTTTAGCCAAGTTGTTCTGACAAATTCATAGAAGTCCGGATGAGTTAGCCAAAAAGCCTCAAACCGAAAGGGTCGCCTTATATTGCTACCAGGCCGATTCCAGTGGAGGGCGATCGGCCAGTGATCAGAGCCTGAAAAGGAAGGATAGATGCTGTGAATTCTCCCCCTAGATGAACTGCATTATCAGAGATCAGAAATCGATCAAGACGCGAAGCTATTTGCATGGGTTCTGGCCTTTTATTGTTCCAAGTGTAGAGGCCGTTATTTGAAGGAATATCTATCAGCCAATTATTTTGAATGAAGTCTTTTAATATAGAGCCATCCCTGTTTATTCTGCAACGCCCTCCTTTTTTTTCCTCCATTGTTGCAATCATATTATAATCTCCTCCTGATATCCATAGCGGGTGTTCCCTCTCTGTATTAAGCTGATATCTGGACTCGTAATGAGTATTTTTTTTGAGCTTTATTAAGGACTTCCACCAGGTTGTCCACTTGTCTATCAGGTATTTTGTCGAAATTTCCTGTTTTACAAGCTTGTTCTAGGCCCAAGATATCTAGCTCACCAATATCTATTGATTCTGTGTCCTCCTCCATGATTTGAGGTTCTTGATGGTATCCATCGCTTTCCTTCTCATTTTCTGTGTTGGGATCTGTACCATCTATATCCATTTCAGGGAAGCTCCAGGTGTTTGATGCAGTTTTAAGCTTATTACCCCCTTGTTCTACATTCGGTTCCCATGTTATCGTTTTGGATCCTTCAATCTTCTCCTGGCTAGATCCTTTTTGATTGAAGGGCCTATTGTCTGGATCCGGCATTTCTTCATTGGCTAGGACTTCAAAGCTATTGCTAGTAGAGGGCTTTGTTTGATCTACTGGGGGAGTCTTTGTAGAGATTACTAATTTTTTATTTCCTCTTCGGCGATTGAGCACCTTAGTGAAGCCATCTGACATTGGGTTTTCCTGGGTATTTTGAACTGAGGGTTTGCTGTTTAAAGGGAAATCTCTGTAGAGGTGTCCTAGGTCATGACATTTTCTGCATCTAAAGGGTACATGCTCATAATCAATTAACTGTATCCATTCCACATCTTCATGAAAAAGACTTACCGTATCAGGCAAAGCTTGTTTAAGGTCCATGTAGACGCAGATCCGTGCATATGAGGTGTATCTGTGCGTCTTTGTTTCTTGCCTATCACTTTGAGAGACTCCTCTTCCCAGTATTCCAGTGGCAAAGAATACAGCCTGATCCACACCGGTGCGCAGCTTAGGTCTTCTTTATCAGGGTTGAATCTTTCGATCCATTCTTTGAGAAATAGCCCAGCAGAGTTAAAGAAATAAGGCCCTCCATCTAAAACTCTGTTTCTGTCTTCCAAACAGTTGAAGACCGCCGTAAAAAACCCCTTAGGCCCTAGATGCAAGGTTATGTGTCCTTTTGGATGCCATTTAACATTTATCAATGCTCTCAACGCTTTCTCGTTTGGCCATATTCCAATAAATTTGCCTATGAGAGCATGATCTCTCATATACTGAATCCTGGCATTGATGTGATGGCTTGGTAGCTCTACTTTTGGCCTATGCGTAGCTACTGGTTTGCATGTGGAAGAGCTGACCTTTGGCTTGTCCTTCTGTGCTTGTTCAGTTTGCGTTTGTTGACTTTTGTCTGCGCTTTCATCATTGTACTCCTTATCCCTGTATGATCCCTCGATATTCCCTTGCTTGTTGTCGTTTGTTGGAGGAGGCGCCCCTCCTTCCCACTGAGGGGGGCTCATTGTTGCCGCCGGCCAAGACCAGTGGGTTGTGACCTGCTATACTACTGCGTACTGTTCCTGGCGAGCTCTGTCCGGAGGACCTACCGTCACAGGTGAGTTCTGAAATTGTTTTAACCTCTATCTCACTTGAGGAGTTATGAGAGGAATATAAAGCTATCCAATGTCACCCATCTCCCATGAGCATTGGTCATAATGACAAATTCCTCATTTGCTCATTGCATAAGGTGAGAGGGTGAAGAAGTGGCATTGAATATAGTGAAATGAAATCACATGGGATCAATTGTCACCTATAAGGCTTATACCTAGTAACGAAGACTTCAGAGGAAGGTCAAATCACCATTGCAAGGCTTCTTGGCTCAAAGGACACTTAACCATGCAGTTTTTCACCATAATCAAGCCTATTTAGCTTTCTATCCCAACCTATTCATAGATCCCTTCTCTTTAAATTAATATTTGTTTATTGCTAAGCATCAGTGGGTGGCAGTAACAATAGTATTGAGTAGGCACTGACAAGTGCACTTAGTTTGAAAGTTGGGAAGTCAGATAATTTGGGGAATCATTATCTGTCAGATCATATCTTCCTCTAAACATCGGAAAATAATTCTTGTTCGGAGTATATCCATCAAGCTATCAGCACTCTGTTATTCATGTATGTATGAAAGTCACCTAATCATACTGCTTCATAAGTAACAAGAGTCATTAGACATCATATTATAACATCACATCTCCCTCACAATGTTTAAAAGGTAAGCTTACTTAAAACATAAGCATTGAGCTATATGCAACCTTCTCTTAATCATATGGTCCATGTGCTGGAATTATCCAATCATAATCATGCAGCTTATATCAAAATAAGTTATCAAGACATGCCTTTCATCAGGAATCATCAGACAAGAATAGTCATTGAAGATTTTATGGCTCCCTCTTAAGCCTTTCTTGAAGTCAGATGAGGCAACAACTTCATAAAAGGTTTGAGTCATCATAGTCCTAGTTGTATCATCCTTCATTGCATCAAATTACCCATTTCATGATGGAAAGGAGAATTTCTCATCAGGCATTCATATATGTAGAACCATTCTTCACAAAATCCTGATTTAATGCAATCAATATATCATGTTCTTTTGCTTATTTTGCTTGTATACTTGCTTCTATTTTTCACAAGGATTGATAGAGAATTGGTCAGAGTGCTATGCACTTCTTCTAGATGACCTTCATGATTGAAGGCTTTAGGTGAGGTTTACTTCTTATCAAAGGTGCGACAATTTCCTTTACTGACAGATCCTTGAGAGGTTTGATTTTGGCCTAGAATTGTTGTTCCTTTGTTGATTCTTGTTTCCACTTGTAGCTGCAAGCTCATAGTAATTAATGATTTTCAGTCATCACTAGGATGTCATGTCAATCATGTTTCGTGATACAAGATTAATGTAAGGCAAATCAATGTAGGATCACAACCAAGTTCCATCATAGGTCAAAATTTTAGAAGGCTACTTCCTTTATTAGAAAAATTGTAACTGTCTTATTTTTTCACAAAATCATTGTCCTGAAGGTCTTTGATTTACTGACAGAGTGTGCTTTAAACAAAATCATTTTCTTCAGATGATTGCAAGAACCCTTTACTTTTTCCTATTGATATTGGGAGCTGTAAAGATCCATACGTGATTTATTTTAGCTCAGGGTAGGCCCAATAACTCTACTGCTCAGATATTATTCTAATGATGTTGATGATCTTGAGGGCCAAGATTGAACATAAATTAAGAAGTATTTGGAGAGAAGTAAACTTAATCCAAAGGCTAAGTAAGTTTTTAAAGGGACTACTAGATTATTGATCACATTTTCACACTTCGAGATATTGTTGAAAAGGCTAGGCAACAATTCTCAAAATCATTTTATTGTTTTGTGAGTTTCATGAAAGCCTTTAATTTCGTGCCATGGAATTCATTGTTCCAGAGATAGCATGATATTGCAATCTCTGGTCCTCTCATTGTTGCAACTTGATATTATGAGAGGAAATCTGAGATTGTTTTAGGTTGGTTTTGTAGAACTCAAGGACTTCGACTTTATTAAGAGAACTATTGGGCTTAAGTAGGGATGTTCCTGCTTCTTGACTTTATTTGGGATCTGTGTTGATGAGATTAAGGAGTACATTAAGGGGAACACAAAGTTTCATACTGATATTTGACAACCTCCATTATTCTTGACAAGTTTCATAATGGAGGTTTGCTGACAAATAATGCTCCAAAATTTGGGGAAGTTTTATGTAATCAGGGTGAAGTACAGCTACAGGAAGAAATATAACTTATTTTCTTATAGAGTACTAGGATCAAATATTATTATAGTTTTTGTGTTTTTACAAAAGAAATTATCTAAGTGCACAAGAGTAGCATGGTACATTCTACAAATTGGGTGGGAATGGCAGAGGTGGTGTCCGTGTAACACTACATTGAATCCAGAGCATGGACTAGTACATTTAATATGAGCATGAGTGCAAACCTATTCAAACCTAAGTACATTATGCACCTAGAGGTTATGAAGCTCAAGGATGCATATCATTAGTTGATATAAATGGATATTAGATATTAGAACATGAAATATGAAACCTCAAGATTCTGAACCTCAAGTTGCATATGAGACGTGGGTTTAGATGGGCCTTGGATAGTTATTTAATCATATGAATGAAAAATAGAGTACAACAACATGTGTTACATTAACGCCTTCAATTGTATAGTTCTTGAGGCTCAGTTGCAACTCCAAGGCTCATATGGTTTTGAGATTAGTACACAGTTTCTTAATCTATGTCTTGCCTTACAAGTGTTTGAGAGGGATCTGTAGATTCTTCTCAGTGGAATGCATATATTGTTTGTAAAATTGTTTATTATACAATCATCTAAAGAAAAGAAAATTACAAGAATATGGGCTTTAATGCCTCACGGGTCACAAGTATAGTGTTGTTGTGGCCCAGTTTGCAACTCCGAGATATCAGAACATTTGGAGAATAGTATAGGGATTCTTCTCAATGCATGTCCTTTCCTTGTAAGACCTTGATAGGGGTATATAGATTATTGACAATAGAATGCATATTTGTCTATATAGTTGTTTATTATGTAATCATCTAAAGGACAACAGAGTACATGAATATGGGTTAGACTGTCTCGTAACTGTATAGTTGTTGAGGCTCAATTGTGATTACGTGATCTTGGAAGATTTTGAGAGTATATAAACGCTTCCCAATGTATGTCCTTTCCTTACAAGACTTGGATAGGGGAATATAGAGTCTTATTATTGAAATTTAGATTTTTTTTTTTTTGTATAATTGCTTATTATCTACTAATCTGAAGAAAAACAGAGTTACAAGAATACAAGTTTAAATGCCTCAGAAATGTACAGTTGTTGAGGCTCAACTGCAACTCTCAGAACACGGAATATTTTGTGTGGAATATATAGACTCTTATCAATCAATGTCCTTGTATTGCAAGACCTTGATAGGGGTATACATATTTTCTCAATAGGACACACATGTTTGTATAATTCATTATTGTCCTAATCATATGACGAAAACCAGAGTGCACGAATATGGGTTTCAATGCTTCACAACTTTTAGTTGTGGAGGCTCTATTGTGACTTGGAGAACTAGGAATACTTTTAGAAGAGTATATATATTGTTTTCAATCCATTTCCTTGCCTTGCAGGACCTTGAGAGGGGTATATAGATTCTTCTCAATGGGAAACAATTTCCATTTGTATGGTTGATTGTGATCCAATCATCTGCAGAACATGAGAGTGCAAGGATTTTCAGGGGATCTACATTCAAAATAAGGCTTGAAGAGAATCTCCACTATCAAATCAACCAAGGGTAGACTTGCTTAAAATGTGCAATCAAAAAACACTTTACTTGTTAATCCTCCCTACAAAGGAATTTTCAATTGCAAAGACTAAGCGCAAAGAACACTGTGTGACTAGCCTTTGACCTTGGGTAAGCTAGCTTCCATGACTGTCATGCCATATGTGTTTTTCCAATTAGACCTAGGCATATGTGGCATGAGAGTCATGTGATATTATCCTTTGACCATTTTAGTCGCTTTTATGTAAAGTGATTGGGAGTATTAAGACTCCTCCATTCATTATTTAAATCATGGAAATGATACTAGTAGAATTGAGTGAGATTTTGGGTGAGGTTCTGTAAATTAGACCTTCTTATCCAACTGAATGTGCTATTATTTATTCTCGAGCACCAGAGGATGTGCTTCCTAATGGATAGAAATAATACCTTGTGAATTTATTAAAAACATTCTCCCAGACAGGCCTGCTTCTACTTATGTTTTGGAAAAAACATATCATCTGATTGTTCTAAACATCAAAACCCAATAGCCAAACTCATTCCTATACCTCTTCAATATTTCTCCATTCCAACTAGTTTGAATGATCCTGAATTCAGAGGAAAAGTACCAGCCTTCTCTTCATGCAATCTCAAAACAACTTTGAGGGCTAACCCAGCTTCTTTGGATGAACGGAAGGTATTAACACATCTATTTAGGGTGCATATTTATGTGCAGTTGCGGCTTTTTCAGCACAAGCATACACCACAGTGATGATTCAGTTTTTTGCTTGGGCTGAGGTGAGAAATGGAATTTTATGAACAATGATGCTCAGTGTTCCTAGAACAGAGTTCAGATTATTATCATCCTTGTTGGCATGTGAAGGTTTGTCATGCCTTGTATATTCTCATGATCTATATGTATTCATTAAGTTAGTGAAACTAGAACCTCCCCATTGACATATTTTCATTGCCAAATTTCCAAATGCTATAAAAAAAAAGGTTGCGCAAGGTTGCAGTGAGTGAACTCCAGTGTTTTTGCTGAGGCAGAAGCCATGCTTCTTTCAAATCAAATGTCTAGTGCTACAATTATCAAGGTACTTTAGGTCTTGTGCTCTCTTTCTTCCCCACTTAACGAGGGAAAGGATGATTAGGTACCAACTTATAGATATCATGATGAAAGTGTTATTATAATCACGAGTCTAAATTTAGCTATTGAACTTCTATGGGAACAACTGGGTCTATGCATCAGTAAGATAGTAAAATTGGTCATCTTCTTTGCCTATTGAACCTTTGTCTTCTGATGCTAATGGATTTTTACTCCCTCTACGACCAGGCACATAGAATATCTTTCCATATATTGACCTATTTTTGTAATATGTGAAAAGTTGCAACCTCATCAAATGACACTTACACAGCTAGAATACACTAGTGCTACCTCTAGAGAGATAAGACCAGCTGCAAGTTCATCTGATTCCTTAGTGCTCAATATACTGGCCCATTGTATACACATAATCAAAGGGAATATCCTTCACTTTGACAAGTGAAACAACCGGTAAACTCAAGGCAGCAATATCAAGATGAGTCCATACACACTACATTATTAGATTGACTTGGTAAACTGATATCCTGTTGCATGTTCAGATTGTTGGGGTTACCTTTAGATTCTTTCTTTTTTTATTGTACACACTTTAAACACATACCCAACCCATTTCCGCGTAAGCATTAATAAGCATAGTATGATAATATGTGGCATTTTCCTGGATCAGATTCCATCTTAGCTATTGCCTCTCCTTTTGGGTAGATGGAAAGTTAAGTGCATTCTAAGGGAATTTGATTGCTTGTTTCTTTGTGTCAGGATACCTGCAAATGTCCTTGCTGACATCGTGACATCAATGTAAGAGAAGTCCTTATAATCAAATGGGTATTTATCCCAGGAGTTTACTCTTGTGCATTCTCACATTTTCAAGTCTTTCATATGTGCCAGAAATCATAGACAAGTACCCAAACTTGGAAGAAAACTCAAATTTACTATGTAGCTACCTAACCCAATTCCAATTCAAGAGGTACACAACTCAATCAATAATAGCACTCAAAGGGTTATGATGCTACTGAGCTCCATTCCATAGAAACAGAGATCTCAACGAGTTAAAATTCAAGCCATGGACCATTGAAGAGTTAGATCCAACATTCAGTATTGCAATGAGTGTATATGAAATACACCAATATTATCTATGCATTCATAAGCAATATCTGACAAACACCTTTGGCAACTAGCCTTTAGTTTTTACAAGAGATTCATGAGAATATATGAAATAAATCAATCTTATCTATGCATTCATAAGCAACATCTGAAAAACAACTTTGGCATCTAGCCTTTAGCTTTTACTAAAGATGCATGAAGCATTATATAAACAGAATGCAATCTTTTGGGAATTCCATTCAAATGTGGAACATTACTATGGAAGCCAAGTTAAGAATTGATATTAGATCTTGCATGCACATTTCATGGATTGTTGTAGTAGTGACATAAAAATGGACTACGTGAGTTATATCATATATGTCAAAGATAGTCTAAAGTGAAGTATGAAACTGCCAGCTTAGCTATAAACTTGGCTAAATGGTCCAACCTAAAACTTTGATCCTTCCTTTATTGCTAAGCATCAGTGGGTGGTAGTAACAATAGTATTGAGTAGGCACTGACAAGTGCACTTAGTTTGAAAGATTGGAAGTCAGATAATTTGGGGAATGATTATCTGTCAGATCATATATTCCTCTGAACATCGGAAAGTAATTCTTGTTCGGAGTATATCCATCAAGCTATCAGCACTCTGTTATTCATGTATGCATGAAAGTCGGTCAATCATACTGCTTCTTAAGTAACAAGAGTCATTAGACATCATATTATAACATCACATCTCCCTCAAAATGTTTGAAAGGTAAGCTTACTTAAAACATAAGCATTGAGCTATATGCAACCTTCTCTTAATCATATGGTCCATTTGCTGGTATTATCCAATCATAATCATGCAGCTTATATCAACTTCAGTTATCAAGACATGCCTTTTATCAGGAATCATCGGACAAGAACAGTCATTGAAGATTTTATGGCTCCCTCTTAAGCCTTTCTTGAAGTCAGATGAGGCAATAACTTCAGAAAAGGTCTGAGTCATCATAGTCCTAGTTGTATCATCCTTCATTGCAGCAAATTACCCAATTCATGATGGGAAGGAGAATTTCTCATCGGGAATTCATATATGTAGAACCATTCTTCACAAAATCCTGATTTAATGCAATCAAGATATCATGTTCTTTTGCTTATTTTGCTTGTATGCTTGCTTCTATTTCTCACAAGGATTGATAGAGAATTGGTCAGAGTGCTATGCACTTCTTCTAGATGACCTTCATGATTGAAGACTTTAGGTGAGGTTTACTTCTTATCAAAGGTGCCACAATTTCCTTTACTGACAGATCCTTGAGAGGTTTGATTTTGGCCTAGAATTGTTGTTCCTTTGTTGATTCTTGTTTCCACTTGTAGCTGCAAGCTCATAGTAATTAATGATTTTCAGTCGTCACTAGGATGTCATGTCAATCATGTTTCCTGATACAAGATTAATGTAAGGCAAATCAATGTAGGATCACAACCAAGTTCAATCATAGGTCAAAATTTTAGAAGGCCACTTCCTTTATTACAAAAATTGTAACTGTCTTATTTTTTCACAAAATCATTGTCCTGAAGGTCTTTGATTTACTGACAGAATGTGCTTTAAACAAAATCATTTTCTTCAGATGATTGCAAGAACCCTTAACTTTTTCCTGTTGATATTGGGAGCTGTAAAGATCCATATGTGATTTATTTTAGCTCAGGGTAGGCCAAATAACTCTACTGCTCAGATAATATTCTAATGATGTTGATGATCTCGAGGGCCAAGATTGAACATAAATTAAGAAGCATTTGGAGAGAAGTAAACTTAATCCAAAGGCTAAGTAAGCTTTTAAAGGGACTACTAGATTATTGATCACATTTTCACACTTCGAGCTATTGTTGAAAAGGCTAGGCAACAATTCTCAAAATCATTTTATTGTTTCGTGAGTTTCATGAAAGCC
The DNA here is from genome assembly GCA_031772625.1 of Pinus tabuliformis. Lineage (NCBI taxonomy): Eukaryota > Viridiplantae > Streptophyta > Pinopsida > Pinales > Pinaceae > Pinus > Pinus tabuliformis. The sequence goes on from CM062805.1 coordinate 1,108,305,316, forward strand.
TTTAATTTTGTGCCATGAAATTCATTGTTCTAGAGGTAGCATGATATTGCAATATCTGGTCCTCTCATTGTTGCAACTTGATTATTATGAGAGGAACTCTGAGGAACAATGAATGAAACCAATATCTAGTGGTAACAACAACCTCCAAACACATTAGAAGGCAATGAAGTTACAGGGCTGACCTGGTCATGACAAGGGTCTCTAAGATGCGTTTGGTGTGGTGAGACCCCCACAACACGTGGAGATATTTCCTTAACAGAGGCTGATCATGATGCTAGCTTGGTTCAAGGTTCATATACTTACTCTGTTTGTTCTGCTGCTACGTATGCATATATATGCTCTTAGGTATACTACTAGATATACTACTGGAACTAGAACTGCTAGTGCTGCTTCAAAAAAAATTAGTGAATTAGCAATAACATAGTAGTGAGCTTGAGTGGACCCTCAGGGGGACTCTACACCAGCTAGGATCTGTCCAAGTTAGGTATCAAGCACACTTTCACAACCCAACACTGGATACTCTACACCAGATAGGATCTGTCCAAGTTAGATATCAAGCACACTTTCACAACCCAACACTGGATATTCATTGAGTTTGGAAGGAAATAAACTTTAAAAAGATTGCAGATCTATTTGATTGAGAAATCTTCGGAACAACATGCAGATTTAATTACACTACAACACATTCCTTGCTGAAAAATGATCCTTTAAATAGAATGCAGATCTATCTTATTCCCCACTATTTTCACCATCTTCCCATACACTATCAACAACTCGCAGAACAACAAGGAGATCAATACTTTTCATTTCCAGAGAAATACCACCTACCACATTATCAATAGTTTCAAAAGGGAATCAATTTCTTTATACCACAGATGGCAAAGTTCCTTTAAGGGGTACTCCTTGGGGGATCCTATTATTAGACTTTGTGGGTGGTCCATTTATTGGAAACACCAAATGAACTCTATCAAACTTGCAATCTTTGCCTCCTCCTTGTAGAGTTATATAATGTGTTGTAGAACCTTTCTCATAATTCAACCTAGCTAGTTGTCTGCCACTGCATTTTTACCTCAAGATATCACTTCTTTGGAAATGGCTCTAAGGTTTGCATAAAATTATGAACCCATAGTTAAATAGGAACCTCCTATATCTCCTAATGACTTCGCATTAATACATGTATCCCATTGGATTGGAAGCACCACCGAATTGTAGGGGCTGGTTGACAGAACTGGATTCCAAAATGTCATTACCTAGTGGAGCCCCAATTTCTGGTAGGCCTTTATCATTAAGTACCTCTATCATATCATGCCATGAGTGAAACTTGATTATATGTGCTTACCCACCATTACATGGGGGCCTTTTCCAAATTCATATACATTGTTGCAACCCTTTGCTCAAGCACAATCTACTCCACCACTTGTTCCAAAGATTCTTTCATGGTGTCAGTTGTGCCATTAAACTCGATATCTTCTTAAGCTCTGCACTAATCCACCTAACTATTTTCAACATCATGCAATGCCAAAAAAATAATTACAGTCTATTAAAGAGTGATTAAAATCTATATTTATCTTTTTCCATAGATCAGACACTGACACACAAGACAGAGTTCCGAGTCATCATTGTGCTCATACAAAATAAAAATTCAACCTTTCTTACACAAAGGCACAAAAAAGAGTTGAAATATGGGCATTTGTTTGGAATTCACTCTATGTGCCACTGTACCCAGTTAGTTTTATTGTTATGTTTATCTGGTTTTACTTATAACACTTAAAACGAGGATGAGAATGGAAACAGTAAAGGAGTAGAGAAACATCTTCCTCTGCGAAAACAACAACTATGGTGGAATGGTAAACGCTCCTCGCATATTCACACCTTGGAAACCTTATCTCGAAATGAAGCTAGTCCTCACTTGCATTAGAGCAAATCCATTTGAACCTTGTTGGGCCTTGAAAGAGAGATCAAATTTCTCCAAACACCTCGTAAACAAATATTCTTGTAAATTTTTTTATATTTTTTAATAAAAACAGCTGAAAGGTAAGATAGGCCCCATATAGTTGACTCAGTAATAAACTTTAATTATTTTTAAATTAGATTTTTTCATACAAAACATGTCTGCTTGAACAGAACATACTGAAAAGGAAGATAACCCGATAACCCCATATAGTTGACTTAGTAATTAAAATTTTAAGTTTATATGGTATCAAATTCCTCATCAAATTTCTTTCCACATCATCCAGTGGTAAAAAATATATCGAAGAATTCAATATATTTTAATACACAATATATATTTTTTAATTTTTTTACATAAAATTTTATGTTTATCATATCAAATATTTTATATTTATAAGAAAGATTAAGTTTATAAGAGTTTAATATCTTTTAATATGTAGCATATATTTTTAATAGACAATATATTAAAGGGAAAAATAATAAGATAACTTTTTTGTAAGTTAGTAAAGTTTCAATATATTACTAAATAAACATACAATACAAAAATAGTAGTTGGTTTACCAAACCAGTTGTAGAAGAAGATTCTCTTTGTCACACATTTAACCAGACATGCCATATGTTTTTTTTGTCTTTACTTTCCCTTATATAGTTCAAAAAATTTCCCCTTCCCACTACTACTATATGTAGGTCTGCCTATCTGAATAGCTATATAGCTCTGATCTTCGGACCTAAACTTGACAAAATAACTACAATACTACCTATATAAACATAACACAAAACTAAACAAAAGATTGGTCGATGCCATGATCAACTAACACAATATTATTTGCTTGGAGTTGTTATCGTCGTTGGCCCCATTGTTGGGTCCTCCACAAGGGTTGTCGCTGGGGCCTCTAGGGTTTCCAGTGGACAGCTGCCTGCAGCGCAAGCCTCTCGAACTCGATACTTCCGCAAACGGGCGAAATCTCCTATCTCTACACCCATCGATATATCCACATTATCGATATAATTTAGATAGATTGAGAACATTTTGTTAAGATCCCCAATTCTGCCAACATGCAATTTCTCTATGTTAACCAAACCCTTGAGAGCCTTTTCAATTCCTTTTAGGCGTTGGTCTATAGATTTTAACTCGATTTCTGTCTCGAGTTGCCTCTTTTTCCTCTACTCTGCTGCCTCTGCTTGCAGCTTTTCCACCAGAGTCTTGACATGCCAAGCGGTCTCCAAGGTCTTTTGGTACACAGTCATCTATGTTTTGGATTTCCCTGTGTTGATGATCCAATCTCCTTCCTCCTCTATTCTACCATCAAAGATAACCCTACAATGTCTTCGAACCTCACTCTCCCATACTTCCACTATATCCTTCCCTTTTGTGTGACTGTTTAGCAACAACCTTCGCTGCTTCCTCCATGCATGTCTGTTTGCAAAACTCAAAGCCCTGAGCATCCGCGGGAACTACCTCTTGGCCTACTAGCATCACTTTAGCTCTTACTCATTGCACTCCCTGATAACTGAATTTCCCTCATAGAAATTACTATCACCAACTCACAATTACACCACCTTTCAGTGTTTTGCCTTATGTCGATGAAGCTTGCTCCCTAGCTATGATTTAAAGATGACACCCCAGATGAGACTTGCCTCGCCGATATTTGAGTACTTTCCCTCTCAATTTTTAGTAACTCTGACCTGCTAGCGATGTTGTTGTTCATTCGTGTGTACTTGTGGACGTCCTTCCTCTCATTTTCCCTTGCCAGCGTTTGTTCAAAATCATAATCACCCTGACCTTGCTCTTGTATGTTTCCCCTCTTGATTTCGTACCTTCCCACTCCTCTTGCCACATCTCCTATTAATGAGACGATCACACTAACAATCTATTATTGGGGAAATCATCTCCTTCCCATGATTAACCATCACTCTATCCTTGTATTGCAAACACATACCCCTTCTCGTTTCCTAAGTATGTCCATAATGAAGGATTATTTGTTCGTATGAAATGGTAGATCACTGTCCTGATTCGGGCCCACCCCTTCTCTATCAACCTGCCTTAATGGCGTGGAGTGATCTCTCTCTGCCAACCTTTGGCTTTCCTCCTTTAGCTAGCCCTCTGAATACTTTCACATCACGTCGGTGAGCAAATGGACATTATCTACCCCTTTATTTTCCACCCTATCCACCAACACATTTGAAAACCACTGAACTAAGGTGAATTCCATGGTTTTCAACACCTCCAGATGTTTTTGAATGCGTTGGATTAATGGGGGCAAGTGCCAGTTCCATGTTACTTTACTTATTTGTGTGCCACATTGTAACTTACGTGTCACTTGAATGATAAGAGGTGCGGTTCCTACTAGGTCTGGTTCCATGGGAGTTTGCATGGGCTTACAACCTTTCATATGGGATTTCTCAATAAGTGTCTTGGCATATTTTCTTTTATATACAAATATCCGGTGATGTGTTTGTCACACCTCCAAACCAAGACACTAATGCAAATAGACCAAGATCGGTCATGTCAAAGGACCTTTTCAAATCTTGCGAAAATTCTCTTCTCATAACTGCCTGTGATTACTAAGTCATCGACATACACAACGATGATCACAATATCCCCCCTTGATCTTTGCAGTAGAGGTTAGGATCATAAGGGCTTCTCTTTGAGTCGTGCTGTGCAAAATGCTCATCAATTTGTATAGAAAGTTCCCACAATATATTCCGTTTAAGCAAAATATAATGCTTAATATTTTGCAAAATAGATACAAATGGATTACTGCGATGTAGTAATATCTCTGAAAGAGTATCTAAAAGCATATTTTCAAGATATTTACACCATGCAGAGGTAAAAAACCAGGGCATATATGTTTAAATCCCTCCCATCAAAGTACCTTGAGGTCCCTCTAATGGTGCAAGCCTAGAAGAACTCCAATTAGGAAAAAATTGTATCAAGCCTTGAGGATAGGGTGAAACAATGGAATGTCAAAGCCCTAAACCTGGGTGGTCATCTGATTCTAACAAACACAGTGCTACAAGCTATTCCAAGGTATATGTTATCTATCCTCCCTTCTCCCAAAAGATCTGGGACATCCAAAGGAACTTCTTGTGGCGAGGGGTAGAGGTGAAACGAAAATGGGCGCTAGTGGCCTTAAATAGAGTGCAAACCAAAAGATGCAGGTGGGCTAGGTCTTCAAGATCCAGAAGTAACCAACAAAGAAAATGGAGCAAAATTATGGTGGAGATGGTTAAAAGGGGGGTCATCACCTTGGGAAAGGCTTTGGAAATCAAAATATGCACCTAATTTCCATACAAAAAAGTTAGTTTGGTTATCAAGTTCCACTCAGGGGTTGGAAATTTGGAATTTAGCATGGAATAAAAGAGGTATAATGCAAAAACACTATTCTAGGAAATCAGAAATGGAAAGGAGGCCCTATTTTGGGATGATGCGTGGTAGAAACAAGCTAATTTATGCAGGGAGGAATGACATCCCTTCAAACTAAGCACATAAATATAAGAGTATAGAGAATTCTACCAATTATAGGATCAAGGACTAGAAAATAACAAATGGAGGCGATGGAATTTTAATGTCTTTCAACGGCCAACGCAGAATGACTTAGCTATTCAGTATCTAACAGAGGAACTAAGAAAATTAAGAATTATGTTCAATAATGAACAAGACCAACTCAAATGGGGGAAAAAAGAAGATGTGGAGTTCAATCTCAAGGAAGTCAAAGCTTATCTTAGTGAGGGATATACTAGTACAAATGATCCATCGTGGAGAAAACTGGATGGTGCCACATTGGCCATAAATTTAAATTTTCATGTCATTGATTTTACACCAGAAGGTCCTAACTCAGGACAAAGTTATAAAGAGAGGATTTATAGGTTCCCCTTCGTGTTTCCTCTCCGAAAACACAAAAGAGAGGCTTAATCATTTACTCAACACCTGTAACTATATGGAGGCACTATGGGACTAATTAGCCTCAATATTTAGATAAAGAAACCAAAGTCGAGAGAGCATACAAGAAACAATAAAGAAATGGCGGGTGCATTATACAAAAAACGAGGTGGTGAACCTTACCTGAAATTTCATTCGAGGTTTCATCCTTTGGGAAATTTGGAAGGAGCACAATAGATGAATATTCTCTTATAATAAGCCTCCTGTTGACAACCTAGTGGAAGGAAAAATGTGTCAGCTAAAGGAAACATTAATTAGTACGGGAAATCAACCATTAGAGGAACAACCCCCCCCCAACGAAACACAAATTTTGAAGTGATGAGGCTTCATGTTTTTCACCCTGTTTTCCCCAAATAAATATATTCTAGCAGCAAGAATTATTCATTACTTTCCCCTCGTACAAGCAAACACTCGACAAAAAAAGGATTTCACACCTCGGAGTTTTTTTGTAGGATAAAGGGAAAGGTGAATGGGTATCCTGCAGTAGCTGTGTTATCACTCAAGAAAAAATTTTAAATTTTTCACATCAGTTCGATTAGGGTTGGTGTCAATTTCGGGTCTAGTCTTTCCATCTGGTTTTAGAGTCTAAATAGTTTGAATAGGAGTCTTGTTAAGAGTCTTGTTAGTATGTCAAATGGGTTCAATTCTCTGTTGTAGTCCATCACTGGTCTCACACCGCACCTAAGCTCCATATGCCAATCCTATTTCAAAGTTCATAACGCAGAAACCTCGGTTTAGGTGATTTCGTAGCAAAAAACACCGACTTTGCACTAACTGCGCTACGAAATGGGGAATTCGTGCTGATCCATAGCACATCTCACACCAGCTGTCATATTTTCTGCAAGAATTTTACGGGAATAGCATGTGTAAGGTCTTACATGTCGGTCTTGACACGTGCAGGCTCTGTTGGCATCAAAGGGGCTACAACTTATGAGGTTTCTGGTACCCCAGCAAATTCTGTTTCATTAGGTTTATATGGAGCACTCTTTTCTTGGAAGAAGCACTTGCGCATCCAGCCAAGTGAGCTACAAAATTCTTTGCAAAATCCAAGAGATGATTTGAACAGCTCATCAATAACATTAAGAGGCAGAGCATGAAATATATTACAATTCCGTCTGGTCCAATCCTGGAGGTAATCGTATCCAGAATGAGATATATTTCAAGCCAAATTTGGATGGAGAAGGTGGAGAATGTGTCGGTTTCGAATTCTTTTCTGCCGCTTGCAACTTTGCGTTGCATTAGCACACAATTCAAGTCTGGAGTTTGAATTATAAAGACCGGGGTTCAACACCAATGAAAACAATTCTTGAACCATTTTCTTGACTTCAGGACATGTCGGCACGCCAATCTTTATGCTTTCTTTAAGAGTTTCACCACAACCATGAGTCATGTCACAGGGCTTCCTCCTGCAGCACTGGAAGAGGATTCCCCTGGAGTTCTCTTGAAGAGAATTCATGAACTGGAAGAGAGCCGACTTCGATTTAAGAAGAAAAAAGGGCAGTGAAAGATCAACTCTAGGCCAACATGAAGAGTCGGGAGGCTCTCCTTGGTGTAAAGAGGGTTCTGCTGAGAATAGAGGAGAGGCAAGCGGTTCTTCCTTCGAACGGGTGGCGGTTAAACACTATAACAAAATTTTGCAGTCCATGGGCCAACCTGTATACATTGTGAACCCTTCAGGTCAAATTACGTTTTGGAATCATTATGCTAAATTACTTCTACTTCACTTGCAAATGCTAAGATCTTGGAGAGTGGATTGGTGCTACAGCACATGGGCTTTTCAATTTTCTACCTGGTGTGCGTCCTGTACCAATTGAGATTCACATTCAGGATATTGATATAGCCAATTTTGAGGCTCGATTGCAAGCATTGTAGCCTTTATGCCAACATGTTGGGCTTTACTACAGATAGCACAAACATGCAGACCGACGGTGGTTAAGATTGGTTTCTGGGATTCGATAAGGGCTCTTGCACGTGGATATGAATATGTAATGGGCCTAGTGATTTTTACCCCTGTAGCAGTGCTTGCATGGTTCCCTTTTGTCTTAGAATTTCAGACTCGGTTGCTATTTAATCAAGCTTTCAGCAGGGATCTACAAATATCCCGCATATTGGCTGGTGGAAAGAAGCATAACTAATCTGGACAGATATATCTAATAGAAATGTCAGCAAGGAAATGGAGCGAGAGGTTCGTACTCAATATAGACAGGTTGAGAGGGTCTTTGCAGACAGAAAAACAAAGATTAATTCTGACAATAAGGTCCAGGAATATCTAGTTAAGTGGAAGAAAGTTTAGGCACGCTCCATTAAATATGTCTTCGTCTAAAGAAGATGAGCATGTGCTTGAGAATTTATCAAGTACTTTGAATGAAACATTGAACTCTAAACAAAAGAATACATCTCCTCTCTAGGATCAAATAATGGGAAGTCACTATGTGCAGGTTCCTTACAAATCATCATTATTTAAGGAAGATACACATAATTCATTTTCTCAAGAGTAGGAGGAAAAGCCTGCAGTAAGAAATGTCAAGGGAGTTAAGTTGATGGATAATCTTACCACAGCCTCTACTCAAGAAAATCATTCACCGAGGGTCACTGCAGATAAGGATGCAGAGAGAATTTCTGAGAATTTTATTCAAGTGGAACAAAAGGACTTGTCAGTCAATGGTGAAAGCAGACCAGAAGTCCATGCATTTAAGGATGAGAATGATGATGTAGCTAGTGAGGTAGACAATTATATGGATGCTTTTACTACCATGGGATCAGAAATGGAAACAGATTCGGATGGCAGGGCCAAACATGAGTTTGATTCAGATTTCAATTCAGAACATAAGGAAACAGGTATTGAAACAACAGGACAGTTACATGAGAAGGATGGTCAGTGTTATGACCTTGCTGATGCTGAAGCTACTGCCTTTTACAACTCTGACTCATCTGATGAATCTTTGAAATTAAAGACTTCATCGAGGCTTTTGAATAACCATCCAGTAAATGTTATTTCTAATGTAGAATCAACAACACACACTGAGAATCATGCAACATCACAATGTGATTCTGTGAATATGGATCTACATAAAAGGCTTGATTCTGTGTCCATGCCTGTTGGAGGATCCAAGGAGGAAGTATTTGCTGATTTCAACCATGGCATGTTAAAATTGTTGTCCTCTGAAGGTCTTGAGAATGGCCAGATACTTGCAAATGAGGAGGTGCTTAATACTGATATGCTGCCTCCAGTTGCTGAAGATGTCATATCCCATGAAATGATGGAAAACATTGGAGACATATGGTGAAAGAGATGAAGGGCAAACAGGCAATGCATCCATTAATCAGCCAGTGAGGTACCAGCCAGATTCATACAATTATATTTGGAACAGTCAATGGTGTTATTGGTGTCATTGCATCAATCTTTTCCTCAGGAGAAATATCTGTTTCTTAAAAAGTTGCAAGCAAATCTTGTCAAAGGGATCAAGGGAGTAAGGTGCTTAAGCCATGAACACTGGCGATCATTTAGCTATGAAAGGAAGACTGTGTTTTTTAAATTACACAGTAGTTTCGTAGCGCGCTACGAAACTGCTGTAGGTGATGATTTTTACGCAAATCAAGCAGTTTTGAATTATAAGCGGGAATTTTGAAAGGGGAATGTCTACAAGGTATGCAAGGCATCAGCTGAAGCTATTAATATTCAACCAGGTCAAGACACATGGAGATAATTGTATTCGAATCCAATTTTAAATTTTTTGTCATAAAGTGAACATATTTATCACAGTTCAAGATATTTCATAACAGCTTGGTGCCTTCACACATGAAAAGGGTGGCCAGCACATCAAGGACGTGGCAATCTGTTCTATTTTGGGTAATCAAAGATAAAAGGCATGCTTCTTTGGATTTGAATATTGTGAGGCAAACCAAGGACCAACAAACAGGGGTAGTTTCCTATATTTCAGGGCAATGGAAAACATGTGATATTGACAGCAACATGAAGCATTAAAGGTCCATCACAGCCACCGCCAGAAGAGAACCAGATGTCAGAGAACGAAAATGATTGTGGACGAAGGTTGTTATGGAATTAGAGTCCCATTTGATTTAGATGTCTAGAAGATCTAGTAGAATTTGAATCTTAATTGTTTTAGGATTCTAGAGCTGTCAATTAGTAGTCAGTTGTATTTATTAGTTAGTTAAATAGTTGATAGGTGTCATTAGAAGTAGTTTTCGAGCTCCCCTCATGCTAGAGGAGGAAGCTCGAATCAGTTAGAATAAAGACTCTATATATAGCTGAAACAACAATGTAATGAGGGTTGGATATTTTATAAAACAGAGTACTGTTTTGGCTTATGTAAAGACAGAGTTCAGTAATATAAGTTGGTTGCTTTTCTTCTCAGGATTCATAAAGGATTTCCATGTTCAGAATGGTGATTTTATTCTTTCCTTCATGTCTTTTACAGTTGTATAAATGCATAATCACTCAGAATTCACTGATTGTGCTCTGATTTCCTGTATGCATTTGTAAACTGTGGTTTTATATGAGTTGTGTTCTGAGCATCTAAATGCTAAATGCCCTGACTTCTATGTAAAGGCAGTATCATTGTTTACTGAAGTATGATTGACTCCATAGGCCCAATGGAAACTTATGTAATGTTTGTCCAGCCTTCATATTTGTCAATGTTATTGCACAAGAGTTAGCCATCTTATTAATAGTCAAAATCAATAACCCTTTTTGAGAGAGCCCTCTCAGGCTAAGGAGGCTAAGCCTTAGTCAAAAGATTGGTTTGAAACAGTTACTTGAAGTCTTCCTGGTTTGCAGCCTTCCAGGGTCTGATTTTGAGATAACAAGCTGCATTGGTCTTATTAGCATTACGCCACTTTTCATATGGGTCTTCACAACAAATAATCACCATTACACTTTGTTGATTTGTTTTAAAAATAAACATAACACCCAATAGATTTCTTTTGGGATGCAATGTTGTTGTTGGTAGTATGATTGTATTTGTGCCACATGTAAAGCTAATATGCGTTAAATTTCTTTCACCTTGCAATATTTTTATTGGAAATGTGTTTGTGTTTGGGCTAGAAACTATGCTAGATTTCTTTTGCTTTGCAATAGTGTTGTTGTCAATTTGGTTGTTTATGATAAAAGGAAATCTAGCAAGTGTTAGATTTCCATCACTTTGGCAATGTTATTGGAAATGTTGTGCTTGTGTTTGGGCTAGAAGTTGTGTTAGATTTCTTTTGCTATGCAATGTTGTTGTTTTCAATTTGGTTGTTTATTAGAGAAGGAAATATAACACGTGTTAGATCTCTTTCACCTTGGTAATGTGCTTTTGTTTGTGTTAGAAGGAAATATAGCATGCACTAGATTTCTTCTGACATAAAATGTTGTTATTGGTAGTATGCTTGTATTTATGCTACATGTAAAGCTAGCATGCGTTAAATTGATTTTACCTTCCGACATTGTTGTTGGAAATGTGATTGTGTTTGTGATAGAAGTTGTTGGATTTTGTTGGCTTTTGTTTGCCCTACAGTGTTATTGTTGCCAATGTGCTTTTGTTTGTACTAGAAGTAAATCAATCGTATGCTAGATATCTTCTACACTGCAATGTTATTTTTGGCAATGTGATTGTGTTTGTGCTACAATAAACTCTAGAATGTGTAAGATTTCTTTTACTTTGAAATGTTTTTGTGAGTAATATGCTTCTATTTACGTTAGAATAAAATTTAGCATGTGGTGGATTTCCTTCGCCTTAGAATATTGTTATTGGCAATGTGTTTGTGTTTGTGCTAGAAGGAAATCTAGCATGTGCTAGATTTATTTGACCATGTAATGTTGCTTCTAGCAATATGCTTATGTTTGTAGTAGAAGGAATGATATTGATTGTTAGCTTTCATTTGAGGAAACAATGTTTCATTACATACAACATGACAACCATAATATTTTTATTTTTGCATTTATTACTTTTTCGGAAGTTGTGTGTTTTTGGGGAAATATAAAGTCACACTTTACACGGTTCATTCTTTTAATTACAAGTTACGATGTAATTGTTGTTACAGAATTGATGCAAGCTACAATGGAAAATATAATTTTGTCAAAAGGGGACTATGTTGATCTCCTTATTAATGATCAAGTCATCGGGCTAGCAAGGGTTGAATTTGCAGAGTCTGGAACTTATTATGTTGGAAAAAAGGTTAATGTTGGTTATGTTGCAATTTTGATAATTGATCTCATTCAACCACATTTGATTGATGATGATGTTAATGAAGGGGACATACATCCATGGAAGATTGTGGATTTGAGACACCACATAGGTAAATCAAAATATTGAAGCATGTGTTATATATTTTTGATACTATAATAAATGTTCTTTTTTTGAGTAAATACTAACATTATTTACATTTGTTTATAGGTACAAATGTTTCTTCTACATTTTCTATTGGAGACAAGGTAAATCTTCTACAACATGGAGTGAAGGTGGGCGAGGGCTCCATATTCAATACAGAGCTTGGGCATAAAGTGCATGGAAAGATGGTAAAGAAAGGATGCATAGTGGTTAAAATTGAAAAGGTGTTAAAACATAATGTTCCTCTACCACATCCAACAGGGTTTGAGCATACACTTGGGGGTGCATTAGAATCTTATGAAATTTGGCCAGAATAAGATTTGGAGCCTCACTGTCATGATCATGCCATAAATATTCCCCAAGATAGGGTTAAATTCATATGTGCAAAGGTTTCTCTTACACATGAATGCATGGGAACAAGCATGTGCATTGCCAAAGGAATGCTAGTTCATGTCCGCGAGGATGACATTGTTGAGGGTGAAACACTAGGTGAAATGGATTTTGGTGTTTTTCTAGAAGAGATAGATGGAAATTGTGAGATATGCAAAATTGGAGATAAGTCTATACATTGTTTGGTTAGATGGCCAATAAATAAGTTGGTGGACAAAAAAGGTGTGATATTAAGGGTCAAGGAAAAGTTCAAGGAACCAACCAAAGAAATGGTGATATGGGATGTTATAGAGGACACAAATCCCTTAAACAAATGGGATGGGTACCTTTGTAATGAAAAAGATAGAAACTCAATTGATATGAATGTAACAAGGCCATATAAAAGGATTAAACGAGTTATGGCTACAAAAAAAACTGCAAAATGTCAAACAAAAATAGATGAAGAGAAAGAAATTCAACTTTTGGCAGCAGATGTATGTTGTAGAAAAGATTGTCTTCAACATGTCGATAGGAAGGCCATTGCAGGTGCTAGAAGCGGTATGAGACAAATAAATACAAATGGTATTAGAGAATTTGTCTTGAATTCACTCATGTCAAACACAGTGATGTCAAGTGGCCATGGCCATGGCCATGGCCTACCACCTATTGCTAGAAATGTAAAGGACATGAGATTTAATGGGAATATTATTTGTAAGAAATCATGGTATAAGATACATAAAATTCCTCAAAGCACATTCTATAACTACCAACATTATTTCCAACATGGATAGATGAAAGCTATTCATGGTAACACCAACACATGCAAAGCACGAGCTCACACAGTGGCAGCTATAGAAATATTGCACAAAATTGTAATGGATAATTCAGATTTTTCACCAAATCAAACACGTCAAGTTGAAGAAGATGGAACATCTGCTCCTTTAAGACTGCTTCCTTCGACTTACACACAAAATTCTTTGTTAAAAGAGATCAATGAGGCTCTTCAAAAGCTCAATTACCCATCAATATCATAACCAACAATGAGCAAGATCTGGAATACTAAGTTTCGAGATGTGGCATTTTCAAAGAACACCAAGTTCAGTAAATGCAATGAATGTATTGTGTTGAAAGCACAAATGAAGTCAGCAACTACAAAAGAGTTGGAAGAAAAGGCACGAGGTAGGTTGACGAAACATAACAAGATTGTTATGTGTGGAAGATATTGCTACTATGCCCATAGAATTATGTCAGAGCGGTTTCCAAAGGAGTATTTGAGCATTATCCATGATAAAATGGACAAAACAAAGACATCAATCCCAAGGCTACGTGTCAAATCAAAATCTGTTGTAGGAAGAAATTTGGGTTTGTCATTGACAGGTATGCTTACACATGGGCATAAGGCGGGAGGTTTTGGTCATTTATCCTTACCATTTGTCCATATGGGATCACAATTTACTATTACATCCCTTGCAAAGTGCTTAAGGGACCTTGAAGACCCACAAATGGATATGTATGGTGATCTACTTTATGAAAGTGGAATTTCAAGAAACCCACTTACAAATGCATTACTTGACACCTCTATTTACCCAAAATGTCAAGGGTACAAGGATGATTTTATATCTCATGGAAGTTCAAAAAGTCAAAATGTTGATTTTAAACCTCTTCCGCCACATTTGTTGTTACAGTTGGACAATGCAGCAAGTGATAATAAGAATCACTATCTTTTCATGTTTCTATCACTTTTAACTGCACTTTGTGTCTTCATCACTATTGAGGTTGGGTTCTTGCCTGTGGGGCACACCCATGAAGACATAGATGGAACCTATGGAAGAATGTCTTCCAACCTAAAAAGTAAAGATATTTATTCTTTACCTGAAATGATGGATACATATCACATAATTGAAGAAAATAGAGTGTTTCCACCTACACTTATTGACAAGGTCTATGACTTCAAAAGTTTCCTTAGTGGATACATTAAGGAGGGAAAAAATGGACTAGTTGGACAGCTTAATGTTCAATACTTCCAATTTCTTATACTCAATGATGTTCCAGTACTAAGGTATAAAGAATCAATTAGAGACTCTCAGTGGTCAGAACCAGTTGAGTTATGGAATATAGATGATGAAGGTCGACCTATAATTCCCATAGGGAAGCCATCTTTCTTAGCTTCCAAACAGAATGATGTCTATTTAAAAGAACTAAAGGAAGGGATAACATCATACATAAAAATGTGGAAAGACACTATTGGGAATGAGGATTCACCAATTGTTACAGAGGAATGGAAAAATAAAGTGGTGTATTGGGAAAAAGTTCTTGATACATTAGATGGAATCTATAATGATCATAGAATAATAGAAGGAAATGATTCATCTTCTGAGGATTTCTGGCCCAAGACAAGGCACATTGTTGATGTTGATCATAATGCACTCCAAGTAATCTCAAGTATTATGGATGGAGATTTTGATAATGTGATAGATGAACCAATATATGTTGGACCCAAATGCAACAAGCCAAAGCCAACATTCAATCCGATGATTGATGTTGGGAAAGGAAAGATGTTGCTAGTTAGATCAGGAAATGAGGATGCAGGTGAGATGATTTGGATGGCAAAATCCATCTCAAATATCTTTAGGGATAATGAAAGTGATAATATTCATGTAAAGGTTGACTGGTGGAAGGCTATGTCAGGGAAATACAATGGAAAATTTTTATAGCAATATTGGGTACCAAATCCTGATGACAAAGAACTTGGCTCTATTCCAATTAATACCATAGTGTGGGCATGGATGCCAAAGAAAGAACATTGCAAGAAGACCAAGATAAATAAATATGGTGTAGAAGCCATTCTTGATCTACTTGAGCGATTATCTTAAGAGTAGGTTTATATGATACATAAATGTAATTTTTTTTTGGAGGATCTATTAATATACATTCAGACACATTTTCCCATATTTGTTGTATAAATATTATCTTCATATTTTTTTTGAAGGAGTTTTATATTATTTAATAGTTCAATGTAATCATGTGTTATACAAATTACATGACAATGCCATAAAATTTTTAAGTTTTCAAAGCTTTATTTGACCAGCATGACTTCTCACCATATCAAATATGCGTAATAAAATTCAATAATGCAACTAAAAACATCTTCTAAACTTGTTATATTAAAACAACAGTGGGATACCTAATTAGTATTATATTTAATATAAACCATTTAAACTCTTAATGAATAAATGCTAGATGCTTGATATAATGTTTGAGGTGAGTTTTCCTTAATTTTCCTTATTATAATTGATATAATCAAATTCCCTATTTTGTTGCATGTTAATTTATAAAAACAATATTTTGATCATTGAACAACACAACTAGAATTATAAAATATTTCTACTTATAGATTTTGAAGTGGTGCCAACATTATACTAGTATAATTAATTTGTACTCAACTTAGGAAGAGTAGTTAGTGTCAATTTAAAATGGTCAATAATAGTAAGAAAAACAATATTAATATTTTGTTAAATAACTTTATAGGTAAGATTTTTTTTACACAATCTAGTATTCATGGTCATATTTAATACATAAATATAAATGTTAATGGTAATAGAAATAATGTAAGGAATTTAAGTTTTAGATGAATGTTAATATGTTCTTTTCAATATAGTATCCTTAAACATTACAGGGATAAAAACTAAACATGTGTAATAAATATCTTAATCATTTTTCTCTCTTTCTTGTTGTATTTGAAAATAATCAAATTGTACTACTTTGTTACTATTCTAATTCATGATTGATTTTGATCATTAAAATGATTAGTAATTGAGACGAGAGGCTCATTTTACAGCCCAATATGGGGGGATGTGTTTAAAATAAAAATTATGTTCTAAATAGAAAAATATAAAAAAATAATATTTTGTAAAGTAATTAGAAGTAAAAAAAAATGTGTGAATCAGAGGTTTAAATCTTATAATTTTCAAAAGTAACTATTGAAGATTTATGTTAACTAATTTATGTCAATATCAACTTCATATATATCTATATATATATAAAAAAAATTCTTATGGTTAAAATTATTATTTGTGTGTATATATACTCTATTTAGCTTTCAAAAATATAGTTTCAACAATTAAAAATAACACATTGTATCTTTCACTCTAAATGTGTTTGCACTTGAAATTCGATCCCTACATCTGCACTTAAAATGGATCTATGATGGTATATATTGGACACATTACTATGATCATTTATCATTGAATAACTTTATACTTAATATATAGCTTGCATATTAATATATTATTCATTAAGTAAGCCTCAACCAACTTCGTTTCTTACATAAAAGTACAAATAATAAATAAAAATAAATTATATTCAACATTTAATTTGATCCTAAAAAAGTATTTTCTCCTTAACTCTAAAATGGTGCAAACTTCTTACAATAGTATGTAATGATGATGGTGATAATAATGATTATCATCCACTAAGACCAAATATGGTATATAAGAAGGTAAAAATATATTACTAAAAGTTATTTTGAATTTTAAATTGTGCCAACACTGTTTTAGTAATAATCGTAAATCAACATATACATGATATTTACTATATCGGATTATCGGTTAATAATAGTTACACACACATCATTATTTTCATAAAATAACCTTAACAAACTTATCTTTTTAATATAAACCATAAAAATATTAAAATAGATAATGTAAGGAATCCAATATTAATATGTGAAATATTTTCTTTTTCAAGTTTATATAAATTTGTTTTATAAAGTTTATCATGATAATTTTTACACAAAAAATGGTGAATATCTATATAAAAATTAGTGAACTAAGTGGCTTTCTAATTCCTCATTTCGAAAAAATATAATCTAGTTAAAGTTCTAAATAATGGTATATATTGGACACATTACCAAAAATTTCATTTGTCATTAAATAACTTTATACTTAATATATATCTTGCATATTAATCTATTATTCATAAAGCGAGCCTCAATCAACTTCTTTATTAACATAAGCGTACAACTAATAAATAAAAATAAATTATGCTACTACTCGCATTCAACATTTAATTTGATCATAAATTTATTTTTCTCCTCAACTCTAAAATGGTGCAAACTTTCTACAATAGTATGTAATTATGATGGTGATAATGATGATTATCATCCACTAAGACCAACTATGGTAAATAAGGAGATAAAAAGATATTATTAAAAGTTATTTCGAATTTTATTGTTATGCTGAAAAAGCATTAAAAGAAGTGTTTCAATATCATCATAATTTTGTTTAGTTAAACAATAAAAAAGGTTGGTACCATCACAAATATATTGAAATTTAATTCTAATACGAGTATAAACTCGATGCTTTGAGGGTTTTTTAATCTTCAACCATAATATAACTAGTGTTGCAAAGGTGATAGACTTTTAAATTGTGCCAACACCGCCTTAGTAATAATCATGACTTTTCACATACATGATATTTACTATATCAGATTATAATTAAATAGATTAATAATAGTAACATATGCATCATTATTTTCATAAAATAACCTTAACAAACTTATTTTTTACTATAAACCATAAAAAATATTAAAATAGATAATGTAAGGAATCCAAGATTAAAATGTGAAATATTTTTTTTAGCAAGTTTATATAAATTTGTTTTATAAAGTTTATCATGATAATTTTTACACAAAAATGGTGAATATCTACATTAAAATTAGTGGATTAAGTGACTTTCTAATTCCTCATTTTTAAAAAACTTAATTTAGTTAAAGTTCTAAATTCTAGATCCACTGAATACTTCCATATTTCATGAAATATGTGTTTAATGCATTAATTACAACTAATTTAATCAATCCATGATAGGAATAATGCTTTTTATTTCCCTCCCTCACATTATTGTTCATCTCCTTTGAACATTGTAGGAGAAATAATTTGATTCTTAGTAAATTAGATGTTAGGAGATGGGAAGGGAATCTAAAAGGATATAGAGGCCTAAATTGGTAAGCATATACTATGTTCAACTTGCACTCATAACAGATGTTATATAGGATATTGTAGACTACCTCACCCTATGGTTCAAGCAAGATCTCCCTCCATTTTTTTCCTCGTGGCTTCTCATCTTGTAGGAAAAACTTCTTCTTAGAAGTGATGGCCTCATGCCTCTCTTCCTTATCCCATAAAGTCACTTGGGATGGGTTGTAATTTTACTCACAGATTATTCATTGAATTAAATCTCTCACCCCCAATTGTAGTGAAAAGCTCATGCCCATTAGGGTTTTACAAATTCATTGAAATTTCCATGGCCACTTTATCATCAAAACAACTAAGCTTTTCAATGAATGCTAACCAATGAAAATTTTCAAACATGGAAACAACTCTAGGGTGATGGTGAATCTTGGTGGTCTTAATGGGTCCCTTTTTGTCTAAAGTTAGAAGTCAAGAAATATAATTTCCCTCTTACATGGTTCCCACAATTAAATCAAAGCCAATATAACTTAAAGAAAATACCTATTTTGACACAAAGCAAATTTGTATGTAGAATGTATAATTCTTTTGGGAAGATAACTCATAGGAAATTCAAGATATTTTTGGCACCAACCTTTCAACACATCTAGATGGTTTGATTGCTTGTCATGGGAAATATTGTAGCATTTTACACAACCCTATAACATACCTTTCTTCAATCATATAGTATCTTGTAACAATCTTGTAGTAACTTGTAGCAACTTTGTAACTACATGTGATTCACTTGTAGCTCTTTTTTGTGGCATGAAGCTCATCGTTGAAAAGATTAGACAACTATTCTTTTAAAATGCAGGTTATTACGAAGATATTTTCTGGTTATGGTGTGGTAAGGATGGTACTCAAGGTGAAATGTTGTTTGTGTCACATATCACCCCACATTTTGAAGTGATTATAAGATGTAGACACCTTCTCATCATCCATAAACCATTATATCATTAAAAAAATTACCACCTTTTTCAAGTGAGACAAAGAGCTAATGTCTTACTTGAATACCAGACGTGGGAGGAAAACTTTAGGAAAAGTGGGTGGTAGAACTGATGCTTAGTTTTTGGCTACGAGCTTATGTAAACCACAATTTGTGCACATAAAAGAAATTTTAAATATTTTAAAGATGAATTCAAATATAGTTTGGGGCTCCAAACCTTCTGTTTAACTTTTTGAACCTGATTTCATTGAATTCCATGGATGTAGGTTCTTCAAAGATTAGGTTGATGTTTCTTTTCTTTTTTTTCAACTCACCTTATAGCAGTGTACAAGGGATCATGTATCTACCTAGGACTACTTCGCCAATCGTGAGATGGATTCTAGAGTTATGGATTTGTTGAATAATATGGTTTCCTTATAGAGCTCCATATATGAGCAAGTGGAAAAACACTGGTCTATAGGGCCTTTACATCTTATTATAGGGTTATGTTGTTTCATGTAGCAGACCCAACAACCTTTTAATCTTAGTCAATAATCTTCTTAGTTGATGTTGGTGACTTGATAATTGAAAATGATAAATGAAATATGGATGGATAAGGATTTAGGTTGTATGTGATGAAAAAGTGAAGGAAATAGGAATCTATATTGTGAAACAGGGCTAACATAGTGAGAGGAGTACATTTATAGAACTTAGAAATGCAAAGGATAATTATTGGAATCCTACTGGTGTTATCCTTTGGACAAGATAATAATAAAAACTTGGATCTATATCCTTTTATAGAGAGATATTTATCTTGTATTAACTTTGGAATTTCCTATAGGACTTGAAGAATGCTTAAGGAAATATATGTTAATGGCTTGAAATAGGTGCCAAACTATCCCCTTTCTTTCTGATTTTTGCAATATGTCCATTTTTCTTGACCCAATTTCTATATCTTCTTTTGTGGTACAGGAAATTGTTCTTGCACAAAAATAAAAGTGAGAAATGATGAAAAGTCAATATGTTTTTTATTTTTCTTTTTTCATCTCAGCTCAAAGTCTACCTCATGGAGGTTTTTAATGAGAGAACCTACTTTAGGATTCTCAGAAGAAGTTTTCACTAGAGCTTTATTATGTTTTTTGTTTTTTTGTTTTTTTCATTTTTTCCAAACTCAACGACTACCTCATGGAGTTTTTTAGCTAATGATTCTATCTCAATAGTCTTAAAGGAGGTTTTCACTTCATACATTATTATTTTTCTTTTTTCACTTGAGAGTTTTTCTTTCTTTATTAGTATCTACATTCTATGAAAAAATTATTTCTTCATAAAGGTACTTAAGGAGCTACCAATTTTTTGGAACATCTTTGTAGACTAAAAATTCAGTGGCAATGATGTGATATGAACCCATGCCAATAAATGTCCACACTAGCTAAATTTTCATTGAACTCAACATGTAAATTCCTTAACAACGGGCATTGAGATCCCCACTTCCAATGCTAGTGTAAGATAGTTTCTACTTCTCTAGTCATTTTAAACATCTAAACGAAACAGCTTTTCACCATAATCAAGGTACATGGAGATGCCACCACCATTGTTTCCAAAATTTTCCTAGTCTAATTCTTTAATTCTTTTGAACTCATTCTTTTCCATAGAGATGTCCTACCAACACTTTGTCTTCCATATCCATAATATCATAAGTTTTGTTTTACCACTCAAGTTGATGTTGATGGTCTCTTGTGTCTTTTTGATGCATTAATGTCTCTTTGTATTTCTGGAGCCCTCCTAAGACTAATTCCCTACAACCTTTGAATCCAATAATGGGTTATTGGTTAAAAGTTCCAAATCAAACATATTAGCAAGAAAATTAGAACTAGAAAATCTATCTCCCCAACCAATATCACAATTACAAATGAAACCAAACCTGTTGCAATATTCATTTAATGTGGTTACAATTTATACCTTGGTGTGATAAACCATCATATTTTCCTGATGAAGCATTTACGATTGATGGATCTAAAATATTGAAGTCATTACTTGCAACATGGAGTGAACAAAATTTGAATTTATGGTCCTTGACTTGACTATTGAATAGACCCATCTCCCCTTCAACTATTATGAGGTCCTCACACCATGTTATCCTAGCTATAGCACTAGCTCACTTAGAATCTCAATGGTAGTCTACTATAGTGGTCTGGACCCCAGATGGAGATTCCTCATTATAATTTCATGAGTAATGTTCCATTAACCTAAACTAGATTTGGGCTATATCCATTGATCTTCCATAAGACCATTAGATAATTCCATAGTTTCCTCCTCATAAACCATCTATCCATGTTGCCTTTGCAAACCATTGGTAAAGAAAAGTCAATTCTTTCTCTTCATGTGGCACCCTTTCTACTATAAAATCCTTGCAATCTATCATATTATATTTTAAGTCCTAGAAATAAAATCAAGGATTATGCACCATTGAAATGAAGTGCTTAGAGATGCACAAAGATGAGGAGACTCGAGCCAAAAATATGGCATCACTATGTTTTCACCCATAGATCAAAGCAAGACTATAGTGTATATGCAGACATAAATATAACAATGATCCACCACTTAAGGCTGATGGTGAAGGAGATCTAAGGAACACATCAATTGGGGAAATATTGATGTTAGTCATCCATTAAGGTGAGTAGCATCATCGTTTACTTGTTATAAGGATATTGTCCCATAGGTTTACATCATGAGACATGAAAATTGCCACCTTAGGTTTAGCCAGAGTTTCTGAAACTCCATGTTTGCTAATAAACAGATCCTTTCTATTGTACATGTTCTAATAAGTCCTATAACACTCTCTAATATTTCTCCATTGTTTTAGAGTTTGTAAGATCACTATTGGACTACCTCTTCAACAAATTTCCTTATCTTTAGAGTGCAAGCTCTTCGAGTTGAACAAGATAATATAAATTAGAGGAGAATAAAAAAAGAATAATCTTAAAGCATCATGTATTTTCATTTTCCAACATTGTCTTAGGGTTTAATGTCTATGTTATACATAGTTGGTTGGACATGACATTAAAAATAAGCCATGTTGTTGGCATTGCCTATCATGCTTTTCTTCGGACTTACTTTTCTCCAAGTATATGGTCATGGTAATTTAGACTTCCATATTAAGGTTGTTTAACTTTTTAAATGTTTATTTTTTTTAAATAAATTATTTACCCTTGAGATATTGAAAATTAATAATATTATTTTATTGTTGTTTTATATAATCATTTTTTTGTCCAATATTAATGCTTAAATTATACGTATTTTTAAAAACTCATTTTTTTAATCATTTTTTATTGTTGACACCTAATCTTCATGATTGGGGGAATTTTGTGTAAATAAATAAATTGGGAATGTGAACAGTCATCGGGAGATGAACTGAACAATCACTCCTATTGTATATAACAATGACCTACCTATGGAATAGTAGACGAATCAGTTGTTTGTTTTGTGGAGTTACTGCCTGGCCTGACATGGTATCAAAGCCATCTCCTTTTTTTAACTATTATGCTCCTGTAACTCCTATGTCCTGGCCTCTGCCTCTGCCTTATTCCCCTCAGACCTGAAATAACCTACCTCTACCAGCACTGTACATCTGTCCATACTGTCATTTCCTGTTTTAGCGTTGAGGCCTGACGGTGCCACTGCAGAGATACACCACCATCGATGAAGATCCAACTTCTGGTATGCACATGGTTCGAAGTTGAATGATATGCGTATGGTTTTTGAATATTAATGATGTTGAATGAATGCGTTATGTTCGAAGTTGAATGTGTTGTTTATTGAATGAGTTTGTATCAGAAATTGTATATGGTATTGAACTGGCTTTGCGACTTTGGTATATGCTTGTGCGTTTACATCGTTTGATATATGCCTGTGCGTTTGAACTGCGGTTTTATTGAATGGTAATATACCACTTTTGTATATGGAATTGAACTGTGGTTTTATTGGATGGGCGCGAGTTTAAACTGAGTAATGCCCAGTACCTTCAATCCGTTTCCTAGTAATTTAAGTCGGTTGAGTTACATATATTGAAGCTTGTATATCTGAATCTATATGGCTGGTTTTATCTCTACGTGTGACTGATATTTTGGGCTGCTCTCTGAACGAGGCTCCGTGTTCCTCTATTCTCATTAATCACTGTGTATTTATAAATTAAATTGAAAAGATAACTACATTGAATGCGTTTTTGTTTAGCAGAAGTGTGGGTTGGTTGATTGTTTGATAGAGCCGTAATCTAACCGAGCCTCCATAACAAATTGGGTCAAGTAAAAATAATTGTTGAACCTCTCTTCTTCCCCAAGCTGAACACTGACAATTTAATTACTGACCAGCGGCCAAGTTCCAAGAAAATTTTGCTACCACAGTGTCAAGGGATCAGCGGAAAATGAAATTATTGTTATACACGGGAGTAAAGAAATTCTTCGGTGAGTGAGTTTATTTGAGCTGTCAAAAGGGAGAAATTATGCCAGGTATCCTCAAATTTCATTATGCCTGGAGTTCGCAAGTGTAAAGAGAAAATTTCATCAATTGAATTCTTTGTGGGAGTGTATTTGTCCACCTGGTCGAGTTTCTGGCTTTACAAGGAGTCGAATTACCATTCCTTACTGTTGACCGCATTACCTGCTTGTTGGGTACACGCAGAAGTTTGTGGGTTACAAATCCCCGACCAGAGGCCTGTTATATCAGAGTTCGTATATGGTAATAACGTTGTCCCATAACATTTTATTGATTTATATATATGGAATATGAACTAAGTTTATAGTATGGTCCAGTTATATGTTGGATATATTATATGAGGATTTTTTTATAAACATTGGAGGTATTTGAAGAAAACATAGTGCATAAAGTATTTGAACTCTTTTTGCCCTTTTGACTACAATTTCACTGTATATCAGCAGAAGTATTTTTTCTATCAGCAGAAGTATTTTTTTACAGAATGCATTCAATCATCTCTATGGTAGGAATAGTTCTCACTGGCAAGGACAACTATCCTGAATGGTCCCGGATGATAAAACACACCCTCATCTTCAATGAGTTGTGGAAAAAAGTGTGTGTCGGAGAAGGAGACAATGACCCTATACAACCTACCTCAAACAAAGAGCTCGTCATTTGGGAAAACAAGAACAACAAAGCCTATGCATTAATGATAGCATCTGTAAATGAAGAGGTGAGTCGTCATATTTCATCATATTCAACTGCCTTTTAAGCCTTACAAAAGCTGAAAGAACTCTATGACTCACATTCTGCACTTGAAGTTGTTCAGCTCATGATTAAACTCTTCACTCTTGAACTGAAGAATAATGATCCTCTTGCTCTTGCATCTGAAGTAAAGTCTATAATGCATGATATCAAATCCACTAAGGTTGAGCTGGATATCCCTCTTATTGCTTTTCTCAAGGCACTTTATCCTACTTACTCCAATTATCTTGGGTCTTTACAATAAAATGGAAATCTTAAAGATATAACCTTTGACTCTCTTGTGAAAAAGTTTGCTGAAAGAGAGAAAGCCTTTAGAAATAAGACAACCCTTGAATCTTCTGAAGAAACTGTGTGCCTTGCTCATAAAGAAAAGCATCCTGCTCAAGGTTCTACAAGAGGAAGAGGTGGACGAAGAGGAAGAGGAAGATATTTTAGAGGCAGGGGGCAGACATTCTCAAGGAGAAAAGGCAGACTTACACTGCATTCGCTGCAAAAGAAATGGATCACATGATGCCTCTACATGAAAGCTACCATGGGACAAAATTGAGCATAAAAGAAACCAACAGAAAGGTAAAACTGATGATATAGACAAAGGTAAAGTCCCTGAATCCACTCAGTATATTGAGGCACAATGTAACATTGGAGTAAATGAATATTTGTTTAATGCTTCACTTGCTTCTTCGAAAAATTATTGGTTGCTTGATTCAGGAGCAACCTGTCACATGACTCATAGAAAATATTTTTTTGAAGATTTCACTGATAATGTTGATGGAGCAGTATGCTTTGCAGATCAGTAAAAAATAAAGCCATCAGGGCTTGGCACAATCAGGCTTAAACTGCCTGGTCTTCCAGACTTTCTTCTAGATCATGTTCTATATCTCACACAGCTCAAGAGAAACTTATTGTCCTTGGTCCACATCTGCCAGCAAGGTCACTCCATTCATATGTTTGATGGCAAGCTTGAGGTAAGAAAATCTTCTGACCACTCACTTGTCATGAGGGGAATAGAAGAAGAAAGACTTCTCAAACTGAAAGGAACCTCTGGTCATGCACAACATTTCTCATATATTTCTCATCATGAAGAAGGTACACTTCCATCAATTTTATTATGGCATGCTATATTTGGACATTTAAACTATGACAGTCTCCGCTTATTGAAGAAAAATGGTGTTGATGGTTTGCCTACAATTCCTAGGAAACATAAGCAATGTGATGCTTGCATTCTAGGAAATCATAGCAAACAGTCTTTTCATGGTTCACATTCAAAAGCACATAGGAAGCTTGAACTCATTCATTCAGATTTATGTGGTCCAATGCCTCTTCCTTCTGCAAATGGAAATAAATATATCATGACATTTATTGATGATTACACCAGAATGTGTTGGGTTTGTTTATTGAAAAACAAATCTGATGCCTTTCAAACATTCAAGAATTTAATAAATGGATTGAAAACGATGCACAATCTCATATTGGGTCTATTCACACTGATAATGGAAAAGAATATACATCAAATGAATTTGAAAACTATCTTCACCAACATGGGATCAAACATCAAACAATTGTGCCTTATAATCCCCAATAGAATGGTGTAGCTGAAAGAATGAATAGAACAATCTTGAATATGGTACGATCCATGCTTTTCTTCAAAAATGTAAAGATAATGTTTTGGGTTGATGCTGTTCTATGTGTTGCATATATAAAGAATAGATGTCCATCTAATGCTATAAGAAACAAGACTCCTTATGAATTATGGTATGGACATGTTCCTTCGATAAAACATCTCAGGGTCTTTGGTTCCACCTGTTATGCTTTGATACCAAAGGTACATAGAAACAAACTTGGTGCTAGAAGTCGTAAGTGTATCTTCCTGGGGTATTCAAACACCTCCAAAGCATACCGCCTCTATGATGAAGTAAATAAAAAGTTTGTTGTATCCAGAGATGTAATTTTTCTTGAATCATCCAAATCTGACAATGTTGTTGAGAGGCAACTTGATCGCTTGGATAGATTCGCAAAAACGAAATCATTTCAAGAATTTGATAATCAGATTCCACATCTTGAAGGGGGGATTCCTATACTAGATCAACATGTGGAATCTTCTTCTGAAGAACACTCTCCCCCGACTGAAACTCCAACAACGGATGATGCTTTAAGTGATGTAATTGATAGAATTGGGAGACTCAATCTTGATTCAGTCCCAACTCGATCAACAGAGCAGCCTGGACCATCTCAAAAATGTCCCCCAAAGTGGCTGACAAAGACACTTGAAAGTGTTCATCTTGATGAAATTGGAAAAATAGGAACCAAAAATTCAAACCGACAAAATGGAGGTGATGTAGATGACTCTAATTCACCTGTTGATATGGATGTTTCTTATGATTGTGAATTGAACTTGTCTACAGATTTTGAACCAACTTCCTTTAAAGAAGCTGCTTCTCATGATGAATGGAAAGAAGTGATGCAAAAGGAGTATGATGCCCTCATAAATAACGACACTTGGAAGCTGGTTGATCCTCCATTTGGAACCAAACCAATTGGCTGCAAGTGGGTATACAAGAACAAGTACAAAGTTGATGGCTCACTTGACAAGCACAAAGCTAGGCGTGTGGAAAAAGGTTTTGCACAGAAGAAAGAGGTCGATTATGAGGAAACTTTTTCCCCCACAATAAATGGGCCACCATCCGAACACTCTTTGCACTAGCAGCTCAGAACGGTTGGAAAGTCCATCAAATGGATGTAAAAAATGCCTTCTTGAATGGAGATCTAAAAGAGAATGTTTTTATGTCCCAGCCTAAAGGATTTTCTGTGAAAGGACATGAACATAAAGTATGCAAACTTGTGAAGTCCTTATATGGCCTCAAACAAGCACCGCGAGCCTGGTATGAAAAACTAACTGAGCATCTTTTGAAACTCAACTTCAATTATTTTGATCTTGATGATGCAACTTTATTTGTCAAGAAAGTTGGCAAAACAGTTGTATATCTTGTGGTATATGTAGATGATCTTTTAATGACAGGGAACAATGAAAGCTACATTGCATCCATAAAGAAGGAATTGGGGAAAGGTTTTGAAATGACTGATTTGGGCTATGTTCATTACTATCTTGGCATTGAAGTAACCCAACATCCAAAGTCCATATTTCTTTCTCAAAAGAAATGCATTGGAGATTTGTTGAACAGGTTTGACATGACAGAGTGCAATCCTCTTACTACTCCAATGGAACAAAACTTAAATCTCACATCTATTGAAGGAAAGGAATTTGAGGATGCAACAAAGTATAGACAGCTTGTAGGAAGTCTCATCTACCTCACTACTACCAGACCAGACATTTCATTTTCTATTGGAATCCTCTCCAGGTTTATGCAAAAGCGTTGTGAGCGACATTGGTCTACTGCAAAAAATGTTCTAAGGTACTTGAAGGGAACTCAAGACCTTGGAATCAAGTATACACAGGTGGACGACTTCAACTTGATTAGATACTCTGATTCAAACTTCGATGGAGACAAAGAAACTAGGGTATCTACTTCAGGATATGCTATGAGTCTTGGATCAGAAGCTGTCTCCTGGAGATCACGCAAACAATCAGTTCCAGCAGATTCCACAATAGAAGCAGAATACGTGGCAGCAGCTGAAGCAGCGAAAGAGATTGTGTGGCTCAGGAAAATTCTTGAAGATTTGCAGGTAAAACAAGTACAATCAACTCCACTCATGATTGAAAACACCTCTGCAATAAACTTGGCCAAGAACCCAAAGTTCCATGATCGAACAAAGCATATCAATACTAAATATCATCTTATTCGACATCATGTTGAGGCCAAAACAATCCATCTCCGTCATTGTTCCACAAATGAGCAAATTGCAGACATTTTCACCAAAGCACTTGGAAGGGAAAAGCTTGAACGATTCAGAATGATGCTTGGACTCACCAACATCCCTTCAGATTAAGGGGGGGAATGTTGACACCTAATCTTCATGATTGGGGGAATTTTGTGTAAATAAATAAATTGGGAATGTGAACAGTCATCGGAAGATGAAATGACCAATCACTCCTATTGTATATAACAATGACCTACCTATGGAATAATAGGCAAATCAGTTGTTTGTTTTGTGGAGTTACTGCCTGGCCTGACATTTATATTTTAATTTTACAACATTCTTATATTATTAATCATTTTTTTTCAATATTTTTCCAATATTTAATCTATTTTTAATACAGTTTGAGTGGATCTAATGGTTAAGAGCATGTGTTTCTTCATAAGAGGTCATAGGTTCAAAACTAGAGGAGGGAGTATGTATGCCTTCCTAGACTTGCAGTCAAGTGGGTCCCTTGTCCCACAAACAAAGAGGTATCATATACCAATTTGATGTGGGTCCCTTGTCCCAAAAACAAAAGAGTATCATACACCAATTTGATGTGGCTTGGCTTTAACTTTAGAATTGAATAATAATAATAAATATCTTCATTATGCATTACACAAAAAAATCCAAAAAAACAAAAACCATAAAATCCCGCGAAAATTTTAAAAATATGCATAAAACAAAAACCATGAAAAAAAGGCCTCGACAAAGTATGTCGACAAATTCCAAAAGAAATAGATCTCAATGTCCAAGTCAATAAAAGATACTGAGAGTGAAGTGAAGTCACCTCCGAGTTTCTTCCCATGTGCCCACACCATTGAAATGAAACCCATCCAAAGATGTATGTACTTGAAATGTATTTCGAATAAACTTTAGTTAACATCTCAACTACCATGCTCTAGATGGTTGACCGTTTTACCCGAGCAAGGATTTTTGTAAATCTAAGTTATAGTTATTAAATTTCAAAATTTTAGGTGTCATGGACATTTTTGATGGTGTTGAATCTATTTCCACCATCAAAAACACGATTCAAACACTGTCTCTACAAGATTTTTTGAAATTATTTTGCCCGGATTCCAACCACTTTTGACCGTGGCGGCAATTCCTCTACCTCGTTAGACTACTCCAAAATAAGATCACTCAGCCTGAGATTCCAGCACATGGTGCACGCGCAAACCCAACACGCTAGTGTAAAATATGCACTACAGTCTCTTTGCAAAAAAATATTACATACTCCCTATGTCCCTGGACCCTCCCATGAGGACATTAGTATAGATAAACTCTAATACCATGTTAAAAATCACTGAAAACATTCATATATTTCATACAAAAAGTATATGTATTAACGAACACAATTTACATCCAGAAATTATTCTAATATACATAGTTTCTCAAATTTAACTTATTCCTAACTTAAAAATAAAAAATAGACCATTCTTGAAACTCTCAAATATAGAATACAAACATTAACTCCAACAATATAGTGACAGCAAATATTTTATTCCTAAATTTCAAAGAGAAAAGAATATTTTCTTAGATTTTAGGATATTTCTAAAGTCTGCATTCAAAATAAAGATGCCGGATGCATCTATCCATTCAAACTAATTTGGCAGCATGCGTGGGTCATAAAAATAGAATGCTAGTTTGGCAGCTAGCAACAATTCTCACCCTAAAATAGAATGGGTCATTCAAACTAATTTGGCAGCATGCGTGGGTCATAAAAATAGAATGCTAGTTTGGCAGCAAGCAACAATTCTCATCCTAAAATAGAATGTGATAGAATGTGTCTTGCACAAAGAAAGTGATAAGAATTTTAAAGTCCATTATAATTGTTACTGGTTTGTTTTTTGATTTTAATATGAAATTTAGAAATTTATTTTACAGCTCAGATGTGTAATTTTCTATCTGTAATTAAACTTGAAATTTTTCTCATATCTAACTAAATAAATTTTTTTTAATTTATATCAATTTTATTAAAAAATTTATGATATAATGAGTTCCTCTCTCGAAATAATTCCAGTGATTTATAGTGAGTTTAATTTTATTTTTCTCAGGCTTAAACTCTCCATTGTTGTTTCTGGATAATGAATCTGGTACACACTTTTTTTTAATTTGTTAATCGCGGTCTTTGCGCGTAATTTCTCACTTCACTCTTGGATGAAATATTCAGTCTACGTGGGTAAATGTTGATGTTTGGGTGATATTGTAGTATCTTTATTCTCTATCTCAGAAGAATTTACCGTCTGAAGTTCTAGACCTTGGAATATTTAGTCAACTCCAATTTCGTCAAAGTGTCTTTTTTCTTGTGTTTGGGCATTGTTACAAAGTAGTTGTGTCAAGCTTATGTATAAGGAATTTCTGTTGGTTGTTTTTGGGGTCTGTCAAGTTTTTGAGATGGGGTGAGCTTAAGAATTAGGTGGATTTTGTTTTTATAGAGTGGTAGGTAGGCGAAGATTTAGTTGTTTTTGGGTTTATAGTTTAGCGTTTTGTGCCCTATCTTTTTTCTAGTTTCACACGAATAATTTGTTTTAGTTTTTGTCCACAACGGTTTTTTTTATCTATTCTCATTCCTCTTAGGCAGTGAATGAGTTGTAGGAGGGGTGGAGAAGGCAACATAGGGCACAGAAGGGTTTGTCCTTTTGCTTATGACTATGTTGCTATTTTTTTTATGTTGTTCCTCTCGAGGTGAGGAGAGAAATCGTATTGCTAGAGAATAAAGAGGCAAATGATCAACTTTATCATTCAGATTTAGTGAGAGAGGGCATGAAATGGGTTCCTCATCGGGGTAGATTGAGGAAAAGGAAGCTAGATTTTATGAATTCTCTAGCTTTACATCAACAAATGGCTACCGAATTGTGTTTTATTTTTAAAGATAAACAAGTGGAGAACTATAATTTTTTCTCTTGGTTGGATGACATCAAACTTATGCTTTGCAACCAAATTTTGCTTAATGTGGATTCTCACTTGGCTAGTGTGGAAAGCTTCTTAGTGAGTGATTCCACCTTTGATGACCTCAAAAACCTTCATAGTGCTTAGACCCCTGCTTTAATTTCCTCTTACCACAACTAGAAATGGTGATTTCACCTATTTTTGTCACAAATTTTTGCATGTGTCCTTCAAGTTCGAATTCGTCAAGGCGATCCTTATCTTATCTTTTTTCTTGAGTATATAGCTTTGGCAGATATTGTTTATTGTCTTGCCCCACTTATTTTAGATATCAATGTGGCCAGGTGGGTTTTGTTGTTGTTATGGTGTTTCTTAGGAGGATTTTGGGCCTTTACAATTATTTTAGTCTTTTTAAGTTAAATGGTGTTTATGATTCTTATTGTTGAAATGATTCCAGTACTCACCTCTTCTTTCAGTTCTCTTACATGTGTAGCGTTGGCCATTTTGTGTTACTTATGGTTTGCAAGAGCTTTGAGTAGTTTTTATATCTTAAGCCATTGGTACATGTACGATGCTTTTGTTTGAGAATTTATTGTTATTTAGTCTGCATTTAACTTAAAAAATATTACAAACCCTAAATTCTCAAGAGCACGTTGTGTTCGCTTATGGTTTTACACCCCTTTAAATGCTTTTCATCTGGTTCTCATCCGATAATGGTATTTTGTTTTTAAAAAAAAACTAATTACAAATCTTTGGAATCAACTATGCATAGCGTTTTCACTAATCTCTACATTAATTAATTTTATATTTTGATAGTTTATATAAACTAGTTCTATATTTTAAAAAGATAAATTCACCGTAATCTACTGGTAATTTTGATCACTACTGACCAGATAAATATATTTTGGTTTAGATTTCTATTTGATATCAGTGAAACTAATATTATGAGTTTATTTGCACTCGTGGAAAATCTATAAACAATAAACAATAGTGATGTAATCTTCCTTTATAATAATGAATACAAAAAGTTACCATTTAAAAATCCATTTACATACTGTTCAAAACGTAGTTGAATGAAATCTATGCACGCTTCTGAACATTTGGACTCTATTTGATTACTTTTATAGTGTGAAGAGTCATCGGTCAATGGAAATTAATCTATTTTATTACTTTTATATTTATATGGTAAAGAGTTATTGGTCAATGGAATTAGTCACTGGTCTAGTAAGCCCCATCACCCCAGTCCTTTGGAATCATCAAAGCATCCCATTTGTAAAGGTTGTTTTTAAATCACGAGCTATTCCTAGCCTAGAGGAACTATGTATAAATAGAACATATCCAGTTTTGTATGGAAACCGAGATTTGATACAAATGTGCCCAATAGACAGCCAATTGTTGTAAGACAATGAGAGTGAGGATATATCTACCTCCCAATGAGAGGAAGCGATTTGTCCAGGAGCACAGTTCTTTTTTATATTTGTCCTCCATCCATATCTAATCTTTCGAGTAGTAACAATTGGGCTTAAGTCGGAAGTCAAGGTCAGTGAAGCCCATCTGAATTGGAGCCTTTTGTACATCAAATAGTGCCAGAATATATTCAATGTCCTACATGCCGCCATTAGAAAATATAAAGTGGACTTACTTCCATTTGTAATCAAACCTGAAGCATCACCAAATCTTCCCATACTCTGATGAAGGGAACTCCACTCGGATGTAAAAATAATGCCAAAAGTTAGGATGTCATCAACAAAAGTTAGGATGTCATCAACAAAAAGCAAATGAGTAATGCATACCTTGCGAGTGATCCATATATCCTAGAAACAACCCATTTCTTTTGCCTCCTTGATATTTAAACTGAGGTCGTCTAAAGCTAGAATGAAAATGAGAGATGAGAGTGAGCATCCTTGCTTGAGGCCTCTTTTTGCACAAAAAAATGTAGAGGGCAATCCATTGATTAGGACAACAAAATTTCCCGAAGTGATACATGCCATTATCCATACAAGATTATGAGTTTCTAACCCAATCTTATGTAACAAAACGTGAATATAGGACCAGTCCATGCAGTCATATGCCTTGTGGAGATCAATATTTATGACCAAGGCCTCTTTTTTCTAAGTATGGATGGTACGTATAGCTTCCTAAGCCATGTTGAGATTTTCTGTTTTATTAAATTTGGGAAAAATCTCATGTATGTGACAACAATAGGATTGATTGCTATATTAGCTCCAGTATTTTTTGAGGAGGAGTTAATGCATCCTATATTTGTTGTGAGGGAATTTATGATTTAGTTTTATGCTCTAGCTATATAGAAATGTAATCCCGTAGAGGATTAAAAGTGAGTGTGTAGAGAAAGTAAAGAAAATAGGGAGAGATGAGAGTATGTGTGAAGAATTAGATTTTTTGCAATATCTTTTGAATAATAAGATTGTTGATGCCTCTGTTCTGGTGGACGTAGCCCAGATTGGTTGGGTGAACCATGTTAAATATGTGTGTTATGGTTTTGCGTTTTCAATGTGCTGTGTATGTTTTGTTTAGTTTATTTCCATTGTGCATTGTTTAGTCTAATAAGTGGTATCAGAGCGGCGCAGCGGAAGCATGGAGGGCCCATGACCTACAGGTCTCTAGTTGTGGAGCTGATGCATGTGACAGAGCCGCTGAAGGTGGAGTTTTGGTGATTGGCGCGGTTCGGCAAAGACAGTCGCACCAATATTTGACAGTGAACGACTTGGCGTGATTTATTTTGGAACAGACGTGCCAATTGGCGCGGATCCGAGTTTAATACTCACGCAAGAGAGCCAGTATCCCGATTGGCGCGGGATCGACGGGATTAAGAGCGCCAATTTTTGCTCACTTACATGGATTTTGCTCTGGCGCGGATCATCTGCTGTGAAAGGAGCGCTAGGCAGTGGCTTGTGTTTTAGGCATGGGTTTTTCGCTATCAAGGAGCGCCCGAAAGTTTTTCCCTCTGGTAAACCTACAATTTTTTGTTTTTTCTTTTAAAATTGTGGATACACGGTACAATAGAGGCATTTTTTAATTTGGAATTGGAGATTGTTTGTTGATACAACGTGGAAAAAACTCAAAGTGCTCGTTTTGAGATTGAGAAGTTCAATGGAAAAAATAACTTCGAAATCTAGAAAGTGAAGATGCATGATCTGCTTGTGCAACAAGATGTGGCGAAGGCGCTGTTGGGAAGATCCAAACAGCCTTACCCCATGACAGATGATGAATGGAATGAATTGGATGGAAGAGCTTTGAGTGGTGTTCGACTGTGTTTGGCGGATGATGTTTTGTTTAACATCGTGTCAGAGAAAACTGCTGCTGGTTTGTGGACAAAGCTTGAGAAGATGTACATGACAAAATCCTTGACCAATAGGATTCTTCTGAAGCGACAATTGTACAGTCTGCGCATGAAGGAAGGTACAACTATTAATGATCATTTGAATGTCTTTAATACTCTCATGGTGCAATTAGAAAGTATAGAAGTAAAATTTGAATCAAAAGATAAAGCTATAACTTTATTGTGCTCGTTGCCCAAGTCATGGGATCATTTTGTTACTTCTATAAGTCTAAGTATATCAGAAACCCTTGAATTTGATGATGTTGTTGGAGCTTTGTTGTCCGAAGAGACAAGGAAGAGGTCAAATTCAGAAACCTCTACATCATAAGCAATGATGGCTAGAGGTTGTTCTAGAGAAAGACGCTCCGGTAAGCACAGCAACTCGCGTTCAAAATTGAAAGGGAAGAAGAGTAAGGTAAAGTGCTAGTTTTGTGGCAAATCAGAACATTTGAAGAAGGACTATTGGAAGAGACAACAAGCGTCCAAAGAAGACTCTTCACCAGCGAAGAAAGAAGAAAACACAACAAATACAAGTTCGGCATCCAAGACAGGTACGAGTGATGAAGTGTTATCAGTTGATTTGTCTAGTCATGATCAACATTGACTGTTAGATTCTGGTGCATCAAATCACATGTGTATTCATATGGAATGGTTTAAAACTTATAAACCAATCAATGATGGAGTAGTGTACATGGGAAATGATGTCACATGCAACATTGTGGGAATTGAAACTGTTCAGCTTAAAATGTTTGATGGGACAAATAAAATTTTAACTAATGTAATACATGTACCTGAATTAAGGAAAAACCTCATTTCATTAGGAGCATTGGACACAAATGGATATAAAACTTTTATTCAAGGTGGAGTAATGAAAATTTATAAAGGAATTTTACTAGTAATGAAAACAAAGAAGGTTGGAAATCTTTTTCAGTTAGAAGGAAGAACAGAGTTAGATTATGTCTCTATAGTGTCTGAAAGTGACAATAATTCTATTGGTTTATGGCATCAAAGGTTGGGCCATATGAGCGAAAGAGGATTAAAGATTTTATCTGATCATAAGTTACTTCCTAGTCTAAAGTCTGTTAAGTTAGATTTCTGCAAATATTGTCTGTTTGGGAAACAAAGCAAGCAGAAGTTTCAAATTGGAAAACATACTAGTAAGTGAATCCTTGATTATATCCATTCTGATGTTTGGGGTCTGTCTCCTACAACCTCATATGGAGGTTCGTCATATTTTGTATCTTTTATTGAAAATTTCTCTAGGAAAGTGTGGGTCTACATGTTAAAGAAGAAGTCTGATGTGTTTACAGTTTTCAAACAGTTTAGAGCATTAGTTGGAAACATCACTGGAAGAACTATTAAATGTTTAAGAACTGACAATGGTGGTGAGTTTATTTCAAAGGAATTTGATAATTATTGCAAGGAAGCTAGGATCGAAAGACATAAAACCACTGTATATACTCCTCAGCAAAATGGAGTTGCTAAATGCATGAACATGACTCTTTTAGAGAGAGCGAGAAGTATGTTGAGTAACGCCAATTTGCAGAAGGAATTGTGAACAAAAGCGGTTGCTACAGCTTGCTATCTAGTAAATCGATCACAATCAACTGCAATAGGATGCAAAATTCCTCAAGAGGTATGGAAAGGTCATCCTTGTGATTATTCTAAACTGAAAGTTTTTGGTTGTGATGCATATGCTCTAGTTCCAAAACATCAGCATTCTAAATTAGATCCTAAATCAAAAAGGTATATCTTTGTTGGATATGGTGATGGGACTAAGGGATACAGATTGTGGGATCCTACTGCTCACAAGATCATCATTAATAGAGATGTTAAATTTAATGAATCCTCACTTGAACGTTTAGATGTAGATGATAAAGTGAAACAGGATAATGTATCTAAGCTTCAACACATTCAATTGGAAACCAGTCCAAATATTGATGATGATCAAGATGAACATGGTTCAGATGTAAGTCATGGACAAGTTTCAGTTGCAGGTCATGAATAAGTTTCAGATGTAGATCATGAACATGATTCAGATGTTGGTCATGAAGAAGTTCCTACATATAATAATCAACAAATTGTGGAAGTACCAGAAACATCTTTAAGGACATCCACAAGAATTAAACGTCCTCCTAGAAGGTATGATGATTATGTTACTTCAGTTTCTTTAACCGCTAACGATGATGAACCTTTGTGTTACCAGGAAGTTGTAGAAGGTTCTAAAAGTGAGAAGTGGAAAGAAGCTATGAAGGACAAGATGATGGCATTACACAAGAATGACACATGGGATCTGGTAGAACTTCCTAAAGGCAGAAAAACTACGGGATGTAAATGGGTGTACAAATTGAAAAGGAGTGTTGATGGTTCAAAGGACAAGTACAAATCAAGGTTGGTCGCAAAAGGTTTTTCTCAGAAAGTAGGCATTGATTTTCATGAGATATTTTCACCAGTTGTAAAAATTGTTTCAATTCGAATTGTATTAGCATTAGTTGCTTTACTTGATTTAGAATTACAACAACTAGATGTTAAAACTACATTTTTACATGGAGATTTAGATGAGGAAATTTACATGGAACAACCAGAAGGGTTTGTTAAAGATCACAACAAAAAATTTGTCTGCAGGCTCAAGAAATAATTGTATGGTCTGAAGCAGTCGCCTCGACAATGGTACAAGAAGTTTGATTCTTTCATGTTGAGTCAAAATTATATAAGAAGTGAATATGATCATTGTGTTTACTTTAAGAAATTAAGTAATGGCATGTTCATTATCTTAGTGTTGTATGTTGACGATATGCTTTTAGCAAGCAAAAGAATAAGAGAGATCAACAAGTTAAAGGCTCAGATGGCTAGGACATTTGATATGAAAGATCTAGGAGCAGCAAGACAAATTTTGGGCATGGAGATTTTCAGAGACAGGAGCAATGGTAAGCTGTGGCTATCACAACAGAAGTATATTGAGAAAATACTCTTGAGGTTTGGTATGAACAATTTGAAGCCTGTTTCAGTCCCTTTATCTTCCCATTTTAGGCTTTCTTCAAGTTTATGTCCTAGTACAAATGAAGAAAAGGAATATATTTCTCGAATTCCATATGCCAATGTAGTAGGTTGTTTAATGTATTCGATGGTTTGTACTTGACAGATATTTCACATGCAGTTGGGGTTGTCAACAGGTATATGGCAAATCCAGGAAAAGAACATTGGTCAGCAGTGAAATGGGTGCTTCGGTATTTGAGAGGCACAAGTGATTATTGTATCACTTATAACAGAAGTAGTGAATTTGTTTGTGGATATGTTGATTCTGATTTTGCAGGGGATTTGGATAAGAGAAGGTCAACTTCAAGGTATGTCTTTACTCTTGCAGGTGGAGCTATTAGCTAGATGTCAAAGCTACAGAATATTGTTGCTTTATCCACTACTGAAGCAGAATACATAGCTTCTTTGCATGCTTGCAAAGAAGCAGTTTGGTTGAAAGGCTTGATTGGTGAGTTTGGTAGGTTATAGGACAACATCAAGTTATTTTTTGATAGTCAAAGTGCAATTCATTTTGCTAAGAATCCAGCCTATCATAGTAAATCAAAGCATATACCTATCAAGTACCATTTTGTAAGACAGGTTATCACTGAAAGGGGTGTTTCTCTTGAAAAGGAAAATTGTGCAGACATGTTCATGAAACCAGTTTTGTTAGAGAAGCTACGTTGGTGTCTCTCTTCTCTTGGCTTGCAGAAAAGATAAAAATAATAAATGAATAGGGCATCAGGCTAATTGTTGTCAAGGTGGGGATTGTTGAGATTTTATGTTTTATTAAATTTTGGAAAAATCTCATGTATGTGACAACAATAGGATTAGTTGCTATATTAGCTCCAGTATTTTTTGAGGAGGAGTTAATGAATCCTATATTTGTTGTGAGGGAATTTATGATTCAGTTTTATGCTCCAGCTATATAGAAATGTAATCTCGTAGAGGATTAAAAGTGAGTGTGTAGAGAAAGTAGAGAAAATAGGGAGAGCTGAGAGTATGTGTGAAGAATTAGATTTGTTGTAATCTCTTTTGAATAATAAGATTGCCGATGCCTCTATTCTGGTGGACGTAGCCCAGATTGGTTGGGTGAACCACGTTAAATCTGTGTGTTATGGTTTTGTGTTTTTAATGTGTTGTGTATGTTTTGTTTTGTTTATTTCCGTTGCGCATTGTTTAGTCTAACAAGCCAAAGTGATAGCATCATGTATAAGCCTGTCACTCAAAAAGCCAAATTATTCTCTAGAAATGTGTGAGGACAATTTTTTTTAATCCGACCTACTATCAACTTATAGATTGTCTTATAAAGGATATTAAATAGGGTATGGGTCGAAAATCACCAAAAAAATTGGGCTTAGACGATTTGGGAATAAGTGCCAAAAAGGTAGAGTTTATGGCTCCTAAGATCATACCTAAAGTCCTAGATTCCTCCACAATATCCAGTATGTGTTGTCCCATGATATCAAAGAAATGTAGGAAGAACTCGAATGTCCATCTATTAGGTCCGGGGCACTTGTCTCTGGTGAAATATTTGAGGGCCTCTAAGACCTCCTCCAGACTGGTAGGACAAAAGAGATCCTCATTTTCCTCTGCATCAAACATCATAGGGTATCACTCCAATAACCACATCTAGTATTCAAAAACACACCCCATCCCGATGTTTATATAAGTTCATAAAGTATAGGACAACCTCAACACATATTCCATCTGAAGTGTATATCAGCTCCCCATTCATGTCCTCAATATGCCAAATAGAGTATGTCTTCTTTATGTGATTTGCAAATTTATGGAAATATTTCGTGTTGCGATCTCCCTCCAACAACCAAATTTCCTGAATTTTCAGTTTTCATTTAACCTCCTGAATGTTAAGGATCTTATTCCTTCTTTCCTTTAGGACACTAAGATATTCCCAGTCTCCTTGCGACAGGGGTTGCTTCTCCATCATTTTTCCAAATCTATCAATGTCCTTAGTGATCTATTCTAGATCCCTATACATTTGTTTCTTCATATTTTGTTCCCAAACTATGGTCTTCTCTTTGATAAGTTTAATTATTTCCATCATATATCCACAAAATCCACTTGTGGGGGTTGTACATCATTCTATGTCATTCTAATGAGCCTATTGTATTCCCCATCATCCAACCAAATATGATTGAACTTAAAGGGAATGTCATTTCGCCAATCCTCCATTCTCCATTGTAGCATAATAGGCATGTGATATGAGAGATAGGTCCTATGAACCCAAGATCTGAGGTTCCCCAACTAATCATCTAGTTGTTCCTTAATGAAAAATTTGTCAAGTTGCTTACCAATGTATTCATCCCCCACTCTACGGTTACTCCAGGTCAAAGAAATCGGAATCAAGTAAATATCCCTCATATGATGGCCATTAAAAGGACCAAACCGTTTATCATCAAGAAGGTTAGGTCGAGAACGGACACCCCATCTCTCCCCCTCTAGCAAGGTGGCATTGAAATCCCCTGCCATTATAAGCCCACGAATGTTAAGAATTTTGCATCTTTGTATACAATCCCAAAAAATAGAGCGGTTCTTATATGGGGCATACAAATTGAGTAGATGGAAATGAAAAATATAGCCGCGAATATGACCCGACAGTAAAATACTAGCAAAGAGATTGTGAGCATGAAAGACTGCCTTCCGCGGGTCCCACATGGTCAGTTAGCACCCAGAGTGGCTAGAGGCATCCACCCCAACAATATGCCATGCAGGGAAAATCTCTAGGAAGTAAGAAATAGCGCGAGCAATAGAGGATATTGTTTCTTGTATCAATATGATAGCAGGACTAAGAAAGTGAATCATCTGGCGAAGATCCAATTTCTTGGAGTCATCCCCTAACCCCCTAATATTATAAGAGAGGACCTTCATCATGGGTCACCTGGAATGGGAAATAGAGCTCTAAGTTCCTGAGGATCAGAAGAGGAAATAATAGGAACATGATGTTATTTGTAGATGTAGGGCTAATGTGGGGGGGCAAGTTAGGAGCCTTCCCTTTGTGAATTGTCAGAGATTTAAGATTCACATCTAAGTTATGCAAGATAAATTCAATGTCATTGTCCACAAAATTGTGTGAAGAGGAGGCCATCTCCGATCCATCCAGAGGAGTGGGAGAGGCTGACTGAAGGGGTGGCATGGAAGGAGAGATCACAAGCGGCACCATAGTGGAGAGGATGGGGGGCGTCCATGAGTCCCAAGCGGGTGCCAACAATATGTCAAAAATAGGGAGAGGCATGGATGATAGGATAAGAGGAAACAAGTGGGTGAACCTTGGACAGAGGAGGAGACGAGAGAGAAATATTAAAAGCAGAAGAAGGGATAAGAGAGGATGTACCTGCAGGGGAAACCCTGCTAAACCAGAGTCATGTCAATTTGATACCTGGGGAAACTTCATCTGGTGACCCCATCCTGGGTGTCGTATCCTTCATCCCACTAAACCAGAGTCATGTCAATTCGATACCTGAGGAAACTTCATCCGGTGACCCCGTCTTAGGTGTCATATCCTTCATCATCCCGGGCACAGATTTATAAGATGTCCAGTGCAGTGACAAAAGAGGCATCAGAAAGGGATCCTCCAGTAGTCAATTCGTTGGTAGAATCTAGTCGACCCCCATTCAAAATCAATGTCCTCCGAAAGTTCACCCATAAAATCAACCTCAACCAAAATCCGAGCAACCCGCTTATCTCGAGAACCCACAATACTAGGCTCCAGATATAGGAACTGACCAATTGAGTTCGCAATGGCCATCAATGCATTCTTAGTCCAGAATTCCAGGTGAAGACCCGGGAGCTTCACCCAAACAATGTCATTCTGTGACGTGTGTAAAAGGAGATTGAAGCCATTGTACCAACAATGTAATTGAAAAAAATATCGTTCACGAACCTAGGGGATTTTAAGAATTTTCTCCCGGTCATCATTATGGAGGAAATAGAAACTAAATCGAGCATTCATCAATAAAATCACCTTAGGCGAATATAGCAACATGGTTGTCCGAATTTTGTTCACCCATTCCTAGATATTCTGTTTAGTCGGCTCAACGAAAATCCACCTCCCCACCAGAGTACGCTTCTGAAGAATTGTGACGGGATCCCACAAAACTTCATAGCCAAAACTCAACAACCTAGTCTCAACACACGGGTGGATGGGTCGAGGGAAATTTCGCCTAGACTTTGGGAGGGACCGCATAGTATATAGAGGAGCGGAAAATGGAGATCTAGGGAGTGGCCCATCGTGTATGTATTCATGTATTGAGGAACCTCCATGGAACACATCGTCCATCCCCCTTAGACAACCCTCCGACACACCATTTACCCACTCAGCATCCATCGTTGCCAGAATAAAAGCTCCCTATGCTCGGTGATGTTTACCTTACATCTACTTAATGGTTTACTTTTGGTTGATTTTTTTCACAACTATTCTCATCGTAAAATAGAATTTGACTTACACA
Source organism: Pinus tabuliformis (assembly GCA_031772625.1). Lineage (NCBI taxonomy): Eukaryota > Viridiplantae > Streptophyta > Pinopsida > Pinales > Pinaceae > Pinus > Pinus tabuliformis. Next base: position 1,108,347,636 of record CM062805.1, read on the forward strand.
AATGGCATGATAATCTGACTGCAACTAGTATCTGTCTATCCATTGGTCTCATAAAATTTTATAAAATGATTTATGTAACATCATCTTTACCCATCAGAATTATTATTATGTCAAAATCTCAAAACATAGGTAGATACACTTGTCACCATGCATCGTCCATCTCCCATGTTTCTTTTTTAAGGCTATATTATGTCAAAATATCAAAACATAGATAGATACACTTCTCACCATGCATCGTCCATCCCCCATGTTTCATTTTTAAGGCTATAGTAAGTTCATGTCTATATTAAGTTCATTAGGCCTCTATTTGCTCCCATGTCTCTATTTATGAACACTTTAAGTTTTTTGTCCAATATATACACATTATTTGTTGGTGTGAGTTTCCTTTTTTATTTCACCATATATTTTCACAATATCTTCTTGCTGATAGCTATATTGTAATGTTGAAATTGTATACATATATGATAATAATTTTATAGAACCTGTTTTTTGTCAAATACTTTACTACAATACCATATCTTTATGGAGAGTCTAATGTGAAGAATCATAATGTAATTTAAAAAAAAAATTGATAGATCACAATAATATGGTGGAATATGTTTAAGAATAGATAAGGAATTATTTGTGTCATCTCACTCTCAACAAGCATAATAGAGAAAGTTAAACTAGGACAATATTAAGGCAAAATTCAGGCACATTGAATTACAAATATCAAACTCAAAGCCAAAGGAGAGGGGTTCCCTTAAAGCTCAAAGTTGTTGAATACAAAGAATAAGTCAAGAAATAAACTAAAAGAAACCAAATTCTGGAAATGAATTACAATATGCAAGTAATTGAGAAGCATAATGCACATTTAAGACCAATTTAATTATTTAATATTTTCTCACTAATAATGCCATTTTAAGTGTTTAAGTTTTCCTCACCAATTTAACTATTTAAATTTTCAAAAATACACATATTATATCCCTCTAAATACAGACCTATAACCGAATAAAAGAACCTACACTTCTTAATAAACATAATAATGTAATACATTTACTTGATTAAATCTTTATTTCTGGGGATGCCACCATATTACCAATATTTTAACTATTTAAATTCTAAAAAGTGCACATATTCTACCCTCTAAATACAAACCTATTACCAATTAAAAGAAACACATACTCTTTAATAAACATAATACATTTACTTAAATTAAATCTTTATTTCTTCAAGCGATGCCACTATAGGAACATAAATAATATGATAATAAACAATATTCTAATTCTCGAAGGGTAACTAACTTCCATCCTTAACCCTTCCATCCTTATCACCTCCCCATAAGATTTGAACTTCAAACTTGATAAAATGTAAAATCAGCTACCACCAACTAACCGACACCTCATAATTTTATGTGTTTTTTAATTTAAAAAAGTTAAATAAAATGAAAATAAGGATGTTGGTTTGGACTCAATTTTTATCGTTATTATTATGCATTGGATATTTGTTCATTATCTATTAATTGAGTCAAACATGAAAAATATCTTTCAATTTAACATTTATTTTTGCAATCTATTTTATTGGCATTTATCTCTTATGGATTGGTTGTCAATTTGGATATGTTATTGCCCAATTCCTCAAATAATGAGCCAAGAATACATGGATGATATCAAATTTTGTTTTGCTTTTTATTGCATTCTATAATTATTTAAGTCAAGGTGACATCAAATTTTGTCTTTGTTTTATTACTTTCCGTAATTAAGTGAGTGAGGCATATACATTTCTTTGTTAAAAAGTTTCAAAATGTTTTTTATATTAATTAAATATTTCGCTATTATAATTACCATGAAAAATGTCTAATAATTTTGTAAGCTAATTTTTTAATCTCCATAATAACTTCTTTATATTTTTTAATTTATATGTTTATCATCACTAAGTATGTTTACCATTTTTTATATTTAAGTAATATAATTATAACATTTAACATTTCAAACAACATCCAAGACAAACTATATACTATAAGTAGTTATTTATAAATAACATATTGTACTATTTCTTAATTTTTTAAGTTAAGATATATATTAAATGATAATTTTCAACACTCTAAAATATATTAAAACCAATCTACCTTGAAGATACATATTACAACTACATTTACAAAACTTATTTGTTAATTATTTTAATTTATCACAAAAATTAAATAGTTTCACTATTTTTTTACATAAAGACATATTTAAGCTACTATGCAACACTTTACATATTTAAACTACTATGTAACACTTGTTTATATTAATCACCTCCTAATTTCCTTGTGATAATTACTTATATTCATAAAAGACATGCTTCTAATCAAAATTCATTGGGGTGGTTATTAGACATCCAAACATGAACTTCACATATTTTATTTAAAAAAAAATTATTTTCAATTAATTTTAAATTAAATTAAATCGTAATATGGTTAAGTATTTTTCTTATGATAATTACTTATATTCATAAAAGACATGTTTCTAATCAAAATTCATTGGGGTGGTTATTCGACATCCAAACATAAATTTCACATATTTTATTAAAAAAAAAAAAATTCAATAAATTTTAAATTAAATTAAATAGTAACATGGTTAAGTGTTTTTCTTTTGCATGGAAACAAAAAAAATTATTCAGCTACATGAATTTGAACTACATTCATCCTTAAACTTGAGTAATTCAAATAAATTTTTAAAAAATATTAAATATTATAAAGGTATAATTTCATGAAGAAATACTTTCCTGAATTCCAATGATAGTTTGGAGTAAAACAAAAACGTAGAACGAATGGACGGGGAAATGCTCTATTGACGACCAATATTATAAAAAGATATAATTTGAGAAAAACAAAATACAGCGAGAGGGAAATGTTTTATTCTTATTCTCATGTAGAAAGCTTTTTAGTAAGTGATTCCAGTCTAGTGACCTAGTGAGTGATTCCACTCTGGTGACCTCAGAGACCTTTCGAGAGATAATGCTTAGACACTTGCTCTAATTTCCTAAACTGTAGTTTCAAGAATTTTTATCATAAATTTTTGCATGTGTCTTTCAGGTCTAGATTAGTCAATGTGGTTCTTATTTTATCTTCTTTATGAGTATATATCTTTGGCATATATTGCTCTTCGTCTTGCCCCACTTATTTTGGATCTCAATGTGGTGAAGTGGGTATTGTTGTTGCTTTAGTGTTTTTTAAGACGGTTTTTTTATAGTTAGTTTTTTATAGTCTTTAGATATATGTGTTTATGGAGCATTATTGTTACGATGGTGCAATTGTTTCAGTGTCTTTGGTTTAAATGGTGTTTATAGTTTTTAATGTTGAAATGGTTTCAATATCTTTTGGTGTTTTAATATCTCCCTTTTCAGTTCTCTTACATGTGTATTGTTGGGCATTTTTGGGTTACTTATGGTTCACAAGAACTGTGAGTACTTTTATCTCATGAACCATTGGTATATCTACAATGCTTTTGTTTGTGAGGAAGTTAAGCATTGTATGTGAGGAAGTTGTTGTTTATAGTTTGGTTTTGATTTCTAACCTATTGCAAAACCTAGGTTATTCATGGCAATTGTGTTCTTTTATGGTTCTATGTGGCTTATGAATGCTTTTCATCTTGTTTCCATGGAGTAATGATATTTTAGAACAAGACTAATTACAATGGTTTGGAGCCAGCGATTTTTACCTTAAGTGGTTTTATGTTTTGATGGTATAAATAGACTCTTTCTATGTTTTGAAGATATAGATTGAATATAATTTACTCATAATTTTAATCACTATTTGACTAAATAAACATATTTTAGTTCAAATGTCAATTTAATATAGGTAACACTAATATTATGAATTTATCTATACTATTCAAAAATATAAAAATAATAAATATATATATATATATTTTATATTAATAAATAAATAAAAAATTACCATTTAAATAATAATAAAAATAAAAAATAAAAAGTATTTCCTCCTAATAAACCTAATCCATTTAGATAATGTCCAAAACGTATCAAATGAAATCTATGCACGAACGTTCTTTTGGTTACTTTTGGACTCCATTTTATTAGTTTTATATTGTGAAGAGTCATCGGTCAATGGAATTCATCACCTATAAGAAATAAATTTATATAAGAAATAAACTACAAATATTAATATTATATATTTTAATGTATATAATTTATGTGATTAAAATAAATTATAAAATCATATATCAGTTAGATATTATAAAGTTATAACTGGATGGACAATTATCTTTCTGTAATCCAATGATAATTTCCAGGAAAACAAAAATGTACAATGACGGCCAAATACTCTATTCTTCACTTTCAAAGCGCAGACGTATTCAATTGAAATTAGTGGCGTCCAGTCTTAACTGGTGATGTTTACGTTTCATCTACTCCATGGTTTACTTTGGGTTGATTTTTTTGCACCGCAATTCCCGTCACTTGACTTGCACAAATAACGTGATAAGAATTTTGACGCTGAGTGATATGTCCGTCCCTTGGTCTCATAAACTTATATATAATGAGTTCCTCCCTCTGAGTAATTCCAGTGGTCTATAGTGATCAATGATTCTAGTAGTAGTGATCGTTTGGATTCGTGAGTATCGTAGGAATATTTCCAGTGGTGTGAATGTTTGCTGGATTGAATTAGCATTCATAAAGTTTGTGATCAACCACAGGTACTGCAGATCGAAGAATGATTTCCATCATGTCCGGGCTCTTCTCGGTAACTTTCTTTTCTTCAAAAGATATTTTTATGTTAAAAGAATTTGTGACTACTCTATATTCTGTTGGGAAGAGCAATATTGAATTTTCAAGAATCGAGATCACTAGTCTAGATCTATTTGCTTTAGCTAAAGTCCGCACAATCGAAGTAATATATATGGCCCTTACTTCTTGTTATCAGGGATTGTTTGGAGTTATGATTCTGATGGAGGTAATAGCCTTCCCCGCAGTGGCAGGCGGAAATGAAGTTGCAGAGATGCAATTAAGCTTTTGGAAAGAAAAGCTTCCGACCGTTCAAGTACCCGAGACAGTAGCAGCAAGCACGTCTCCGCTTACACAAGAGGAGGTGAACACGTTCGCTAAAATTATCAAAGATGGAAACTTGCGTTACCATGCCAACCAATTCTGTAATTCTGCCAATTTATTGTGTGATGAATCTGTACCTGTGATGTCCTCACTAGTAACCCGTTTTCGCAATGGTGACTCTGAATTATCAGAAGATATTAACCATATATTTTTTTCATCTAAGGAGTTGAGGGAAGGGGGCCAAATAACATTACCAGACCTTTACAGTCCCTGGAAGGCATTTTTGCCCTCTAATCTATCACAGATAATACCTTTTGCCGCCGTAGCACTTTCAGATGTTCTCTCTTCCTTCGGCATCTCGGAGAAATCAACTACGGCGATGAACATGAACATGACTCTGATTGCTTGTGAGGCTAAGGTCGAACAAGGTGAAGTTAAGTCATGCAGCACATCGATTAAGGGCATGATAGAGTTTGTGTTGTCTAACTTGGGTTCTTCTGATAATATAGAGCTTGTTTTTCACCCTGCCTACACACCTGACTCTGGAAAGAAAGCGAGAGTAACAAAAGTTGTTGAAAGAGAATCTGCGCATTCAAAGCGGCCTCCATTGGCCTGCCACCGCTTTGTGTATCCATATGGGGTGTTCTTCTGTCATTCCATCAATGGGACATTGGCTTATACGTTGGAACTTGAGGTGTTGGAGAGCAAAGGAAATATGTACAGTGCCACTGCTCTATGCCACCCTAACAGTCAGAGCAAGGAATCATTTTATTGTCACCTGTTTGCGGGGGACAGTCTGCTATGGCTCACTAAGGAGAAGCATGGTTAGCTATTTATCGAGCTTAAGGGAAGCTTGCATAAATAAGTCTTTGGTTGACTGCAGATAGGCTTCCATTTTAAAATGAAATATTGTGCTTTGTGATATGAATCCTAAAATAAAAAATATTGTCCAGATCTACGCAAGGGAGTTTATTATTACTGCCATGTAAGCTATTGTTAAGTTTCAGTAATATTAATATATGTCCTATAGCCTTATAAAATTGTGTTGCCATGTACGGTGTTACGTTTCAGTAAATTAATATGTAGTGTTACAAAATTTTCTTCTCTATATATCACCGATAACTAAATCTAAATCAAAAACAGTATGATGAATTAAAGGGGGAGTTGTTTTTTTGAAAATTTTTGGAAGTTTTTTTTCGTGGGTTTTTTCGGTCTAATTTTTTTAAAATTCGGCAGGAATTTATTGAAATCACAAATTTGATGGGTAACCCTTGCACAATAGAAGTTCCCTAAGGGATAGAAGTTCCCTAAGGGTTTTTCAGGGCGTCGAATCCGTATATAGTCAAAAAACAAGTTTAAATAATACGAATCAAGATTTCACCTTAAATTTTTCCACTCGACACTGAAAAATCCAAAATTCACACTAAAGACAATTCCTTCCTTAAAATAAATAAGAGATTGGACACTATTTGCGAGGCTGCATATGAAATCAAGTAAGAGATTAGACACTATTTTCGAGGGTGCATATGAAAGTGATTTCCTGTGTATGTTTCAGTGCAGTATGAATAGGTTATTTCCATTCTTTATATAAAGAACATCTCAAGGATTCCAGATCACCTTGGATTATATAAGGAACATCTCAAGGATTCAAGATCACCCTTGATTCCAAGAATGTACACATCATCCTAACAACTAATATGGGCAACAATTGGCTTGAGAAAGCTAAGAGGAGGTTAATTACAAGATATTGTATCCAAAATATACAAGATATTGTATTGAGTGGACCCAAGATACCCCTAAGGTGGCCTTGACACTGTTTAATGGGTGTTTCTTGTTTTGGAGTCCATATGATGAATGGTTTTCCCTATTTTTGGTGTCCATGTGATTGTCACCCCTAGGATGATGACACAATAGGAATTGTACTTATTTTTGAATCCCCAAAACTAGAGAGAAGGTGCCACATCACTCATCTAATCCTTGATAGTGTTGGAAGTTTGATAACTAATTATGTAAATTTGGGTAAAATGTAACAAGTTAGTTTTATACCGAATCATCAGTTATGTAACTAAGGAGGCACATATAAAACCAAATGAATTCCCGCACTATTGTATGGAGAATCATTATTGATTAAATAGAGATTCCAATCCCTTTCCCCGTGGATGTTTCCTTGACACTCTGTTAGGGTTTTACCACGTAAATCCTGTGTTATTACTTTTGTGTTTGCATTCAGTTTTCAATCAGTTATATGCTTTTCTTGGTCAATGTATAACTAAATGTGTTTCTTCTTTACTCATTTTCCCTATTCAAACTACAAATGGTATCAGAGCAAGGTAGTTGAATTTTCAGTGAGCAATGTGCCTGTGGAGAAAAAAAGGGGCAACCTACATTGGATCAAAGCGTAACAGAGTGTGAATCTGCCTGAGCGTGAATCTGCTTGTGAAAAATCAGAGCGTGGCAAAGGCGTGACAGAGCATGACAGCATGCAGGCTTGTTTTTTCCCTTCTTCTCTTAACTGCGTGAGGAGGAGCCATTACATGCAGAGGTCAGAGCGTGATAGAGTATGCGTGAGGAGGCTATCTATGTTTGAGGAGGAGTACTCTTTACTGCATGAAGGTGCCGTGTATTTTGTGAAGGGAGGCCGCTACTTTGTCCAGAGTGTTGCCAATACTGTCCATAAAGGGACCAGAGCCATCTCTACGTGAAAGAGAGGTCCAGTTTGGTGTTGTGTGGTGAGAAGGCTCGAATGCTGCGTGCTGGAGCAAAGAGGAGTTGTGACTGTGTGCCGCTAGAAATGCTGCTAGAGCAGGGAGGAGTTGTGATTGCTTGCTGCCAGAAGCTTAGCTTGTGGATCTGAGTAATCATTTTAAATTTGAGAGAAATTTTTCTAAGAAATTTTTCCCAGAATTTTGTTTAAATTGAAGAAAAGGAAAAATCATTTTTAAATTTGAGAGAAATTTTTCCAAGAATTTTTCCCCAGAATTTTGTTTAAATTGAAGGAAAGGAAAAATCAAAGGGCTTGGAAAACAAGTTTTTTTTTTCCATTAATTTGAAAGAAAAAAATATTGAAGGGTTGTTTCTGAAAAATCAAAGGGGAAAATCAAGGGTTTTTTTTTTTTGTTTTTTTTTTTAAAGGAAAAATATAAACCCTAGTTGAAAGTCTAAAAGCTGAAACCCTAGAAAAAATGGCCAAGATTTCGAATGCAAAATTCGAGGTGAAGAAATTCACCAGCAAGAGAAATTTTGCTCTTTGAAAACTGAAGGTTGGAGATCTGCTTGTGCAACAAGGGTTGCACAAGGCATTGGATGGGGCAACTAAGAAACATGCAACCATGACTGATTCAGACTGAGAAGACTTGGATGCCCGAGCTCTCAGTACCATCAGGTTATGCCTGGTGGATGCGGTTCTCTTCAACATTGTTGAAGAGAGTACAGCTTTAGGATTATGGGAAAACCTAGAAATACTCTATATGACAAAGTCGTTAACCAATAGAATTTATCTGAAAAGACAGTTGTACAGTCTTCGAATGAAAGAGGGTTCAAAAGTTGTAGAACATTTGAATGTTTTTAATACATTATATGCCAATTAACAGATATGGAAGTTAAAATTCAGGAAGAAGATAAAGCCATAACTTTGTTGTGTTCTCTGCCCGAATCATGGGATCACTTTGTAACTTCAATCAACTTGAGCACTGTCAATTCTTTGAAGTTTGAATCAGTCGTGGGAGCTCTCTTGTCAGAATAAGTACGAAGGAAATCTAGTACTGAAATAGCTGCATCAGAAGCCATGATAGCTAGAGGATGTTCAAAGGAAAGAGGAGAAAAGACAAGGGGGTCTTCCAGATCTAAATCGAAGGGAAAGAAGTGTAAGGAAAAATGTTGGCACTACAATAAAGTTGGACACCTCAAGAAAGACTATTGGAAACAAAAAGAATCTGATAACCCAAAGCGGGAAGCGAATCAGGTCGATTCAGGTATGATAGACGAAGTTTCATCTTCTGAAGAATTATGTATGATATATGAAACTTCACCTAAATGTAATGTCTCTCAGGGTTTAGAAACCTGGCTGTTAGACTCTGGTGCTTCTCATCACATGTGTCTAGACAGAAATTGGTTTACTTCGTATGAAAATGTAAATGGTAGTTCTGTGTTTATGGGTAATAATATGTCATGTCAGACTGTTGGGATGGGAAATATTAGGATTAAGATGTATGATAACACAGTTAGAACATTAACTAGTGTTAGATATGTACCTGATTTGAAGAAAAAAATGATTTCTTTGGGAGTGTTGGATTCAGAAGGTTATAAGTTTACAGGTCATAATGGCATGCTGAAAGTCATTAAAATAGCCCTAGTGGTTATGAGAGCAGAAAAGGTTGGAAATCTTTACAGGTTAAAAGGAAGTACTCATGTCAGTGAAGTAGCAGTTGCGTCAGAAAAAGGAGAAGCAGGTACTTGTCTATGGCATCAGTGATTGGGTCACATGAGCGAGAAAGGCCTTTAGATACTGATGAAACATAAATCTCTTCCCGATCTGAAATATTTGAAGTTAGATTTCTGTAAACATTGTGTATATGGAAAACAATGTAAACAAAGTTTTAAAACTAGAAATCATAATAGTAAATATATTTTAGACTATGTTCATTCTGATCTGTGCAGACTGTTAGTGCCTAGATTTACCTCAGGCTTAAAAGGTAGGATCCAGGGCCAACATCAAACCACGCTCAGCCTGGTAGCTAGCCCTACTAGGTCAGGAGAGGGCTCTCTCTGGGTCAATCTTTGCAAATTATGATCACTAAGGGCTTGAGATCAACTGATATAGCTACTGATCTTAGGCTAGGTATAGGTACAAAGGATTTTTATTGAATAAATTGATGATTTGTGGGCTCTAAAGGAAGGCAGATCTTGGGTGCAGGGAATGAGGTTCAGTCTTGCAGGGATCTCAATGGGGCAAGGTAGGAAACTGTATTTGGCACTCTAAATCAAGTGAGATGGATGGATCAGACAGAGGGAAAGTTGAAGAGGGAAAGAGAAGCCATGGATCCTCTCCAGACAGTCGAAAACATCAAAAACTAAAGCAAACCTCAAGTAGAGCACTGCAATTTCAATGTATTCTACTTACACTCTTGTTTGTTTTAGATGAGAAGAAATAATAGAGAAATGATTTACATAACAGATGAATAAATTCACAAAAGCATAAGAAAGCACTGTACCAAAACAAATGCCACAGGGATCCCAAAGAGTACTACAAACCCTGGTCTCAATTCCTTAGCCAAAATACTGATATGAGTGTACAATGAAGCTCAAGGCTTTCTCAAGAGTCCAACCATGCTAATGACTGAAAAAAACATAATATAGACAAAGAATAGCTCATCCTTGCCTCTAGGGGTCGAGCTCACATGTTTAGGAGCTGATCCAACTGATTCTAAACTAGGAACTAGAAATCAGGCAATGAAATAGCATGCCTCTAGAAACAAGGGAACTGATTCATTTAGTTTCAAACAACTTGTTAACTGATGAATCTACCTAACCAAGTGAAAATTTGACATATTTACATCATGATCCATCAATGTACATGAAATTACATCACAATTTGTCATTAAGAAAGTGAGAAAGTCAAACTGGCCAAAACTGGGTGAAAAATAAAGCAATACATGGTCAAACAGGCAATTTTTCCTCTATGCGCCGCGCCTGATTCTCTATGCGCCGCGCCTATTTAGACCCACTTTTGGAGGCCTTCCCGGTGTCCAAATCACCTCCAAGTATGCTTCTTGGAAAGGTGTGCCTGTCTAATTTCCAGCCCTAGTGGAATTTCTCAATTTGGCCTTCATTTACCCTATCAAAAATCAGATCTCCCAAGACTTCTTCCTGTGTGTCAAAATAGGGGTAGTAAGGTCATTTTTTGAGTGTTTTTCACCTTTTGAGGGCTCAAAACCTGCCCAAATTTCTTGGCCATAGGTAGGCAGGCATAATTCTTCATGCCAAATCCAAAAATGTTGAGTTCTTGTGATTTAGAGGCTCCTAGCAAAAGCGAGCACCATGTGGCGCGGCGCATAGAGTAGAATTTCCTGTTTTTGTGCCAAAAAATTTCAAAGATGCAAAAAGTTCTCCAATTTTTTTGAAATTTGGGCTAAGTCTTATCTATCAAGAGATATGTTGGGCCAAGGAAGCCTCAGCCAATATCCGAAGTCGATCATGCTCCTTTCACCTCTTTGAAGCCTTCTTCATTTTTGCCTTCAAACTCCTTATTCTTGCCTTGCAAACTTTGTTCCTTGCCATGTAATGAAAAGCTATGTGTCTCAACAAGTCTTTCTCCTTGTTAGCCTTCTCCAACAATCTCTCTAAGTGGATATTGACTCTCTCGAGCGAAGACTCACGATCGACATTGATTTGTTGCTCAAGTGAAGTGAACTCCACCCTCCTTCTTTGGGCAGCTTGGTGATTCTCCCGAATGTTTTGTAACTCCATGATCACCTGCTGATCTTCAAGCTGCTTATTTCTTTGCTCCAAGTATTTTATAATCCACTTAGCACTCTCCAAGTTGAGGGACAAGGCCTTGATGTCTGTCTGCTAATCTTGGATGATTTCTTTGAGTTTTGTGCTTTGCGGGCCCACATCTGTATCATCATCCTCAATAAGAATAAACTCATGCAAACCTGAAGACCCCTCATCTTGCATTGGCTTCTTGCCTTTGACCTGAACCTGTGATGCTGATGACGGAAGCAAGATCCCTTCCACCCCAGGTGGAGATAATACTCGCTTTGCTGCTACGAACAACTGCCTAGTGCCCTTCTGATAAGTAATAAACAGCGGCATACAGGAAACCTGCGTCTCATGACCCTCATACTGATAAGAAGGTTCACCAGTCTCATGCAAAGCCTCTGAATGTCCCTGAAGAGCTGTGAAAAACTCACGAGAGATGAAATCCTCCCAAGTGATACCCTGTAATCCAAGCTGATGGATGACCATAATTTTGATGAGAGCAAAATGGTAAATACTGTTGAACTGCTGCTGAGGAGTTTTGTGCTTCACTAGAGTGGTCATCCTTTTGATATTTCGGCACATGAAGTAAGGGATGTTCATCATCCGTACCCGGGTAAAGAGCATCAACAACCTGATATGATAAGCATAGAAACGGGAGAACCGGCCCTCACAGCTGAAATACCTCATGATCAGTTTCATTAAAGGAGCATATTCATCTCTGAGGTATTGAAAAGGAAACACTCTCTTGAGTTGTCTCAAAATTCCAGGCTTGATGTATGGTTCATAATGCTGCCGGTCAATTTGTTGCCTCTTGTTCCACTGCTCTCCAATGTTGGTAATATCGGTTGCTAGTGAAATGGATTCTGGTGTTAATGTGAAAGTGACACCGGCTAGAGTGGCTTGACCATCATGTAGATGCAGCACAAATAAGTGGGCCAACTCATGGTGAAACTGAATGCTAGCAACCTTCTCAAAAAATTCATAGCAGGACTGGTGTTGGAAGCAAGAGATGGCAAGTGGGCAGGCCTATAATTCAACAAGAGTGGTTGGTTCTTCTCGAATATGTTTGCCACCTCTATGAGGCCTCCTGGGTGCATGTACCTCTATTGGTGAATCACTGTGTGTCTCCTCTTCATACTCATATGAAGGATCAGATGCCATCTCTGCTGGTGGATAAATTGTCTTGGGGCTGCCTTGATGGAAAGTAGGCGATTTTGATGTTTTTGAGTTTTTCTACCAAGGGAAACAGTGGTATGAGGGACTGTGGAAGGGGGAAAAGAGTGAGGGATTGTTGGGATAAAGGGGATAGGGAATTAGGGAAGGATTTGTTAGTTTTTATATAGGACTAGGGTTTGGGAGTGAGAGAGCATTTGGGATTTTTGGGAAATAGGAATTGGGATATGGGATTAGTGAATTTAGGGGTATGTTAATTTGGGCAATAGGGGAAACAAGGGAAATATGGAATAAGGGAGTGATGAGGTGAAGGGATACTTGGTAGCAAAATAGTCAATACAAAACCCTAGCAGCAATCTCCTTTGAAAACTTTGAAGATATAGGGTTTGTTTTCCTTTAAACATTCACCATGCAACAAACACCATCAAACAGTCATCAAATTTGGATGAAGAGCAATGAGAAAGGGTCAACCTACTTGGACAAGTGACAATCCACACGTTTTGGGCGATTTTGGAGCAAGTAGTTGAAATTTCGAGCTTGCTAGATGTGTGCGCCGCGCATCAAACCAAATGCGTCGTGCTTGTGCAATTTTGAACTAGAGTCTAAGGTGCAGTGCACCGCGCTGGTTGTATGTGCCGTGCCTCCTGCCCAGTGCACCGCGCCCAGTGACTTGGATCGATTTTCACCCAATTTTCTCACTTTCTCACCAAAACCACCTTGCCTTGCTTCTACTTTGCAAATGAATTTTTCAAATGAAGAAATGGATTATAAACAAGGAGCTTTTAAATTTTTGGCTCATAAAACCCATTTTTACAATGTTTTGACATGACTTTATTTTTTAAACTCTGTTTTTGGATTTTATTTTTTTTTCACTTATTTTTAGCTTTGTGATGAACAAAATAACCTATGCTTTGCTTGTTTTGCTGGTGTTGGAGCTGTGGGGGCTAGGGAAAGTGACCAGGGTTGCAAGGGAAGTGATTTACATATGAAGGAAATAACATTACATGATTTTTATACAATAAAAACAATAATACTTTGTTTTTCCTCAAAACAAAGTTTTGAGGAAAGAAACTTCTCTGAGCACTTGATGATGAATTTTATTGATGCTGGAACTTCCTCATGTGTCTGCTAGTTGTTATTGGACACTTTGAAACATTTTTTGATGAAACCCTAGACCTAAATGACAATGAAACACTAAAAAGACTTTTGCAACCTTTAAGACAAAAAGAAGACTGTATATGCTTCTTGATGAGGAAACATGAACCAGCAGGTAATTGACATGAGGGAAACTGTAGGAAAGACACTATCGTCAGATGATCCATGCACCTAATGGAATGCAGATGACTGGGCGGGACACCTAATATGAAATGCAATAAGAGGATTTGATCTTCGATGGAGGGATGAAGATACCGACACTAACATTGGCTCCAATGGGGATGGTAGCTCCTTGGAGGTGCCAAGAACTATAGATCTCTGGGAAAGCTGATAGTGCCTTCGTCCATTGGGCTATGGAGTCAATAACTTCGACGAAACAAAACTGAACTCTTGACTTAAAGACTCAATTTCAGGACTGAATGTGACTCAACACTGACCCATTTTCAAGACTGAAATTGACTAGAAGACCTGATTCTAACAAACCAAACTAAAACTGAAATCAGACTTCAGCTTTATAGCCTTCACCTCAAGCCCCAAGCTGAAGAATGAAAATAGTACACACTTGCAATGGAATTCAAACAAACCGGTACATATAGTGATGAGTAGGACAGCAGAAAACATTTCACAAATAATACTTCTTAAGGAGCCGACCGTTGACCGCTCCACCCGAATAATCTTTGCCATTCAACTCTTGCAACAGGAAAGCATTCTGGCCCCAATATGCAGCAATCTTGTACGGTCCTTTCCAAAGATTTTCAAATTTTCCATGTTTACCTTTCTCCTCATTCCTTGCATCCCATTTCAGCAGGATATCTCCTATCTCAAACCTGTCTGCCTTTGATTTTCGATCATATATTCTCTTGATTCTTTCCTGCAGCTTGAAAGTATTTTGAAATACATCCTCCCTAGTTTGCTGCAAATATATCATTTGATTGATCCTCCGCTGCAAACCATCATCTTTGCTGCTCACTTCTTGCAGAACTTTGACCACCGGGACTGCCAAAGAGGTCGAGAAAACTGTGTCTACACCATACACAAGCTCAAAAGGAGACATGCCTATAGATTTTTTGTGACTTACCCTGTCTGCCCAAAGTGCATTGACCAGCTTTTTATGCCAACTTTTCTTGTTAATTTCCAGCAGCTTTTTGATAATGTTGACAAGAGATTTATTTGAGGATTCGGCCAATCCATTGCCCTGTGGATAATAGGCAGTCGAATGCCCCAAAGTGATTTGATACTTATGACAAAAATCAATCATTCTTTTCAATTTGAAGGTTTTTGCATTGTCAATGATTAACTTATCAGGACAGCCAAAACGAGACAAAATGTTGTTTTCAAGAAAGGAGATAATTACCGAATCGGTGGCCTACCTTGTAGGAATCACCTCAATCCATTTGGTGAAATAATCCGTCGCCGTGAGGATCCACTTATGCTGCGCTGAAGAAGAAGGATGAATTTCACCGATGAAATCCAAACCCCACTGCTGAAATGGAGCACTTACTTCAATGGGCTTGAGTGGTAAAGGCTGCAACTTCCTCTTACCTTGGAAAATCTGACATTCATGGTAGCTGGCCACTGTTTTGTACACATCAGCAAAAAGATTTGGCCAATAATACTCAGCTCTCAAGATTTTATTGGCTGTTGTCTTCCAGAAAAGATGGCCTCCACAATCTCCTTTGTGAAACTCCTCCATCACTTGTTTCGCTTCTTCTTCCACTAAACAATTTAGCAAGACACCACCAGGGTCTTTCCAATAAAGTGCACCATTCATGATAAAAAAATTTGCAGCTTTCAATTTCAGTGTTCTACTCTTATTTTTAGCCATTCCCGATGGTGATTACAAGTTTTGGAGTACATAAAAAACGTCTGAATACCAAGGAAAAAGGAGGAACATTTCTGATACCTGTACGGGAAAATTCTCTTCATTTTCCTTGGACATAGCAGCAATCAAATTAATGTCCAGGACGTGCAGATTTGACTCAGCCATTAGTTTGGCCAGCCCTTGGCCTTCAATGAGCTTTGTCGATTTGATTTCCACATCATACTCCAACAAGGCAGCAATCCATTTGCCTCTTCTCCCCTCCGGATCTACTTGCACTAGGACATCCTTAACAGTAGCGTTAGGGACATATGCAAGGATGTGAGAATGCAAAATATAAACCCAAAAATCTTTCAATGCCTTTACCAAATCAAGGGCTTGTTTTTCAATAATATTGTACTTCAATGCCGCATCCCTTATGGTTCTGCAGAAAAATACAATTGGCTTCTCAAGTTGGTCTATTTTTTGCATCAAGACCGCTACCATAGTATGATCCGAGGCAAATGAAAACAAAATAAAATCCTGAGTGTAGTCCAGGCTGATCAAAACCGGAGCTGAAGAAAGAGCTAATTTTACCAAATTGAAGGACTTAACCGCTTCCTCAATCCACCTTACTGCACTATCCTTTTTGAGCATATTTGTGATTTCCCTTAAGTGTTCTGCAAGATTGGGCACAAAGCGACGTAAAAAATTTATCTTACCATTGAAGGATTGGGTTTCTTTCTTACTTCGTGGAAAATGAATCTTTTGAATGGCCTCCACTCGTGCTGGATCAATGCGGATGCCCTCTTTTGAGATGATGTGCCCAAGAAGTTTTCCTTCATCCATGGCGAACAAACTTTTCTTTGGATTAAGCGAGATGCCATACTTCCTACACCGCTGAAACACAATCTTCAAATGATATAGGTGATCTTCATTTGAATTAGAGAAAACAGTTAAGTCATCAAGATAAACAACTAGGAAAACATCTTTTTCATTGGCAAATGCGATATCCATCGCCCGTTGAAAGGTTGCACTAGCATTTTTCAATCCAAAAGTCATCTTTGCATAGTGAAAGGTTCCCCATGGAGTGGTGAACGTTGTTTTGTCTCGATCATCCTCATGGACCAGAATTTGGTTATAACGCGAATAACCATCAAGTAGCGACATCCTGGATGCTCCAACTACTCACTGAAGTATGTGATCCATCTTGGGCAATGGATAGTTGTCCTTCAAAGAAACTTTGTTCAGATTTCTAAAATCAATACATAGCCGAATCTCACCTGTTTTCTTGCGCACGGGCACCAAGTTTGAAATCCAATCTGAAAACCTTATGGGGACTATGATACCGGCTTTATACAATCAATTCACTTCCTTCTCAATTGAGGGTAGCAACTTTGGATTTATTCTCCTTAGCTTTTGACGAAATGGCTTTTGATTAGGCTTGAGTGGGATGACATGCTGAATGATACTTGTATCATATGACTTCAAATCTAAATAATCCCAAGCAAAAACATCAGTGAAAGAAGATAACAAACGGATATACTTAGCCTCTACCTGTGGAGGGAATGCTTTTGATAATTTTACCATCTTAGGATTTTCAGCTGATCCAATGTTCACATCCTCCACTCCTTTTTCGGTTGGCAGCAAGCTTGGCTTCGAGCCACATCGTCATGATCGAACAGCTCCTCTAAGGGATTAAACCTTTAGGAATGATGTCGTCTTTGAGCTGCAAAACTTCCATCTCATTGACTTCTATATCCGCATCACCATCATCATATTCCACATCAATAGAAGTGTCTTTGAATTTACCTTTGTTTTGCAGAAATTCGTCGATCTCATCATCATCTTGAAACACTTGCCAATACCTTTGATTGTCTGGGATATCTAGGCGGTGTTTCACGTGAATCTCAAACTTGTTGTTTGAGTTGATTGGAACTTTCAGATTACTTGCTACTGTTGCAAGTGAATCGGCAATGATATTCTCAGCCCAAGGAACACAAGTCAAAGTATAATCTGAAAATTCTCTCAAAATATCAAGCATTGCATTTCGGTAAGCCCGTATTCTAGGATGTTTTGCTTGGCATTCCCCTTTCACTTGCTTGATAACCAGCTCATAGTCGCCATACACTGAAATCCTTTTGGCATTCAATTTTCTAAGAATTTTTAAACCAGCAATTAAAGCTTTATACTCAGCCTCATTATTTGAACAATCAAAAGCTAGTTTATAAGAGCAGACCCTTACATTGCTTGGCACTTTGTTTGCAGCGAAAACAGGGCTGTGTATCCAAATGCCAATTCCAGCACCTTCCCTTCCTATCGCACCATCAAAATCCATGATCCACAGGCCTGCTTCATCCTCTTCCAAGTGCTGAAATTCTGTTTGTTCCGTTTCACTTCATTGTTGTCCATCACTGTGTTGCTGCTGTCGGAAAGCTGATTGCTCAGTGGCTTGCCTTTCTTGCTTCAAAACTTCTCTGAAATTTTCAGAGATCTCAGGGATGTCTTCTACCTCAACTACTTGGCTATTTACATCATTAAAGCTATCTGAATACAAAACAAATGATTCTAAATCAGTATGTACATAGTTGATCGGATGATTTACTGGTTTCTCCTTGCTAGTGATCATGTATTTCATCTTTTGTTCTTAGTATAGTTTCCTCATATGACCGAACACGGGAATGGTAGCATAGGAGAACTCAAGCTACATTGTCCCTTTAATGTTTTCTCCCCAAGATCTGGAAAGAAGCATGCCAAATCTGGGAGGTATATCCGCTACGACTACATCCATCAAAACATTTTTGGCTGGAATCTGATCCAAACATACCACCAAATCCTTGATAAGACCAATGCACCTTACTCTCCCGGAATCGAAAGAGTAAAGGTCATGATACTTTCTCGTAATATCAAGTCCCAATTTCTCCATGATGGCCTTAGGCATGAGATAATGAGAGGCTCCGGGATCAAACATAGCATTATGAAACACAAAGTCATGCACACTGAGACTAATGAAGAAAGGAGCTACATCACTATCTTGAGACGACCTTCCAATGCTGGCCCAAAAATCAACTCAGGACTATCATCCTCCACATTCACCATATCAGATGATGGATCTAAATTCAAAATTTTGGACACCTGACCTTTATAATTGTTGTTCTTCATCAACTCAGTCAAAGGAATAGAGATTTTTAACTTGGCGATTTCATTTTCTAAGTTAAAAACTAAAACTTTTTCTACCTCTTTCGTTGGAACATCCTTCTTTTCAGATTTATCCTTTGACCCGCTTGGTTGACTGGATCTCTCATTTGATGATGGCGTTTTGCTGGTGGTAGGATCAGCTGTCTCTTTTCCTTTTTTCTGTACATTAGGAGGATCATTCTTTGACATTGCTGCCTCCTTCCTTTTTTGAATTGGATTCACAAGCACATCTCTACTTCAGAGTGAATATTATCGCTGCTGAACTGACAAAGCATTCATGTATCCTCTTTGGTACTCATCGGACTCTTCCTCAAGAACAGTTTCATTTGCCAAAATGAAATTTTCATCTCTTTGTTCAGCTGAATTCTCGGAGTACTCCTCATCCTCAGTGATGAAAATTGGCATATCATCGGGCGTAAAGAAATGATTTTCTTCTCCAATCACATTCTCCTCTTCTTCATCTAATTCCGGACCATGAACAAAGTTCTACTATAGAGGTGTCTGCACTGGCTGCTGCGCTGCTTGATCTTGGGCTTGCTGCTCTCTTTGTTTGATTCTATATTGTGGCTGCTGCTGGCCACAAAAGTTAGGATTTCTAACTTGAGGTTCAGGCTTGTCAATTTTCATTCTCTCAAGCATCTGCTCCACCTTCCGAAGTACTTGATCTGAAGTGGAAGCCTCTTCCTTTATTGTGACTTTCTTCTCAGCTCTTGCTCTAGCTCTCTTGGCAAGCAAATTTGCCTCAACACTGACTGCAATCTTCTGCATATCTTCCAAAGTAGCCAGATCTCTCTCTCTTAATTGGTAGGCCATATCAGTGTCAAAACCGTCCAGAAACTTAATCAAGGCCAACCCCATAGGTGGCTTTATATGATCATGAATTGCATTGTAAACAGAGTTGAAATGAATAAAATAATCTTGGACAGACTCACCAACATTCCGCTTGATGTGCTCATATTCGAAAAGGATATGAAGAGGATTTTTCTTCACTTCCCAGCGATCTAAGAACTGTCTTTGCAGATTGGCCAATGTAGTGATACTTGCAGCCGGCAATGCTTTGAACCATTTCCTTACTTCACCACCAAATGTTTGTACAAACAGTCTCATTGTCACATTTTCAACATCAATCTCATGAAGGTCGAAGAAATCTGTCATTCTGTCCACATGTTGCTGAGTTGTAACACTTTGCGGTGTGCCATCAAACAAAGAAATTTTGCTTTGATAATCGGTGGGCATGTCATCCAAATTCTAAGGCAGCACAAGGGATGCAAAACGAGCAACCATTGCTCTCGGTGGATTTGGTCTTGGGGATGTTGGGGGAGTAGGTGCAGCTGATGTATGGGGTGTATGAGGAGGTGTGTGTGGAGGTGAAGCAATTTTTGAAGCTTGAGGAGTAGAAGGAGTAGACGAAAGTGATACCACTGCAGACTTTTTATCAGATATAATAGGCTGCATAGGGATGGTGGGAATGAAAGGCTGTTTGGTGGGAATCCTTGAGATGGATGCAATTGCGGAAGATCCAAGGGTTGCAGATGCGGTTTCTAGGAAATCAACGATATTTGAAGCCACAATTGAAGTCTGGAGCTGTTTCAAGATATAACCATCAATGGACTTATTGGCCCTTTCAGTTTCAAGAGCTGCAAAAAATTCCAGATTCAGGACCGTAGAACCAACAACACTTTCGGATTTGGTTTCAAACAATGACAAATCAAACTGTTAATCAAAATCAAGCTCTTCAACATACTCAAAAATCACAAGGCATGAATGAGATTTAAACACGGGAATTACAGAACTCTCTTGACGAAGGATTCTTGGAATAAGATTGGGATTCTCGTATACAGGAGGAGGATCTAGATCTGGATTGGCTCTGGTATATCTTCTGCAAGCCAATGTGCTATTGTTTTCAAGAGATCAAAGGGACATTTACAATTTGTTCAGCCTATCAAATCCTAAGCTTATCATCCAAAAGCTCATAATCATCAGATGTACTGAGGTGATTTGCAGGTTAAATTTTTCGTTAATAAGACTAGACCGGAGATTGACTGAAGTAGTGTTTATCTACTTCCGCTAATGCAAAGCAAAAGCATTTCGAAGGCTCCATGGCTAATATTCAGACTCCGTCTGTATAAAACGAAGAATGCTAACAAACAAACAATTTCTTCCCAAGCAGATTCGCCACTATGTTAGTGCCTAGATTTACCTCAAGCTGAAAAGGTAGGATCGAGGGCCAACATCAAACCATGCTCAGCCTGGTAGCTAGCCCTACCAGGTCAGGAGAGGGCTCTCTCCGGGTCAATCTCAGTGAATTATGATCACTAAGGGCTTGAGATCAACTGATATGGCTATTGATCTTAGGCTAGGTATAGGTACAAAGGATTTTGATTGAATAAATTGATGATTTGTGGGCTCTAAAGGAAGGCAGATCTTGGGTGCAGGGAATGAGGTTGTCTTGCAGGGATCTCAATGGGGCAAGGTAGGCAACCGTATTTGGCACTCTAAATCAAGTGAGATGGATGGATCAGATAGAGGGGAAGTTGAAGAGGGCAAGAGAAGCCATGGATCCTCTCCAAACAGTCAAAAACATCAAAAACTAAAGCAAACTTCAAGTAGAGCACTGCAATTTCAATGTATTCTACTTACACTCTTGTTTGTTTTAGCTGAGAAGAAATAATAGAGAAATGATTTACATAACAGATGAATAAATTCACAAATACATAAGAAAGCACTTTACCAAAACAAATGCCACAGGGATCCCAAAGAGTATTGCAAACAGTGGTCTCAATTCCTTTGCCAAAATACTGATATGAGTGTACAATGAAGCTCAAGGCTTTCTCAAGAGTCCAACCATGCTAATGACTGAAAAAAAAAAACATAATATAGACAAGGCATAGCTCATCCTTACCTTTAGGGGTCGATCTCACATGTTTAGGATCTGATCCAACTGATTCTAAACTAGGAACTAGAAATCAGGCAATGAAACAACATGCCTGTAGAAACAAGGGAACTGATTCATTCAGTTTCAAACAACTTGTTAACTGATGAATCTACCCAACCAAGTGAAAATTTGACATATTTACATTATTATCCATCAATGTACATGAAATTACATCACAATTTGTCATTAATAAAGTGAAAAAGTCAAACTGGCCAAAACTGGGCAAAAAAACAGAGCAATACTTGTTCAAACAGGCAATTTTTCCTCTATGCGCCGCCCCTGATTCTCTATCCATCATGCCTGTTTGGACCCCTTTTTGGAGGCCTTCTTGGTGTCCAAATCAGCTCCAAGTATGCTTGTTGGAAAGGTCGGCTTGTCTACTTTCCAACCCAAGTCAAATTTCTCAATTTGGCCTTCATTTGCGATATCAAAAATCAGATCTCCCAAGACTACTTCCTGTGTGTCAAAATAGGGGCAGTAAGGTCATGTTTTGAGTGTTTTTGACCTTTTGAGGGCTTAAAACCTGCTCAAATTTCTTGGCCATAGGTAGGCAGGCATAGTTCTTCATGACAAATCCAAAAATGCTGAGTTTTTGTGATTTAGAGGCTCCTAGAAAAAGCGAGCGCCACGTGGCGCGACACATAGAGCAGAATTTCCTGTTTTTGTGCCAAAAAATTTCAAAGATGCAAAAAGTGCTCCAAATTTTTTGAAATTTGGGCTGAGTCTTCTCTATCAAGAGCCATGTTTTTCCAAGGAATCCTCAGCCAATATCTGAAGTTGATCATGCTCATTTCACCTCTTTGAAGGCTTCTTCAATTTTGCCTTCAAACTCCTTATTCTTGCCTTGCAAACTTTGTTCCTCTCCATGTAATGAAAAGCTATGTATCTCAACAAGTATTTCTCCTTGTTAGCCTTCTCCAACAATCTCTCTTAGTGGATATTGAGTCCTTCGAGCCAAGACTCGTGATCGGCATTGATCTTTTGCTCAAGTGAAGTGAACTCCACCCTCCTTCTTTGGGC
This sequence comes from Pinus tabuliformis, assembly GCA_031772625.1. NCBI lineage: Eukaryota > Viridiplantae > Streptophyta > Pinopsida > Pinales > Pinaceae > Pinus > Pinus tabuliformis. The sequence continues at coordinate 1,108,370,420 of CM062805.1, forward strand.
AGCTTGGCGATTCTCCCGAATGTTTTGTAACTCCATGATCACCTGCTGATCTTCAAGCTGCTTATTTCTTTGCTCCAAGTATTTTATAATCCACTTAGCCCTCTCCAAATTGAGGGACAAGGCCTTGATGTCTGTCTGCTGCTCTTGGATGATTTCTTTGAGTTTTGTGCTTTGCGGGCCTACATCTGTATCATCATCCTCAATAAGAATAAAGTCCCACTCACCTGAAGGCCCCTCATCCTGCATTGGCTTCTTTCCTTTAACCTAAACCTGTGGTGCTGATGACAGAAGCAAGACCCCTTCCACCCTAGGTGGAGATAATACTCGCTTTGCTGCTACGAACCACTGCCTAGTGCCCTTCTGATAAGTAATAAACACCGACATACTCGCGACCTACGTCTCATGACCCTCATACTGATCAGAAGGTTCACCGGTCTCATGCAAATCCTCTTAAGGTCCCTGAGGAGCTATGAAAAACTCACGAGAGATGAAATCCTCCCAAGTGATACCCTGTAAGCCAAGATGATGGATGACCATAATTTTGATAAGAGAAAAATGGTAAATACTGTTGAACTCTTACTGAGGAGTTTTGTGTTGCACTAGAGTGGTCATCCTTTCGATATTTCGGCACATGAAGTAAGGGATGTTCATCATCCATTCCCGGGTAAAGTGCATCAGCAGCCTGATATGATAAGCAGACAAATGGGAGAACTGGCCCTCACAACTTGAATACTTCATGATTAGTTTCATTAAAGGCGCATATTCATCTCTGAGGTACCGAAAAGGAAACACTCTCTTGAGCTGTCTCAAAAATATAGGCTTGATGTATGGTTCATAATGCTGTCGGTCAATTTTTTGCCTCTTGTTCCATTGCTCTCCAATGTTGGGAATACCGGTTGCTAGTGAAATGGATTCTGGTGTTAATGTGAAAGTGACACCACCTAGAGTGGCTTGACCATCATGTAGATGTAGCACAAATAAGCATGCCAACTCATGGTGAAACTGAATGCTAGCAACCTTCTCACAAAATTCATAGCAGGACTGGTGTTGGAAACAAGAGATGGAAAGTGGGAGGCCTGTAATTCAACAAGAGTGGTTGGTTCTTCTCGAATATGTTTGCCACCTCTATGAGGCCTCCTGGGTGCATGTACCTTTGTTGGTGAATCACTGTGTATCTCCTCTTCATACTAATATGAAGGATCAGATGCCATCTCTGCTGGTGGATAAAATGTCTTGGGGCTGCCTTGATGGAAAGTAGGTGATTGTGATGTTTTTTACTTTTGCTACCAAGGGAAACAGTGGTATGAGGGACTGTCGAAGGGGGAAAGAGTGGGGGATTGTTAGGATAAAGGGGACAGGGAATTAGGGAAGGATTTATTAGTTTTTATATAGGACTAGGGTTTGGGAGTGAGAGAGCATTTTGGATTTTTGGGAAATATGAATTGGGATATGGGATTAGTGAATTTAGGGGTATGTTAATTTGGGGAATATGGGAAACAAGGGAAATATGGAATAAGGGAGTGATGAGGTGAAGGGATACTTGGTAGCAAAACAGTCAATACAAAACCCTAGCAGCAATCTCCTTTGAAAACTATGAAGAGATAGGGTTTGTTTTCCTTTAAACATTCACCATGCAACAAACACCATCAAACAACCATCAAATTTGGATGAAGAGCAATGAGAAAGGGTCAACCTACTTGGACAAGGTGACAATCCACGCGTTTTAGGCGATTTAGGAGCAAGTAGTTGAAATTTTGGGCATGATGGCTGTGTGCGTCACGCATCAAACCCAATGCACTGCGCCCAGTGTATGTGTCGCACCTGTGCAATTTTGAATTGGAGTTTGAGGCCTAGTGTGCCGCGCCCAATGTATGCACCATGCCTATGCAATTTTGAACTGGAGTCTGAGGCCCAGTGCGTTGCGCCGGTTGTATGTGCCGCGCCCAGTGACTTGGAGTGATTTTCACCAAATTTTCTCACATGCTCGCCAAAACCACCTTGCCTTGCTTCTACTTTGCAAATGAATTTTTCAAATGAAGAAATGGCTTATAAACAAGGAGCTTTTAAATTTTTGGCTCATAAAACCCATTTTTACAATGCTTTGACATGATTTTATTTTTTAAACTCTGTTTTTGGATTTTTTTTTTCACTTATTTTTAGCTTTGTGATGAACAAAATAACCTGTGCTTTGCTTGTTTTGCACGTGTTGGAGCTATGGGGGCTAGGGAAAGTGACCAGGGTTGCAGGGGAAGTGATTTACATATGAAGGAAATAACATTACATGATTTTTGTACAATAAAAACAATAATACTCTGTTTTTCCTCAAAACAAAGTTTTGAGGAAAGGCACTTCTCTGAGCACTTGATGATGAATTTTATTTATGCTGGAAGCTCCTCATGTGTCTGCTAGTTGTTATTGGACACTTTGAAACTTTTTTTGATGAAACCCTAATGAAACCCTAGACCTAAATGACAATGAAACCCTAAAAGGAGTTTTGCAACCTTTAAGACAAAAAGAAGACTGTATATGCTTCTTGATGAGAAAACATGAACCAGCAAGTAAATGACATGAGGGAAACTGTAGGAAAGCCACTCCTGTTAGATGATCCATGCACCTAATGGAATGCAGATGACTGGGCGGGACACCTAATATGAAATGAAATAAGAGGATTTGATCTCTGATGAAGGGATGAAGATACCGACACTAACACGGACCATCCCCTGTTGTATTATATGGAGGTGCTCTATATTTTTTAATGTTTATTGATGATTTCTCACTTAAAGTTTGGGTATTTAGGCTAAAAAATAAACTTGATGTATTCAATGTCTTTAAACAATTTAAAGCAATGTTAGAGAAAAGAACAATAAAATCTATTAAATGTTTAAGAACTGACAATGGTGGTGAGTTCACTTCAATTGAATTTGAACAATACTGTAAGAATGAAGGAATTGTTAGACACAAAATGGTTGTTAATACTCCTTAGAAAAATGGTGTTGCTGAACATATGAATCAAACTCTTATGGAAAGAGCCAGAAGCATGATCAGCAATGCTAACTTGCAAAAGGAGTTATGGGCATAAGCAATATCCACTACTTGTTATTTAGTTAACAGATCACCTTCAGGAGTAATTAATTGTAAAATTCCTGAAGAAGTTTAGACAGGTCAGTCTTGTGATTATTCACATTTAAGGATATGTGGTTGTGATGCTTATTCTCTTATTCCTAAAAATCAACGTTCAAAATTAGATCCAAAATCGAAATGTTATGTCTTTGTTGGGTATGACGATGTAGTGAAAGGATACAGGTTGTGGGATCCTACATTGCGGAAGATAGTCATTAGTAGAGATGTAACATTTTATGAATCTTCTCTTTTAAAATCAAATGTTGAAAGAATTGAACAGGAACAGGTATCGCCAAATTAACAAGTTCAGTTGGAGGCTAGACCTTTTGGTGACAGTCAAAAGGAAGGAGAGACTTCTGGAGAAAAAGGTATTGAAGATACAAAGGAAGTTGTTGAAGTTTCTGAACCAGTTCAACTTTCTGAACTAGTTCAGAAACCAGTCACTCTAAGAAGGTCTACAATGGAAAGAAAAACTCCCAAAAGGTATGAAGATTTTGCTTCATCCTTTGCATTGATTACTGAAGATGGGGAACCTTCTTGTTATCAGGAAGCAGTAGATGATACAGATAGCGAAAAATGGAAAACTGGTATGCAAGAAGAAATGGATTCCTTAGCCAAGAACAATACCTGGGATCTTGTAGAACTTCCTGAAGGGAGAAGTGTTGTTGGATGCAAGTGGGTCTTCAAACTGAAACAGAAAGTTGATGGAAGTATCGAAAGGTATAAGGCGAGGTTGGTAGCAAAAAGGTATTCTTAGGTTGAAGGTATAGACTTTCATGAGATTTTTTCTCCAGTTGTAAAACTTGTTTCTATTCGTACTATGTTGGCACTAACTGCGTTACTTAACCTTGAGTTAGAATAGTTAGATATTAAAACAACTTTTCTACATGGTTATTTGAATGAAGAGTTATATATGGAACAGCCTGAAGGTTTTGTACAATGTCACAGCAGAATATTAGTTTGCAAGCTTAGGAAATCATTGTATGGTCTGAGGTAGTCTCCCAGACAATGGTACAAGAAGTTTGATTCCTTCATGGTGAGCCAGAACTTTATTAGAAGTGAGTATGATCATTGTGTATACTTCAAAAGTTTCAATGGAATATTCATTATCTTATTTTTGTATGTTGACGATATTCTTATTGCAAGCGAAAGCATGGAAGAGATCAATAGGTTAAAGGCTCAACTCTCTAGGATGTTTGATATGAAGGATCTTGGAGTAGCAAAACATATGTTGGGCATGGAGATACACAGAGATAGGAAAAATGGTAAGCTTTGGTTATCACAGTAGAAGTATGTGGAGAAAGTACTTCAAAAGATCTGTATGAATAATGTGAAACCTGTTAATGTTCCATTAGCTTCCCATTTTAAGCTCTCTTCAGTTTTGAGTCCTAGAACTGATGAAGAAAAGCAGTGTATGTCTCATGTACCATATGCAAATGTTGTAGGCAACTTAATGTATGCGATGGTATCTACAAGACCTGACATTTCACATGCAGTTGGAGTTGTTAGCAGGTTCATGGCAAAATCCAGGTGAAGAACATTGGCAAGCAGTGAAATGGGTGCTTCGATATCTAAGAGGCACAAATGACCATTGCATCATCTTTAGTGGCAGTGAAGGATCTGTCTGCGGATATGTAGATGTTGATTATGCAGGTGATTTGGGCAAAATAAGATCTACTACAGGTTATGTCTTTACTCTTGCAGGTGGAACAATTAGCTAGATGTCAAAGCTTCAAGAAACAATTGCATTGTCCACTACCGAAGCAGAATATATAGTTGCTTCAGATGCCAGTAAAGAAGCAATCTGGTTAAAGGGTCTGCTTGATTAGATTGGAAGGATGCAGGAGAAAGTGAATGTACTTTGTGACAGTCAAAGTGATATTCACTTGGCTACAAATCCTGCTTATCACAGCAGAACCAAGCACATTGATGTAAGGTATCATTTTCTGAGACATGTGATCGATGGCGGAAAAGTGTCTCTTCAAAAGGTCCATATGCGAGAGAATTGTGTAGACATATTAACAATCCCAGTTACATTAGAGAAGCTTCAATGGTGTTTAGCTTCTATTGGCTTGCAAAAAAGATGATGAATGGGCATGGACAAGGGATTAGGAAAATTGTTGTCAAGGTGGAGTTTGTTGGAAGTTTGACAACTAATTATGTAAATTTGGGTAAAATGTAACAAGTCAGTTTTATACCGAATCATCGGTTATGTAACTGAGGAGGCACACATAAAACCAAATGATTGCCGGCACTATTGTATGGAGAATCCTTATTGATTAAATAGAGATTCCAATCCCTTTCCCCGTGGATGTTTCCTTGACACTTTGTCAGGGTTTTACCATGTAAATCCTGTATTATTACGTGTGTGTTTGCATTTAGTTTTCAATTATTTATATGCTTTTCTTAGTCAATGTATAACTAGATGTTTTCCTTCTTTACTCATTTTCCCTATTCGAACTACAGATAGGGCAACGAAAGGCACTAGAACATGGATTTTCTATACGGAGGCATTTTGAGGCACTTATTTAGGGTTTCCCATTCCACACATTTCTTAATGGCATTAATTTCTCCAAAAGGTGATGACCCCATGCTTCTAAAGGATATTGATGCACAAGTGTGGGCCTTATGGTACTGATTTTTTTTGTTTGAGTTATCAGGTTTGATTGTAACCTTTTGTCTTGCAAGATACTCTAAGTCAAACTTGTTTTAGGGATTGTAGGCTTAAGTAGATGTAAAAATGAAAGGGCAAACCTCATAAAACTAGAGGATCTTACCTCTTTTCATCATTGTGATTGATGGCCTTAACATTGCAACAATAATGCTACAACTCCTAATAGTCTCATATTTAATTATCAATCTAGGGTTTATAAAAACATAAGAGGGATCGAAACTATATGTGTAGATCTCTTTCCTTTTCTAATATTCATGTAGGTGAGACATGTAATGTAGTTTAGATGATCAGAAATCTAGTTAAATTTCCAAGCTATTTATGCTATAGGAAAGTGAAACTATAAAAAAAAACTTGTAGAAATGAAATGGCACACACCTATGTAGATTGCAGGAAATGGAAAACACAATTTTGTTGAAAATAAAAGATGGAAAGTAAACCTAAAATCTATGTTGCATAAGCTAAAAACATCACTTAGGAAGCATGCAGTAAAAGGATCTAAAGGAAACTTGAAGAGATCTCTACTCTTCAAAACTCCACCCTCAACATCTGAAACATGATTTAATATTATAAGGGAACTAAATCAAGAGTTTATTTCTAAATTGAGGAAGAAAATGGGATGTTTGTTGGTTGCTAAAAGATTCCATCTTTTTCTAAAAAAAATCCAACAAGCCAGAACATTTGATAAAATGCAAATCTAAGCTAAGAGAGGGGGTAAGAATGATGGGACATGATATTATTTAGCTAGTAGAAGCATATAAGAACTAAGTCTAAGCTTTAGCATAGTGAAACTAGGTTCTTTTCACCCTATGTAATCATAATCTTGACCAGATAGTAAATAAAAAATTGCAGAACTTGTAACAACATATGAAATAAAATGAATTGAGACTTGAAAATGCAATGATAAGAAAGACTAGTAATCCAAGATGTTTTTAAATAGTATAAATAACCTACAAAGAAATTTATCTCATAAAACTACCTACTTGACTAAGTATAAATATATTAAACTATAATTTCAAGAAATGTTGATCCAAGATAATTTCGAGTAATTCCAGTGGTTTATAGTGATCGATGATTCTAGTAGTGCTTGCAAAATTTTGATGCTACATGCAACACCTCTCTGTCCGTCGTTTGGATTCGTGAGTGTCGTATGAATAACTCCAATCTAGAGCAATCTGTGTTTCCACTGGTGTGAATGTTTGCTGGCTTGAATTAGTATTCATAAAGTTTGCAACTTTTAAAGAGGTCATCACGAGGAGTGCAGATCGAAGAATGATTTCCATCATGTTTGAGTTCTTCTCAGTAACTTTCTTTTCTTAAAGCTGCAGAGATGCAATTAAAGTTTTGGAAAGAAAAACTTCCGACCGTTCAAGTACCCGAGACAGTAGCAGCAAGCACGTCTCCGCTTACACAAGAGGAGGTGAACAAGTTCGCTAAAGTGATCAAAGATGAAAACTTGCGTTACCATGCCAACCAATTCTGTAATTCTACCAATTTATTGTGTGATGAATCTGTATCTTTGATGTCTGACCCAATAATGGTCTTTGTTAACAATGGTGACTTTGAATTATCAGATGATATTAACCATATATTTTTTTCATCGAAGGAGTTGAGGGAAGGGGGCCAAATAACATTACCAGACCTTTACAGTCCCTGGAAGGCAATTTCGCCCTCTAATCTCTCACAGATGATACCTTTTGCTGCTGTAGCACTTTCAGATGTTCTCTCTTCCTTTTGCATCTCACAAAAATCAAATATGGGGATGAACATGAACATGACTCTGATTGCTTGTGAGGCTAAGTGATAAACTTTGATAATGTCTATCTCTTCGTTAATCAAATGTAATTACATATATACATGCACACACAATCTATTGGTTAAGGTAATATCTCAACCACACACCAATCTAGGAAATAAGTAGATATAGCTAACTCCTATACAATAGGAACTGACTCCATACATAGAAAGAATCACAACTAGAGATAAGTAGGGATTAGATATTCCCCCTTAATGAGTGCTTGTCTCCATATCAATCTACAAAATCTAGTTGTGGTCAAATATACCAAAAAAAATATGTTGATGTTAATATAAAGGAGCAACCATCTATCGGAATACATGGGTACTAACTGCTGCAACCGCCAATCTTGTAGGATGTCCTTTGCATACATAGTTCTTTCAACCATTATAACTGCACACCTATACCTGTACCTGTAAATCCCCCTCCAATATCAACACGGGTTTTATTGGATTACCCGTAACCATGCTCTGGGTTTTAACGGATCACTCTCAACAATGCCACTAAGGGCTCTCAGCCACCAAAGCTAAACACAGCCACCAAGGTTCAACTCAGCCATGAAGGCTCAACACAGCCACGAAGGCTCTCCAGCCACTCTGGGCCACAAACTTGCCACTAGGGCACTCTAGCCACCAAGGCTCACCAAAGACCTGACTCAACGAGGCAAAGGTTTTTCTCGGCTAACCCTAAACCATGCCAATAGGGATCTCTATCCCACTTCACTCTTACATGTAAGGTTTCTAGCTTACTACAAACCGACACTACAAATACAAAGTGGTTTTTAGATTACCATGAATTGTATGGGGGTACACATGCCTTACAAGGCTTACGTTTCACACTCCAACTCTAGAGGAATATGAGGAGGAAATATCCCTCGAATACCCAAATATATTTCTCTCTTCCTTCAACCCAAGAGGGGCCAGGACGTCAGGGCTCTGATACCATGATAAACTTTGATAATGTCTATCCCTTCATTAATCAAATGTAATTACATATATACATGCACACACAATCTGTTGGTTGAGGGAATATCTCAAACACACACCAATCTAGGAAATAAGTAGATATAGCCAACTCCTATATAATAGGCACTGACTCCTTACATAGAAAGAATCACAACTAGAGACAAGTAGGAATTAGATATTCCAACACTAAGCTTGAAAAAGGTGAAGTTATGTCATGCAGCACATCGATTAAGGGCATGATAGAGTTTTTTTTCTAACTTGGGTTATTCTAATAATATAGAGCTTGTTTTTCACCCTGCTTACACACCCAACTCTGGAAAGAAAGTGAGAGTAACAAAGTTGTTGAAAGAAAATCTGCACTTTCAAGGTAGCCTCCATTGCCCTACCACCGCTTTGTGTATCCATATGGGGTGTTCTTTTGTCATTCCATCAATGGGACATTGGCCTATACGTTGGAACTTGAGGTGTTGGAGAGCAATGTTAATATGTACAATGTCACTACTCTATGCATATATTAAACTACCCACTTAACCAAGTATAAATATATTAAACTATAATTTCCAGAAATGTTGATCCAAGAGCTAAACAATGAAAATTGAAAGCATGAAAATGATAGTATTGGAAATATAAGAGGGGTTTTAATCTCCTAGGATGGGCCCATCCCAAGGATGCTCAGAGTCCTTGAGGAGGAACCATGCTAGAAACTAAAGTGGGTAACTGCTTCCATTAACTTAGAATCTATCTCACATCATGAAATACAATATTGTTAAAATTACTGAGAAATATTCAAATCTTAACATTCTTTTAAATATATTTTTTTCTTAGCCTTACGGGCCGACTCAAATCTCCTATTTATACATTAGGTGGGGGATCAACCTCCTTGAGAGAAGGGTTTCGTTTTCCCCAAAATATCTTTGGAGGAAGATTTCTTGCCCCAGATATAAATCACAATAGTAGGAGGAGGCACTAAATTCCTTGAGCTAGCCGAGTTTGAGTGTTCCTACAATAGGGAGCAAGTCCTAGAATCTCTCCAATGTTATATTCTTCGGAATCTAGTCAAAATATTTATAAATCCGACAACATAAACATATTAAGGAACATAAAGCATTAAAGCCACATTTAACCCTCTAGGAACTCATTAAGCTAAAAAAATATCCCATCAAGTGCGAAAAGTGGGGTCAAACATTGTTTTATGTGGCTAGAATTGTTCTTATGGACCTTATGATTTAACTATTTTGGAGGTCCATCATACACCGCTACTAGAATTGTTGCTCATCCTTAAGCAACTCAACTCCCTCTCTTCTCTTCTCCTATTTATGTAGTTCTCTAATTGTCAGTTTAATATCTCAGGCTGAACATGTTGTGACTATCCTTGCTAGATAGAACTGTTCATTGTCCTCTATGGATTTCCACACTTGAGATTCCTATTCTTGACATTGATTCTCCTTTAGTCCTAGCAGTTGAGTTCGGTTAATTATAATTCCAATCCATTGAATCCCAAGCCTCGAGATGATCCATTTATAAAGAGGAGTTCTTTCTAATGTTGCTTAGAGTCTATAAGGAGTGTGATACTCCCTCACTTTTATGCTATAAGATAAGCCTTTCCATATCCTCTAGCACACTTGTGAAATCTCTTCCCCTGAATGCCTAAATGTGTCCTCAAAGTGTAGGATGGATTCTTATTGCCTTTGTTTCCAAATGGATTCTATCATGGTGTATTGTACAAGAATGACATGGATTTGAGAAAGCACTAAAGGATATGGGCATTCTGTTATGTTCCAAAATGGATCCGCTAAGTCTTCCTCGTGGTATTTTTCACTTCTTCTACTCTAATCTCCTCATACCTCAACCAAGAGGGCAATGCAAGAAATTGTGCATCCCCCAAGTAAGATTGTGGTCCCAAATACGCATTTTATAGACAACAAGGTTATCATATATAAGGTTCAACCAGTTTTGTTTTATCCTCCATGTTACAACCTTGGAAGAAGTTTGTAAAGTGCTTAGTCTCTTGCAACTACATGGTGACTCTTTGATCTGTTTGATTGGTTTCAAATATGTACCATTGCTCCTTTAGGAAAAGTGAATATGCTTTTGATTGACACCTTACAAACTTTAAAGAAATATGTACCATACTCCCTAGTGGTGTTTCCAATGCTACAATGTAGGCATCTTTTGTTCTCAACAATCCTTGAGTTTGTTGTCGTTGACTCCTTAGATATTTATTCTCTTTCTCAAGCTATTCTCTTATGTTGGACTCCTCTTCTATTTTTAGGAAGGTCATTTCATCCCTTACTTTGTTGACTTCATCCTCAATGCTATTAAGATCTACCACCACTTTACCTTGGGAATTTTTTTTTCCACATCTGGGATTCCACCTTCACGTTCTCCACTTCAATCATTAGGTGGGGTAATATATTTACACGCATCAATAATCCTGATGTCCCTATAAAGGAGGATTATCCTTTAGTGTCATAGAAAATAAGGATTGTGGCTTCCTTGATGTAGACTGCTCTAATACTTTTTGTTCCTACTACCCTTTCTCATTGGGGCTAGGTGTTTCCTCAATTGTAATAAGAGTGGAAATAGGAGGCTAAGGCTTTCCACTAGATCTAGTTATAGTGATTTTTCTTTTTGAATATACAATTGGTTGGATAGGCTTGCTTACTTTGGTTTTGGTAGCAGTACTCAATCATCCTCCCCAATGTAGATTTATTCTTTTGTTTTGAGGGGTTAACTACTACCATCCCCTTACACTTTTTGAATATCATATTTTTAAGTCTACTTAGCTCTTATTGTACTTCCAAAAAGGCTTTCATATCCATGTCTGCAAAGGTTTCCAAAGAAATGGGATGTTATAAGACTTCTAATGCATTAATTACAACTAATTTAATCAATCCATGATATGAATAATGCTTTTTATTTCCCTCCCTCACATTATCGTTCATCTCCTTTAGACACTGTAGGAGAAAGAATTTGATTCTTAGTAAATTAAACGTTTGGAGATGGGAAGGGAATCTAAGAGGATATAGAAGCCTAAATTGGTAAGCATATACTATGTTCAACTTGCACTCATAACAGATGTTATATAGGATATTGTAGACTACCTCACCCTATGGTTCAAGGAAGATCTCCCTCCATTTTTTTCCTCGTGGCTTCTGATCTTATAGGAAAAACTTCTTCTTAGAAGTGATGGCCTCATGCCTCTCTTCCTTATCCCATAAAGTCAATTGGGATGGGTTGTAATTTTACTCACAGATTATTCATTGAATTAAATCTCTCACCCCCTAATTGTAGTGAAAAGCTCATGCCCATTAGGGTTTTACAAATTCATTGAAATTTCCATGGCCACTTTATCATCAAAACAACTAAGCTTTTCAATGAATGCTAACCAATGAAAATTTTCAAACATGGAAACAACTCTAGGGTGATGGTGAATCTTGATGGTGTTAATGTGTCCCTTTTTGTCTAATGTAAGAAGCGAAGAAATATAATTTCCCTCTTACATGGTCCCCACAATTAACTCAAAGCCAATATAACTTAAAGAAAATACCTATTTTGACACAAAGCAAATTTTTATGTAGAATGCATAATTCTTTTGGCAAGATAACTCATAGGAAATTCAAGATATTTTTGGCACCAACCTTTCAACACATCTAGATGGTTTGATTGCTTGTCATGGGAAATATTGTAGCATTTTACACAACCCTATAACATACCTTTCTTCAATCATATAGTATCTTGTAACAATCTTGTAGTAACTTGTAGCAACTTTGTAACTACTTGTGATTCACTTGTAGCTCTTTGCTGTGGCATGAAGCTCATCGTTGAAAAGATTAGACAACTATTCTTTTAAAATGCAGGTTATTACGAAGATGTTTTGTGGTTATGGTGTGGTAAGGATGGTAGTCAAGGTGCAATGTTGTTTGTGTCACATATCACCCCACATTTTGAAGTGATTATAAGATGTAGACACCTTCTCATCATCCTTCAACCATTATATCATTAAAAAAATTACCACCTTTTTCAAGTGAGACAAAAAGCTAAGTCTTACTTGAATACCAAATGTGGAGGAAAACTTTAGGAAACGTGGGTGTAGAACTGATGCTTAGTTTTTGGCTACGAGCTTATGTAAACCACAATTTGTGCACATAAAAGAAATTTTAAATATTTTAAAGATGAATTCAAATATAGTTTGGGGCTCCAAACCTTCTATTTAACTTTTTGAACCTGATTTCAATGAATTCCATGGATGTAGGTTCTTCAAAGATTAGGTTGATGTTTCTTTTTTTTTTTCAACTCACCCTATAGCAGTGTACAAGGGATCATGTATCTACCTAGGACTACTTCACCAATCGTTAGGTGGATTCTAGAGTTATGGATTTGTTGAATAATATGGTTTCCTTATAGAGCTCCGTATATGAGCAAGTGGAAAAACACTGGTCTACAGGGCCTTTACATCTTATTATAGGGTTATGTTGTTTCATGTAGCAGACCCAACAACCTTTTAATCTTAGTCAATAATCTTCTTAGTTGATGTTGGTGACTTGATAATTGAAAATGATAAATGAAATATGGATGGATAAGGGTTTAGGTTGTATGTGATGAAAAAGTGAAGGAAATAGGAATCTATATTGTGAAACAAGGCTAACATAGTGAGAGGTGTACATTTATAGAGCTTAGAAATGGAAAGGATAATTATTGGGATCCTACTGGTGTTATCCTTTGGACAAGATAATAATAAAAACTTGGATCTATATCCTTTTATAGAGAGATATTTATCATGTATTAACTTTGGAATTTCCTATAGGACTTGAAGAATGCTTAAGGAAATATATGTTAATGGCTTGAAATAGGTGCCAAACTATCCCCTTTCTTTCTGATTTTTGCAATATGTCCATTTTTCTTGACCCAATTTCTATATCTTCTTTTGTTGTAGAGGAAATTGTTCTTGCACAAAAATAAAAGTGAGAAATGATGAAAAGTCAATATGTTTTTTATTTTTCTTTTTTCATCTCAGCTCAACGGCTACCTCATGGAGGTTTTTAATGAGAGAACCTACGTTTGGATTCTCAGAAGACATTTTCACTAGAGCTTTATTATCTTTTTGTTTTTTTGTTTTTTTTTTCATTTTTCCAAACTCAAGGACTACCTCATGGAGTTTTTTAGCTAATGAGTCTATCTCAATAGTCTTAAAGGAGGTTTTCACTTGATACATTATTATTATTTTTTTCCACTTGAGAGTTTTTCTTTCTTTATTAGTATCTACATTCTATGAAAAAAATTATTTCTTCATAAAGGTACTTAAGGAGCTACCAATTTTTTGGAACATCTTTGTAGACTAAAAATTCAATGGTAATGATGTGATATGAACCCATGCCAATAAATGTCCACACTAGCTAAATTTTAGTTGAACTCAACATGTAAATTCCTTAACAACGGGCATTGAGATCCCCACTTCCAATGCTAGTGTAAGATAGTTTATACTTCTCTAGTCACTTTAAACATCTAAACGAAACACCTTTTCACCATAATCAAGGTACATGGAGATGCCACCACCATTGTTTCCAAAATTTTCCTAGTCTAATTCTTTAATTCTTTTGAACTCATTCTCTTCCATAGATATGTCCTACCAACACTTTGTCTTCCATATCCATAATATCATAAGTTTTGTTTTACCACTCAAGTTGATGTTGATGGTCTCTTGTGTCTTTTTGATGCATTAATGTCTCTTTGTATTTCTAGAGTCCTCCTAAGACTAATTCCCTACAACCTTTGAATCCAATAATGGGTTATTGGTTAAAAGCTCGAAATCAAACATACTAGCAAGAAAGTTAGAACTAGAAAATCTATCTCACCAACCAATATCATAATTACAAATGAAATCAAACCTGTTGCAATATTCATTTAATGTCATTACAATTTATACCTTGGTGTGATAAACCATCATATTTTCTTGATGAAGCATTCACGATTGATGGATCTAATATATTGAAGTCATTACTTGCAGCATGGAGTGAACAAAATTTGCATTTATTGTCCTTGACTTGACTATTGAATAGACCCATCTCCCCTTCAACTATTATGAGGTCCTCACACCATGTTATCCTAGCTATAGCACTAGCTCACTTATAATCTCAATGGTAGTCTACTATAGTGGTCTGGACCCCAGATGGAGATTCCTCATTATAATTTCATGAGTAATGTTCCATTAACCTAAACTAGATTTGGGCTAGATCCATTGATCTTCCATAAGACCATTAAATAATTCCATAGTTTCCTCCTCATAAACCATCTATCCATATTGCCTTTGCAAACCATTGGTAAAGAAAAGTCAATTCTTTCTCTTCATGTGGCACCCTTTCTACTATAAAATCCTTGCAATCTATCATATTATATTTTAAGTCCTAGAAATAAAATCAAGGATTATGCAACAATAAAATGAAGTGTTTGGAGATGCACAAAGATGAGGAGACTCGAGCCAAAAATATGGCATCACTATGTTTTCACCCATAGATCAAAGCAAGACTATAGTGTATATGCAGACATAAATATAACAATGATCCACCACTTAAGGTTGATGGTGAAGGAGATCTCAGGAACACATCAATTAGGGAAATATTGATGTTAGTCATCCATTAAGGTGAGTAGCATCATCGTTTACCTGTTATAAGGATATTGTCCCATAGGTTTACATCATGAGACATGAAAATTACCACCTTAGGTTTAGCCACAGTTTGTGAAACTCCATGTTTGCTAATAAACAGGTCCTTTCTATTGTACATGTTCTAATAAGTCCTATAACACTCTCTAATATTTCTCCATTGTTTTAGAGTTTGTAAGATCACTATTGGACTACCTCTTCAACAAATTTCCTTATCTTTAGAGTGCAAGCTCTTCAAGTTGAACAAGATAATATAAATTAGAGGAGAATAAAAAAAGAATAATCTTAAAGCATCATGTATTTTCATTTTCCAACATTGTCTTAGGGTTTAATGTCTATGTTATACATAGTTGGTTGGACATGACATTAAAAATAAGCCAATTTGTTAGCATTGCCTATCATGCTTTTCTTCGGACTTACTTTTCTCCATGTATATGGTCATGGTAATTTAGACTTCCATATTAAGGTTGTTTAACTTTTTAAATGTTTATTTTTTTTTTAAATAAATTATTTACCCTTGAGATATTAAAAATTAATAATATTATTTTATTATTGTTTTATATAATCATTTTTTTGTCCAATCTTAATGCTTAAATTATACCTATTTTTAAAAAATCATTTTTTTAATCATTTTTTATTGTTGACACCTAATCTTCATTATTGGGGGAATTTTGTGTAAATAAATAAATTGGGAATGTGAACAGTCATCGGTAGATGAACTGAAAAATCACTCCTATTGTATATAACAATGACCTACCTATGGAATAATAGACGAATCAGTTGTTTGTTTTGTGGAGTTACTACCTGGCCTGACATGGTATCAGAGCCAGCTCCTTTTTTTAACTATTATGCTCCTGTAACTCCTCTGTCCTGGCCTCTGCCTCTGCCTTATTCCCCTCAGACCTGAAATAACCTACCTCTGCCAGCACTGTACATCTGTCCATACTGTCATTTCCTGTTTTAGCGCTGAGGCCTGACGGTGCCACTGCAGAGATACGCCACCATCGATGAAGATCCAGCTTCTGGTATGCGCATGGTTCGAAGTTGAATGGTATGCGTATGGTTTTTGAATATTAACGATGTTGAATGAATGCGTTATGTTCGAAGTTGAATGCGTTGTTTATTGAATGAGTTTGTATCAGAAATTGTATATGGTATTGAACTAGCTTTGTGACTTTGGTATATGCCTGTGCGTTTACACCGTTTGGTATATGCTTGTGCGTTTGAACTGCGGTTTTATTGAATGGTAATACACCGCTTTTGTATATGGAATTGAATTGCGGTTTTATTGGATGGGCACGAGTTTATACTGAGTAATGCCCAATACCTTCAACCAGTTTCCTAGTAATTTAAGTGGGTGGAGTTGCATCTATTGAAGCTTGTATATCTGAATCTATATGGCTGGTTTTATCTCTACGTGTGACTGATATTTTGGGCTGCTCTCTGAACGAGGCTCCAGGTTCCTCTATTCTCATTAATCACTGTGTATTTATAAATTAAATTGAAAAGAGAACTGCGTTGAATGCGTTGTTGTTTAGCAGAAGTGTGGGTTGGTTGATTGTTTGATAGAGCCGTAATCTAACCGAGCCTCCATACCAAATTGGGTCAAGTAAAAATAATTGTTGAACCTCTCTTCTTCCCCAAGCTGAACACCGACAATTTAATTACTGACCAGTGGCCAAGTTCCAAGAAAATTTTGCTACCACAGTGTCAAGGGATCAGCGGAAACCGAAATTATTGTTATACACAGGAGTAAAGAAATTCTTCGGTGAGTGAGTTTATTTGAGCTGTCAAAAGGGAGAAATTATGCTAGCTATCCTCAAATTTCATTATGCCTAGAGTTCGCAAGTGTAAAGAGAAAATTTCATCAATTGAATTTCTTTGTGGGAGTGTATTTGTCCACCTGGTCAAGTTTCTCACTTTACAAGGAGTCGAATTACCATTCCTTACTGTTGACCGCATTACTTGCTTGTTGGGTACACGCTGAAGTTTGTGGGTTACAAATCCCCGACCAGAGGCCTGTTATATCAGAGTTGGTATATGGTAATAACGCTGTCCCATAACATTTTATTGATTTATATACATGGAATATGAACTAAGTTTATAGTATGGTCCAGTTATATGTTGGATATATTATATGAGGATTTTTTTATAAACATTGGAGGGATTTGAAGAAAACATAGTGCATAAAGTATTTGAAATCTTTTTGCCCTTTTGAGTACAATTTCACTGTATATCAGCAGAAGTATTTTTTTACAGAATGCATTCAATCATCTCTATGGTAGGAATAGTTCTCACTGGCATGGAGAACTATCCTAAATGGTCTCGGATGATAAAACACACCCTCATCTTCAATGAGTTTTGGAAAGGAGTGTGTGTCGGAGAAGGAGACAATGACCCTGTACAACCTACGTCATACAAAGAGCTCGTCATTTAGGAAAACAAGAACAGCAAAGCCTATGCATTAACCGTAGCATCTGTAAATGAAGAGGTGATTCGTCATATTTCATCATATTCAACTGCCTTTGAAGCCTTACAAAAGCTGAAAGAACTCTATGACTCACATTCTGCACTTGAAGTTGTTCAGCTCATGATTAAACTCTTCACTCTTGAATTGAAAAATAATGATCCTCTTGCTCTTGCATCTGAAGTAAAGTCTATAATGCATGATATCAAATCCACTAAGGTTGAGCTGGATATTCCTCTTATTGCTTTTCTCAAGGCACTCTATCCTACTTACTCCAATTATCTTGAGTCTTTACAAGCAAATGGAAATCTTAAAGATATAACCTTTGACTCTCTTGTGAAAAAGTTTGTTGAAAGAGAGAAAGCCTTTGGAAAGAAGACAACCCCTGAATCTTCTGAAGAGACTGTGTGCCTTTCTCATAAAGAAAAGCATCCTGCTCAAGATTCTACAAGAGGAAGAGGTGGACGAAGAGGAAGAGGAAGATATTTCAGAGGCAGGGGGGGCAGACATTCTCAAGGAGAAAAGGCAGACTTACACTGCATTCGCTGCAAAAGAAATGGATCACATGATGCCTCTACACGCAAGCTACCATGGGACAAAATTAAGCAGAAAAGAAACCAACAGAAAGGTAAAACTGATGATACAGACAAAGGTAAAGCACCTGAATCCGCTCACTATATTGAGGCACAATGTAACATTGGAGTAAATGAAGATTTGTTTAGTGCTTCACTTCCTTCTTTGAAAAATTATTGGTTGCTTGATTCAGGAGCAACCTGTCACATGACTCATAGAAAAGATTTTTTTGAAGATTTCACTGATAATGTGGATGGAGCAATATACTTTGCAGATCAGTCAAAAATCAAGCCATCAGGGCTTGGCACAATCAGGCTTAAACTGCCTGGTCTTCCAGACTTTCTTCTGGATCATGTTCTATATCTCCCACAGCTCAAGAGAAACTTACTGTCCTTGGTCCACATCCGCCAGCAAGGTCACTCCATTCATATGTTTGATGGCAAGCTTGAGGTAAGAAAAGCTTCTGACCACTCACTTGTCATGAGGGGAATAGAAGAAGAAAGGCTTCTCAAACTACAAGGAACCTCTTCTCATGAACAACATTTCTCATATATTTCTCATCATGAAGAAGGTACACTTCCATCAAGTTTATTATGGCATGCTAGATTTGGACATTTAAACTATGACAGTCTCCGCTTATTGAAGAAAAATGGTGTTGCTAGTTTGCCTACAATTCCTAGGAAACATAAGCAATGTGATGCTTGCATTCTTGGAAAGCATAGCAAACAGTCTTTTCATGATTCCCATTCAAGAGCACATAGGAAGCTTGAACTCATTCATTCAAATTTATGTAGTCTAATGCCTGTTCCTTCTGCAAATGGAAATAAATATATCATGACATTTATTGATGATTACACTAGAATGTGTTGGGTTTATTTATTGAAAAACAAATCTGATGCCTTTCAAACATTCAAGAATTTTCATAAATGGATTGAAAATGATGCACAATCTCATATTGGGTCTATTTGCACTGATAAGGGAAAAGAATATACATCAAATGAATTTGAAAACTATCTTCGCCAACATGGGATCAAACATCAAACAACTGTGCCTTATAATCCCCAACATAATGGTGTAGCTGAAAGAATGAATAGAACAATCTTGAATATGGTACGATCCATGCTTTTCTTCAAAAATGTAAAGATAATGTTTTGGGCTGATGCTGTTCTATGTGCTGCATATATAAAGAATAGATGTCCATCTAATGCTATAAGAAACAAAACTCCTTATGAATTATGGTATGGACATGTTCTTTCAGTAAAACATCTCAGGATCTTTGGTTCCACCTATTATGCTTTGATACCAAAGGTACATAGAAACAAACTTGGTGCTAGAAGTTGTAAGTGTATCTTCCTGGGGTATTCAAACACCTCCAAAGCATACCACCTCTATGATGAAGTAAATAAAAAGTTTGTTGTATCCAGAGATGTAATTTTTCTTGAATCATCCAAATCTGACAATGTTGTTGAGAGGAAACTTGATCGCTTGGATAGATTCGCAGAAACAAAATCATTTCAAGAATTTTATAATCAGATTCCACATCTTGAAGGGGGGATTCCTATACTAGATCAACATGTGGAATCTTCTTCTGAAGAACACTCTCCCCCGACTGAAACTCCAACAACGGATGATGCTTTAAGTGATGTAATTGATAGAATTGGGAGACTCAATCTTGATTCAATCCCAACTCGATCAACAGAGCAGCCTGGACCATCTCAAAAAGGTCCCCCAAAGTGGCTGACAAAGACACTTGAAAGTGTTCATCCTGATGAAATTGGAAAAACATGAACCATAAATTCAAACCGACAAAATGGAGGTGATGTAGATGACTCTAATTCACCTGTTGATATGGATGTTTCTTATGATTGTGAATTGAACTTGTCTACAGATTTTGAACCAACTTCCTTTAAAGAAGTGCTTCTCATGATGAATGGAAAGAAGCGATGCAAAAGGAGTATGATGCCCTCATAAATAATGGCACGTGGAAGCTGGTTGATCCTCCATTTGGAACCAAACTAATTGGCTGCAAGTGGGTCTACAAGAACAAGTACAAAGTTGATGGCTCACTTGACAAACACAAAGCTAGGCTTGTGGCAAAAGGTTTTGCATAGAAGGAAGAGGTTGATTATGAGGAAACTTTTGCCCCCACAGCAAAATGGGCCACCATCCGAACACTCTTTGCACTAGCAGCTCAGAACGGTTGGAAAGTCCATCAAATGGATGTAAAAATTGCCTTCTTGAATGGAGATCTAAAAGAGAATGTTTTTATGTCCTAGCCTAAAGGATTTGCTGTGAAAGGACATGAACATAAAGTATGCAAACTTGTGAAGTTCTTATATGGCCTCAAACAAGCACCGCGAGCTTGGTATGAAAAACTAACTGAGCATCTTCTGAAACTCAACTTCAATCATTTTGATCTTGATGATGCAACTTTATTTGTCAAGAGAGTTGGCAAAACAGTTGTATATCTTATGGTATATGTAGATGATCTTTTAATGACATGGAACAATGAAAGCTACATTGCATCCATAAAGAAGGAATTGGGGAAAAGTTTTGAAATGACTGATTTGGGCTATGTTCATTACTATCTTGGCATTGAAGTAACCCAACACCCAAAGTCCATATTTCTTTCTCAAAAGAAATACATTGGAGATTTGTTGAACAAGTTTGGCATGACAGAGTGCAATCCTCTTACTACTCCAATGGAACAAAACTTAAAGCTCACATCTATTGAAGGAAAGGAATTTGAGGATGCAAAAAAGTATAGACAGCTTGTAGGAAGTCTCATCTACCTCACTACTACCAGACCAGACATTTCATTTGCTGTTGGAATCCTCTCCAGATTTATGCAAAAGCCTTGTGAGGGACATTGGTCTACTGCAAAAAACGTTCTAAGGTACTTGAAGGGAACTCAAGACCTTGGAATCAAGTATACACAGGTGGACGACTTCAGCGTTATTGGATACTCTGATTCAAACTTCGATGGAGACAAAGAAACTGGGGTATCTACTTCAGGATATGCTATGAGTCTTCGATCAGGAGCTGTCTCCTGGAGATCACGCAAACAATCAGTTCCAGTAGATTCCACAACAGAAGCAGAATACGTGGCAGCAGCTGAAGCAACGAAAGAAATTGTGTGGCTCAGGAAAATTCTTGAAGATTTGCAGGTAAAACAAGTACAATCAACTCCACTCATGATTGACAACACCTCTGCAATAAAGTTAGCCAAGAACCCAAAGTTCCATGATCGAACAAAGCATATCAATACTAAATATCATCTTATTCTACATCATGTTGCGGCCAAAACAATCCATCTCCGTCATTGTTCCACAAATGAGCAAATTGCAGACATCTTCACCAAAGCACTTGGAAGGGAAAAGCTTGAACGATTCAGAATGATGCTTGGACTCACCAACATCCCTTTAGATTAAGGGGGGGAATGTTGACACCTAATCTTCATGATTGGGGGAATTTTGTGTAAATAAATAAATTGGGAATGTGAACAGTCATCGGGAGATGAACTGAACAATCACTCCTATTGTATATAACAATGACCTACCTATGGAATAATAGACGAATCAGTTGTTTGTTTTGTGGAGTTACTGCCTGGCCTGACATTTATATTTTAATTTTACAACATTCTTATATTCTTAATCATTTTTTTTCAATATTTTTCCAATATTTAATCTATTTTTAATACAGTTTGAGTGGATCTAATGGCTAAGCGCATGTGTTTCTTCATAAGAGGTCATAGGTTCAAAACTAGAGGAGGGAGTATGTATGCCTTCCTAGACTTGCAGTCAAGTGGGTCCCTTGTCCCACAAACAAAGAGGTATCATATACCAATTTGATGTGGGTCCCTTGTCCCACAAACAAAAGAGTACCATACACCAATTTGATGTGGCTTGGCTTTAACTTTAGAATTGAATAATAATAATAAATATCTTCATTATGCATTACACAAAAAAAATCGAAAAAAAAAAACAAAAACCATAAAAACCCGTGAAAATTTTAAAAATCTGCATAAAACAAAAACCATGAAAAAAAGGCCTCAACAAAGTATGTCGACGAATTCCAAAAGAAATAGATCTCAATGTCCAAGTCAATAAAAGTCTAGTTTGTCGTGATACTGAGAGTGAAGTGAAGTCACCTCCGAGTTTCTTCCCGTGTGTCCACACCATTGAAATGAAACCCATCCAAAGATGTGTGTACTTGAACTGTCTTTCGAATAAACTTTAGTTAACATCTCAACTACCATGCTCTAGATGATTGACCGTTCTACCCAAGCAAGGATTTTTGTAAATCTAAGTTATAGTTATTAAACTTCAAAACTTTAGGTGTCATGAACATTTTTGATGGTGTTGAATCCATTTCCACCATCAAAAAGACAAGTCAAAGATTGTGTCTACAAGATTTTTTGAAATTGTTTTGCCCGGATTCCAACCACTTTTGACCGTCACGGCAATTCCTCCGCCTCGTTAGACTTCTCCAAAATAAGATCACTCCGCCTGAGATTCCAGCACATGGTGCAAGCGCAAACCCAACACGCTACTATAAAATATGCACTACAGTCTCTTTGCAAAAAAAGATTACATTCTCCCTATGTCCGTGGACCCTCCCATGAGGGCATTAGTATAGATAAGCTCTAATACCATGTTAAAAATAACTGAAAACATTCATATATTTCATAAAAAAGTATATGTATTAACAAACACACAATTTACATCCAGAAATTATTCTAATATACAGAATTTCTCAAATTTAACTTATTCCTAACTTAAAAATAAAAAATGAGACAATTTTTGAACCTCTCAAATACAGAATATAAACATTAACACCAACAATATTATGAAAAATAATCCGTCGAGGATATTAATCACCTACAACATGAATCTGAACTACACAAGCGTTCATCCTTAGATATCAATATTTTATAAAGTTATAATTTCACGAAGAATTACTTCTCTGAATTCCAACGCACAACGACGGCGACGGGGAAATGATCTATTGTCGACCAATATTGCTGATGAAGAATGACGTTCTAAATTTCAGTAAAACAAAAAATACTACAGTGACAGGCAAATATTTTATTCGTAAATTTCAAAGAGCAAACAATATTTTCTTAGATTTTAGGATATTTCTAAAATCTGCATTGAAAATAAAGATGCCGGATGCACCTATCCATTCAAACTAATTTGGCAGCATGCGTGGGTCATAAAAATAGAAAGCTAGTTTGGCAGCAAGCAACAATTCTCATCCTAAAATAGAATGTGATAGAATGTGTCTTGCACAAAGAAAGTGATAAGAATTTTAATGTCCATTATAATTGTTACTGGTTTGTTTTTTGATTTTAATATGAAATTCAGAAATTTATTTTACAGCTCAGATGTGTAATTTTCTATATGTGATTAAACTTGAAATTTTGTTCATATCTAACTAAATAATTTTTTTTAATTTATATCAATTTTATTAAAAAAATTATGATATAATGAGTTCCCCTCTCGAAATAATTCCAGTGATCTAGAGTGAGTTTAATTTTATTTTTCTCAGGCTTAAACTCTCCATTATTGTTTCTGGGTAATGAATCTGGTACACCTGTTTTTTTAATTTGTTAATCGCGGTCTTTGCGCGTAATTTCTCACTTCACTCTTGGAGGAAATATTCAGTCTAGGTGGGTAAATGTTGATGTTTGGGTGATATTGTAGTGTCTTTATTCTCTATCTCAGAAGAATTTATCGTCTGAAGTTCTAGACCTTGGAATATTTAGTCAACTGCAATTTCGTCAAAGTGTCTTGTCTCCTGTTTTTGGGCATTGTTACAAAGTAGTTGTGTCAAGCTTATCTATAAGGAATTTCTATTGGTTGTTTTTGGGGTGTGTCAAGTTTTTGAGATGTGGTGAGCTTAAGAATTATGTGGATTTTGTTTTTATAGAGTGGTAGGTAGGCGAAGATTTAGTTGTTTTTGGGTTTATAGTTTAGCGTTTTGTGCCATATTTTTTTTTCTAGCTTCATAGGAATAATTTCTTTTAGTCTTTGTCCATAATGTTTTTTTGCATCTATTCTCATGCTTCCTAGGCAGCGAATGAGTTGTAGGAGGGGTGGAGAAGGCAACATAGGGCACAAAGGGTTTGTCCTTTTGCCTATGACTATGTTGCTACTTTTTTCGATGTTGTTCTTCTCAAGGTGAGGAGAGAAATCTTATTGCTAGGGAATAAAGAGGCAAATGATCAACTTTATCATTCAGATTTAGTGGGAGAGGGCATGAAATGGGTTCTTCATCCGGGTAGATTGAGGAAAAGGAGGCTAGATTTTATGAATTCTCTAGCTTTACATCAACAAATGGCTAACCAATTGTGTTTTATTTTTAAAGATAAACAAGTGGAGAATTATAATTTTTTCTCGTGGTTGGATGACATCAAACTTATGCTTTGCAACCAAATTCTGCTTAGTGTGGATTCTCACTTGGCTGCTGAAGAAAGCTTCTTAGTGAGTGATTCCACCTTTAGTGACCTCAAAAGCCTTCCTAGTGCTTAGACACATACTTTAATTTCCTCTAACCATGACCAGAAATAGTGGTTTCACTTATTTTTGTCACAAATCTTTGCATGTGTCCTTCAAGTTCAAATTCATCAAGGCAATCCTTATCTTATCTTTGTTCTTGAGTATATAGCTTTTGAGTATATAGCTTTGGGAGATATTGTTTGTTGTCTTGCCCCACTTATTTTGGATATCAATGTGGTGAAGTGGGTTTTGTTGTTGTTATGGTGTTTCTTAAGAAGATTTTGGGCCTTTACAATTATTTGTTTTTTGATTTTAATATGAAATTCAGAAATTTATTTTACAGCTCAGATGTGTAATTTTCTATCTGTAATTAAACTTGAAATTTTGCTCATATCTAAGTAAATAATTTTTTTTAATTTATATCAATTTTATTAAAAAAATTATGATATAATGAGTTCCTCTCTCGAAATAATTTCAGTGATCTATAGTGAGTTTAATTTTATTTTTCTCAGGCTTAAACTCTCCATTGTTTTTTCTGGGTAATGAATCTGGTACACCTGTTTTTTTAATTTGTTAATCGCGGTCTTTGCGCATAATTTCTCTCTTCACTCTTCGATGAAATATTCAGTCTAGGTGGGTAAATGTTGATGTTTGGGTGATATTGTAGTGTCCTTATTCTCTATCTCAGAAGAATTTACCGTCTGAAGTTCTAGACCTTGGAATATTTAGTCAACTCCAATTTCATCAAAGTGTCTTGTCTCATG
Organism: Pinus tabuliformis; assembly: GCA_031772625.1. Taxonomy (NCBI): domain Eukaryota; kingdom Viridiplantae; phylum Streptophyta; class Pinopsida; order Pinales; family Pinaceae; genus Pinus; species Pinus tabuliformis. Next base: position 1,108,395,936 of record CM062805.1, read on the forward strand.
TGTTTGGGCATTGTTACAAAGTAGTTGTGTCAAGCTTATCTATAAGGAATTTCTATTGGTTGTTTTTGGGGTGTGTCAAGTTTTTGAGATGTGGTGAGCTTAAGAATTAGGTGGATTTTGTTTTATAGAGTGGTAGGTAGGCGAAGATTTAGTTGTTTTTGGGTTATAGTTTAGCGTTTTGTGCCATATTTTTTTTTCTAGCTTCATAGGAATAATTTCTTTTAGTCTTTGTCCATAATGTTTTTTTGCATCTATTCTCATGCTTCCTAGGCAGCGAATGAGTTGTAGGAGGGGTGGAGAAGGCAACATAGAGCACAAAGGGTTTGTCCTTTTGCCTATGACTATGTTGCTACTTTTTTCGATGTTGTTCCTCTCAAGGAGAGGAGAGAAATCTTATTTCTAGAGAATAAAGAGGCAAATGATCAACTTTATCATTCAGATTTAGCGGGAGAGGGCATGAAATGGGTTCTTCATCCGGGTAGATTGAGGAAAAGGAGGCTAGATTTTATGAATTCTCTAGCTTTACATCAACGAATGCCTACCAATTGTGTTTTATTTTTAAAGATAAACAAGTGGAGAATTATAATTTTTTCTCGTCGTTGGATGACATCAAATGTATGCTTTGCAACCAAATTCTGCTTAGTGTGGATTCTCACTTGGCTGGTGGAGAAAGCTTCTTAGTGAGTGATTCCACCTTTGATGACCTCAAAAACCTTCCTATTGCTTAGACACCTACTTTAATTTCCTCTAACCATGACCAGAAATAGTGGTTTCACTTAAAAAGAATTGAAAAGAAGGATATGTAGCTCACAGGTGTGGTCTGCACCTGGAGACTACACTCACAAAACAGAGAGATCACTCTCGTACACTCTATATTACCATCAATAAAAAAATTACATCATTAAATACAACTCTGGAAATCAGGAAGTTGCAACCACACTCCTAAACTCTAGGAACAAATCCTAAACTAAGAAGATACATTACAACTATGTAACCATTTCTCCATTAATACAAAATAATATTAATTATTTTCAACTCCCCCCCTAATGGAGAAAGGGTTCTCCTGAACTCCTAACATCCCTCTAAACAATTCAAATTTCACTTGTGCAAGAGGCTTTGTAAAAATATCAGCCATATTGTCACAAGTTTTATAATATTCAATAACAATTTCTTTTGACTGTACTTTCTCTCTGATAAAATGGAGCTGAGTGTCTATATGTTTGGTGTTTTTATGGAACACTGGATTGTGTGCCAATTTAATGGTGCTCTGGTTGTCGCTTTTGATGGAAGTAGAATTCTTTTGTTCTTTTCATGCATCATTAAGAAGCCTTCTCAACTAGATCGCTTCACACGTTGCTGCACACAATGCTTGATACTCAGCTTCACACGATGACAAAGGCTACAGTACTTTGCTTCTTACTGCTCCATGCTATGACCCCGACTCCTATGTTGAATGCGTAACATGTGATGGACCTCCGATCATCTAAGTTACTTGCCCAGTCTGAGTCTGAAAAACCTGCTAGAGCAACATCAGATGCGCCACTGTATAAAATACCATAATTAACAGTACCACAAAGATACCTCAACACGCTTTTTGCTGCTACCCAGTGACTTTCAAGCGGTTTCGACATGAATTGGCTCAATCAGGTCTGGTTGTTGTAAGATATATCAAGCTGCCAACCAGTTGTTTGTACATTGTAGCATCAACCTCTTTAGTGCCATCGTCACTGCTGAACTTCAGATTCTGCTGCAAAGGTGTCGCTGCTGATCTACACTGATCCATACCAAACTTTTCCAACAGATTTCTGGCATACTTCCCTTGGGTAAGAAAAGTTTGCCCAGTATCTCTGCATACTTCTAATCCCAGACAGTAATGAAGGCTTCCGAGATCTTTCATCTCAAAAACTTGTGCCATAAGCCTTTTGATTCCTCTGATTAAATCATCTGCATCTCCTGTTATAATCATGTCATCCACATACAAAGAAATCAAAATAATCTGCCCCTGATTATTGTACTTGGTATACAAATTTGGGTCATTTAAACTTCTATGAAAGCCATGCTCTAAAAAGAAAGAATCAACCTTTTCGTACCAAGACCTGGGTGCTTGCTTTAAACCATATAAAGCCTTTTTCAATCTGCAAACAAGATGTTCCTGCCCTTGTTTTACAAATCCTTCTGGCTGTCCTAAGTAAATTTCCTCTTTTAAATCACCATTTAAAAATGCAAATTTAAAATCAAGCTGGTGTAATTCCCAATTACATTTAGTAGCTAAAGAAATAAGCATTCTAATTGTATTTAACTTTGCTACAGGTGCAAAAGTATCATCAAAATCTATACCTTCCTGTTGTGAATATCCTTTTGCAACCAACCTAGCTTTTAATTTCTCTATACTTCCGTCTTCATTCATTTTTGGTTTAAACAACCATTTACATCATATGGGTGTTTTATTCTTAGTCAGCTTAACTAAATCCCAAGTATCATTTCTAAGAATTAATTCCATATCTTCATTCATTGTAGCCCTCCACTCCTTAAATTGACTAGCTTCTTTGTAATTAGTGGGCTCTACAATGTTCAAAAACTTTGACATCAAAGCATAGTCTCTCAATTTTAATGGCTTTTGAGTCTTCCTACGTGATCTCCTTGGTAGGGGACTTACCTCAAATTTGTTTTCTTCTGCTATAACTGGGCTTGCATTATCACCTTCTTGTTGTTCTTCCTTTTTCTCTTCTTTCTGCTCCTGCTTTCTTTCATCCTCGCTGCTTTCCTCCAACAACAATGAAATGTGCCAATCATCACCAACGTTATCTTTCCCTTCCTGTACCTGTTCATGAAACACCACATCCCTGCTTGCAAATGTCTTACGAGACTCAGGATTGAATAATTTATATGCTTTGAATTCTGTGCCATAACCAACAAAGATGCATCTAACGGCTTTAGGGTCTAATTTCTTCCTATCAGCTTTGGGTATATGGGCAAATGCTTTTGACCCAAATACTCTTAGATGGTTTACTACTGGTTTAAATCCATATAGAGCTTCAAAAGGGGTTTTGAAGCCAAGATACCTGGTAGGACTTCTGTTCTTCAAATATACAACAGTGTTAATAGCCTCTGCCCAAAAACTATTAGACAGACCCTTACCTTGTAACATGCTGCTTGCGCACTCCACCAAGGTTCTGTTTCTGCGCTCTGCAACTCCATTCTGTTGTGGTGTGTGTGGCATTGTGTACTGCTGAACAATCCCGTGAGATTTGCATAATTTCATGAATTGCCTTAGCTTGTATTCTCCCCCTTGATCAGATCGGAGAATTTTTATACTCTTACCAAACTGTTTTTCCACCAAGGTTTTAAATTCTATAAAGCACTGGAAATTCTGACTTTTCTTGTTCAAAAAATAAACCGATGAATATCTAGTGCAGTCATCAGTAAATAACAGAAAATAATATGCTCCTCCTAGTGACCTTGTCTGCATAGGTACGCATACATCAGTGTGCACTAGTTCTAAAATATTTGTTTCCTTCCTCCTATCATGCATAGGAAACTATTCTCTATGCATTTTTCCTAAGGCACAACCATCACAATTTAACTGAATATTACGAAAGATAGGGAGCCCCTCAACCAGACCTTTCTTCTGCAATAACATGAGGTCCTGCAAATTCAAGTGACCGAACCTCTGATGCCAGAGTTGTTCGGCTGTCGATCCTCCTGCAATCATGGCTTGGTTTGGTATACTTTTTGCATCCAGTCTGTATAGGCTTCCAACTCGCATGCCTATTGCAACTATTTCATTCCTACAATCCTTTATCACACAATGAGTCTTGAAGAACTCGACTTGCATATCTTGATCAGCCATCATGGATACAGATATCAGATTTTTCTTAATTCCAGGTACATATAAAACATTTTTAAGGTGACTAATTTTTCCATTTGGTAACTTGACTGAAATCACCCCATAACGTTTAATCTCGTATCCACTATCATCTCCTAGGTATATTTTTTATCCATTTATACTTTCTTCAAGACTATCAAAAAATTCCTTTTTACCTGTCATGTGAGAGGATGCTCCGGAATCGACATACCAAATATCGTCCTCATTAGATGCTGAAAGGGCACATTCGACTTTGAACAGTTTAAATTCATGACTGAAGTCTTTATCTTCTTCTTCAACAAAGTATCCTTTGTGCTTTGCATTTGCCTGCTTCCTCTTTGCATCATCAGCCTGCTTCTTATAACATTCACTCTGTATATGACCCTTCTTTCCACAATAATAACATTTCCTTTTAGAATGATTTGCAAGCATACCTTTATGTGAATGTGAATTCTTATGTGATGTTCCTCCTTTCTGCTTTGATTGCTACTGTGACTGCTTTCCTTTGAATGATCGTTGTTTCGCCATGAACGCAAGATCATCATTCTGGGTGTTCAGGTTCTGCTGCCGCTCCTCCTCTTGCAGCAACATCCCTGTCAGATCTTCAAATGTGGGCGCTTTCTCCCTTGCCACCAATCCAGTAACAAACATTTGAAATTCATCATGCATCCAGCTCAATGTGATTAAGACGAGATCAGAGTCAAACACTGTCTCTCCGATGGCCCCCAATCCATCTTTCACATCTTTAATTCGCGCAACAAATGCAGTAGCAGTCTCCCTTTCATCCATCCTCATTGAAAATAGCTTGCTTTTAAGCGCCATAATTCCATTGGTGTTCTGGGTCTGATACAGGCTTTTGATGGTCGTCCAGATCTCCGTGGACATTTTACAGTCTCTAATGTGGGGGATAACACTGTCCTTCATAGACATCTTTAACAAGACTTTGGCCTTGTTCTCTCGTTTTTCCCAATCTTGCTCCTGAGGCCCTGTGTTCAGCTTCTGCTCATAGCCTGTAACTATGGAAGAAGCATTCGCACCCTCAAGCAAGGTCTGGATTTTAAACTTCTAATTCGTGAATTTAGATCCATCAAGTTTACCAGACTCGTGAAGGTAAGATTCCATCGTATTACTCATTCTGATCAGATCTACAAAATGAATCTACCCAACAACAAAAAAACGATACTTGTCAGATCGATCTGTCACCTCTGCCACCGATCTACAGTGTCAGGCAATCCCGCTTCGATGAGAAAATTTGGCGTTTTCAATACAGCCGAAGAATTGATCTAATCAAAATTGATCCGATCTGCCTCTCCCGGATAGATCTGCAACTTCGCCGATCTGCACCCCTCGCAAATCACCAAATGAAGATGAGGCTTCCCGCAAATGTCTGGCGCAATTTCCCCCTTAAATTCCACGCCAATCCAATATTCTGGCACGGTGGTGCGCTTAATACGCGAACAGATGCGCCAATCTGGAATTCTGGCGCGCTCCCGAGCTAGAAACCCGTGCCAACCCCCTTCTACTCAGGGGAAAAAAAAATTTCCGAGTCCGAGCCAGGTGTTCTGCAGTCCACCTGCTCAATTGAGCACAGAGCTCTTGTGTACACGTGGCCACAGAGGCACTTCAAGCCACAGAGGCAATTCTACCACATAGGCAAGCTAGCTACAAAGGCACTTCAGCCACAAAGGTGATAAAAGATCAGGCTCACCCAATCTAAGCTCTGATACCAAGATAAAATGTGAACAGAATTGAAAAGAAGGAGATGTAGCTCATAGGTGTGGCCTGCACCTGGAGACTACACTCAGAAAACAGAGAGATCACTCTCGTACACTCTATATTACCATCAATGAAAAAATTACATCATTAAATATAACTCTGGAAATCAGGAAGTTGCAACCACACTCCTAAACTCTAGGAACAAATCCTAAACTAAGGAGATATGTTACAACTATGTAACCATTTCTCCATTAATACAAAATAATATTAATTACTTTCAACTTTTTTGTCACAAATTTTTTCATGTAGCCTTCAAGTTCAAATTCATCAAGGCAATCCTTATCTTATCTTTGTTCTTGAGTATATAGCTTTGGCAGATATTGTTTGTTGTCTTGCCCCACTTATTTTGGATATCAATGTGGCGAAGTGGGTTTTGTTGTTGTTATGGTGTTTCTTAAGAAGATTTTGGGCCTTTACAATTATTTTAGTCTCCTTAAATTAAATGGTGTTTATGGTTCTTATTGTTGAAATGATTCCAGTACTCACCTCTTCTTTCAGTTCTCTTACATGTGTAGTGTTAGCCATTTTTGAGTTACTTATGCTTTACAAGAACTTTGAGTAGTTTCATATCATAAGTCATTGGTACATCTACGATGCTCATGCTTTTGTTTGAGAAGTTGTTGTTATTTAGTCTGCTTTTAACTTAAAAAATATTACAAACCCTAAATTCTCAATAGCACGTTGTGTTCGCTTATGGTTTTATGCCCCTTTAGATGCTTTTCGTCTGGTTCTCATCCGGTAATGGTAGATTATATAAACTAGTTCTATATCTTAAAGATATAGATTCACCGTAATTTACTGGTAATTTTTATCACTACTGACTAGATAAATATATTTTGGCTTAGATTTCTATTTGATATCAGTGAAACTAATATTATGAGTTTGTTTGTACTCCTAGAAAATCTATAAACAATAAACAATAGTGAATACAAAAAGTTACAATTTAAAAATCCATTTACATACTGTTCAAAACATAGCTGAATGAAATCTATGCATGCTCCTGAACATTTGGACTCTATTTGATTACTTTTATGGTGTGAAGAGTCATGGGTCAATGGAATTAATCTATTTTATTACTTTTATATTTATATTGTAAAGAGTTATTGGTCAATGGAATTAGTCACTTTTTAGTTTGGTCTCTATCGTCATTACTTACTCTCCCTAAAATATTTGAAATAGAGGTGGAAACTGAAATTCAAAAGCCACAGGATATTTTTTTTTGGGTTAAAAGACATGTAGTTATTAGATTATATATCTAAAAATTTAAAAAAAAATTAAATATTCTTTTGGACTAATTATATTATTATTTTTATTATTTATTAGTTGATGTTTCAAATCATTTAATGTAGTTTATCTTTGAAATAAAAATAAAAAAATTGATATCTTCTTACATAAATAATAAAGATACATCATGTCTAGGAAATAAATGTTATAGAAATAAAAATTATATCATTGGAAATGAACAGGTCAGAGTATCTAGATATTATAGTATTTAATAAAAATATAAAAAAAAAAACAAAAGAACCAGTTACTTATGGGAACTAACAAAAAGAAGACATATTATTATAAATTTGGATTTTTTGGCTCTATTTTTTAGCGGAGAAGTTCATTATACACGAGGAGAAAATCTGCGCATTCAAAGCGGCCTCCATTGGCATGTCAACGCTTTGTGTAACCATATGGAGTGTTCTTCTGTCATTCCATTAATGGGGCATTGGCTTATACGTTGGAACTTGAGGTGTTGGAGAGCAAAGGAAATATGTACAGTGCCACTGCTCTATGCCACCCTAACAGTCAGAGCAAGGAATCAGTTTATTGTCACCTGTTTGTGGGGGATAGTCTGCTATGGCTCACCAAGGAGAAGCATGGTTAGCTATTTATCGAGCTTAAGGGAAGCTTGCAGAAATAATTCTTTGGCTAACTGCGGATAGGCTTCTATTTTAAATTGAAATATTGTACTTTGTGATATGAATCCTAAAATAAAAAATATTGTCCAGATCCACGCGAGGGAGTTTATTATTACTGCCATGTAAGGTATTGTTAAGTTTCAGTAATATTAATATATGTCCTATAGCCTTATAAATTTTTTTTGCCATGTACGGTGTTCGTTTCAGTAAATTAATATGAAGTGTTACAAAATTTTGTTGCTTGTGCGGTTTCCCTTGAAATCCTAGCTTCAACTAGATTTCGATATATATCAACGATCACTAAATCACAACACTTCGATGAATTAAAGAAGTAAATACATGAGAGGCTATTTGCGAGGGTGCATATGAAAGTGATTTCCTGTGAATGTTTCAGTGCATTACGAATTGGTTATTTCCATTCTTTATAGAAAGAACATCACAAGGATTCGAGACCACCCTCGATTCCAAGGGTGTACACATCATCCTAAGAAATGAAGGCAGGATTTGGCACATTATGGCACTATTCTTTTTAGCTATGAGGTTTGATTGTAACGTCGTGTCTTGTAAGACACTGAAAGTCTTGTTTGAGGGATTTTAGGCCTAAGTAGATGTAATAATGAAGGGACAAATCTCATAATCTCTCCACTTTTCATCATCATCATTGATGGCTCTTAGTATTGCAGCAATAATGTTCCAACTCTTTATAGTCTTATCTTTAATTATCAACCAGGATTCATAAAAATTCAAGAGGGGTTGAAACTATATGTAGCTGGCACCATCTCTTCCTACTGAGACATGTAATGTAGATTAAATGAATGAAAATATAGTTAATTTTCCAATCTATTTATGCTATAGGAAAGTGAAACTGCAAAAACAAATTGTAGAAATCAAATGGCACACACCATTGTGCATTGTAGGAAATGGAAAACACAATTTTGTTGAAAATAAAAGACGGAAAGTAAACCTCAAATCTATGTTGGAGAAGCTAAAAACATCACTTAGGAAGCATGTAGTAAAAGCATCTAAAGAAAAATTGAAGAGATCTCTACTCTTCCAAACTCCACCCTCAACATCTGAAACATGATTTGATATTATAAGGGAACTGAATAAAGAGTTTATTGCTAAATTGATTAAGAAAATGGATGTTTTTTGGTTGCTAAAAGATTCCCTCTTTTTCTACAAGAAAAACGAACAAGATAAAATGCAAATCTAAGATTATAATGGGACTTTATATTATTTAGCTAGTAGAAGCATAGGAGAACTAACTCTAAGCTTTAGCAGTGTGAAACTAGGTTCTTTTCACACTATGTAATCATAATCTTGACTCGATAGTAAAACAAAAAATTGCAGAAATTGTAACAACATATGAAATGAAATGGAAAGCGACTTGAAAATGCAATGATAAGAAATACAAGTGATCCAAGATGTTGTTAAATTGTATAAATGACCTACTAATAAATTTATCTCATAAAACCTACCAGAATGTTGTTCACATTATAAGATACTATAAATTAGCTACTAATAGTCATATATATGCAAATTTTAGTCATCATTTGAAACCAATTAATGACCAAAGAAATATGACTAAATTTTGGTTGTGTTATAAGATACTATAAATTAGCTACTAATAGTTATATATATGAAAAATTTAGTCATCATTTGTAATAAAAAATCTATAATTTACAGTAGTCATTTATCTTTCTTGGTAGTTTCATATTCATTATATAAACAATTGATTTAGTAATTTATATTCATTTCATTGATTTTCATTAATAATCATTATAAATGACCAATTTAGTCATATATTCATTTTATTTGTGCTCACTTTTAATTAATATAGATTACTGATTTAGTAGTTTTAGATTAATTTTGTGTTTATTATTAGTCAACATAAAATAATTAGTATGATTTTGTGACTAAATTAAAAAAATGGTATACAATGTGCATGTTCAACTAATATGAAAATGCAAAGTTACATATGTTAATGATAATACTAAATAATGTCAAGTACAACTATAAATAATTTCAACCACAGAAATTATATTATATGAAACGTCAAGTATTACAATATGAATTTCCAACTTAATATTGGTTGGACTATAATTTACACATGAAATATTGTTTCATCGCTTCAAAACATTAACATTGTGGTTCCAAGGCATTGCAAGTGAATTCACCAACTCTAAAGACTCGACCATCAGTCTAGATGTCATGCAAGATATTGACTTTAAGGGTATCACTAGACAAATTCTCTTCTCTCCCTTTCTACATCTGTCACTCCATTGTTATTGATCTCCTCTTTCTTCAATTTCTTCTTTTTACTAGCAATACCGAGTTGCTCTTCTAAAAATGAAAGAAGATGAACACTATAGTATAAAATAAAGTAGACCATAAAGTATTTATATGACATATACCTCAACATCAGCAATGTCAATGCTATTTTTTCTCAAAAAAGAAAGAAACTCGAACAAGTTTTCTTTAGTTTGGCCATAGTTGCCACTATGTGACCAGATGGCTTGTATAAACACAGCAAATAAAAAGTCAGCATAGAAAAGAACATCTTAGGAACTTAATATTTAAACTTTGGGAACATCTCAACATAAAGAAGTAATCATTTTCCTAGATCCATTAGTTCTCTAACGAATACAATAAGATAACCCCCTCGACAACTTTGTTACTAGAAATAATAATAAGTCATTGAGATTCACTTACTTTTCCTATAAAAATTAATAAAATATCCAAGGAAAACAAATTCAAAAATGTTCTTATGTAACCAAATCCATTGGACAAGCCAACAATGTTAAAGTATTATAGTTACCCACTTGAGTGTGAAGGACCCAAAACTCAAACCAAACAATGGTTCCAATTCAAGGAAAATTCATGTGATACCCCCAATACACGCGATAAATTGATCAATCATTATGGAGGCTCAACGAGTCAATATAATAAAAATCCAGCCCCATTAAATCAAAGTGTCACATGTCCTCCTTAAAGGTAATGGGCTAAGTAATGTAAAATGTCAACCCATGACATATCAACCCACAGCTCAAAGACATAGCTCCATTCACATGAATAACTATCACAGGATGGATCCAAGTGCCAAAAATAAAAATATCTCCATAACATACTATATGTATCCACAACTATGAAAATATGGGAACATTCGGACCCATGACATCACAATGGTAGCTCCAAAATATTAAAAGGTTGAAAGCCCATGTGATAAATAGTGTATCCTTCATAACTCATGGGCTAGGCATGTTTACCCATGACTCCATGAAATAGTGATTTACAACCCCAATGAATATGATATTGTTTCTATGTAAAGAAAGTGTCTTGGATAAAGAGTGTGGACAACCATATGTATGAGCAACTCAAATCAAGGGTACGACTATACCATATAATGTGCAAGATATAGTACAAGTTGTAAAGTATGTGCCCAACATGGTATAAAAAGATATTGCCTTCACCAAAATAATCAATATGTTATTTCCACGTGTTAATACAACCCCAATAATAAATCAAGAGAGTAAAGGGGAACTCGTCAAACAAATGTGATCTAATCCTTTCCAACATGTTATGACCGTAGGAAACATATCAATAAGTTCTATGGAACCTCAACAGAAAAAATCAAATATCACCTCACCTAGGTCTCACCAAGTGCCAAGTGATGATTAACAACATAAGATAATGGGAGCATGTGAAGTGTAACCTCCTCACAAATCAGCCAATGATTTATCACCACCACCATAGTCAACCCTAGATATGAAATACAACACTTAGTGAGGTGTGCAGGCCTTCTAGCTGTGAGGAATGGACTAATCATGAAAAATAGCGTAATGGAGATTTTATGGAGTCTTCCCTCTTTATTAGACCAACATTTCATGGGGCATAGGTCAAGGATAGGGACACAGTGTAGTGTAAGATGGTGTAGGGGTAATAGTCAAGGGAAGCCTCATGTTACTCCTAAAAATGCATCTGCATTTTGGGGCATTCATTCCAGTAGTGAAATGATCAGGATGTGCATCTTGGAGGTGGAGAGAAAGCTGATATTTTTTATTGGATTGTAATGGCATCAAATATGGAAGATGAACATGCAAAAATGACATCCTATAGGGCTTGATGTAGTGCCTTTGCTGGACCAGTCAGGCATGCACTCTAAGACTTATTCCTATCATGTTACCTAATTGTATCTACAGGTCTCAATGACTCCTAAAATGAGTACAAAATTAGGTTTCCTTTGCCAACCTGTAGCAGTTGATTAGTTAAAGGTGAGTATTTTATGGGGTCATACCACCAACTGTGCATTGTAGCATTAAGTTTGCCAATATATTGTTAAACCATCTTATGAGAGTAAGCATGGCCGATTTTTGAATTTCCAAAGAACAAACATTTAATGGTAAAAATTCAAGCCTCAAGAAAACATATGATGAAAATGACCCTAACAATCTGTCAACAAACACCTTTTACAACAAAAAATAACATATACAATTTTAGACTCTTTCTAGTCAAATTACTTATAGGAAGAAATATTGTTCAATTAGGTGCAGATGAAAAATAAGTTAGGGACATGGAGTTGTTGGTTAGAGCTCCCTTCTTGGGTTGTATGCACTTTTGCAAAAGGTTGTAATAGTATACTTTCAATCTATCAAGGGATGGAAATTCATTATCTCATCTCATAGTTGAGCAAGCACTAGTTGATTTTGCAACTTCAATGGTAGACCTAAAAAGGAACCTATATGTTGAGGCTTGTCCAGTTACATTGTTTGGTGGTTCTTACATGGAATGTTAGCTGCCTAAATGAGATTATAATATCCACAGGGGAAATGGCTGCATCACCATCGCAATTTGAAGGCATTGTACCATCTGATATATTCCATGATCTTGTTTCCAATTATTTCAAGTAGGAAAAGGAGAACATTTTCAAAATGATATAGGAATCATGGAAGGAAATGGATACTTATGGTGAAAGAGATGAAGGGTTGTAAAATATTAGCAAGAAGTTTCACATGAGTAGTGATTTGAACAACATAGACAAAAAGCTCAACATATATTAACCTTGTCGTGATGGAATATCCATATCTAGCTAGTTTTTCTGTCTTATTTTCTACCTACCTAATAAGAGAGGTCTAAAAAATTGATTGACATTTTGGTGTCAGTGGTTGTTATAACTATATAGGAGAAGAATATGTAATGATGTCAATGTTGATCCTCGTGGAAAAAATGGGTGGAATTGGCAGGCTTCCTTGGAGATGGTTATACCAATGTCTAGAATCTAGAGAGTAGCATTTTCCTACAATTTAATTTCAAGTCTCCACATCAAGTCCCTTAACACCATATTTTACTATCCATGACAATGTAATAACAAATTTTGGAATATGAATTAAGGAAAACATCTGACTCAATTTTGTTCAGGAAATGTGAGAGAGAAGCATCTTAGACCTTGACAAAATATCTTAGTGGCAAAATTTCCATTAGCAGAATATTTCCTGATGCAGTGAAGAAGTGAGTTAGAAACTAACAATCACCAATCTATATGTGAAAACAATCTCAGGGAAACAAGTAGTGGCTACCGCATTTGCAGCTTTGCAGGGACATCTCCATTTCACATGGTAGAGTAAAGAAGGCATGATCAAAACATAAAGGCTCTATCTAAAGAATACTCTAAAAGGATCTAGACCTAAACAAATAATAGATGTCCTTCTAATCTTAGAATCTATGTTCTCTTACCAAAAGATGCATTGTCCATTTGATCTAGCCCTTGGAAGCCTCCCACAATCAGCTGAAATATTTCTCACATTATATTTCTTGGTGAACAAGATTAGGGATATATTACTCAAAACAAGCGATGGATTCCCTTGCTCATAACTAAAATGTGGAAAATATAATACAAGAAATGGATACAATTTTACAAAAAATTATGAGGAATTACAGGCCGTTCAATTTGTCTTCCTCTCATTGCCCAAAGGTAACTGAGGAAATTCCATGGAATGGATACAATATTACAAAAAATTCTGAGGAAGTACAAGAAAATGAATTTGTCTTCCCCTCATTGCTCAAAAGGAACTGAGGAAATTTCAACTTGAAGGTGGTTCACAGGTTGTGATGGTCTTCTAAAACAATTATCGATGGTACTCCTGTCTCAATCCTTAGAGTCTCATTAGTGGTTTTCACTATTATAAATAGGATTGAGCACATTTGAAGTAGGATTGAACTTATGACATTTCATGATACACACCAAGCTGGAAATAGAGTTGTCGATCTTCTAGTGAATGTAGATGTTGACAACTTTATTTGTCAGGTCTTCTTTATTTGAACATGCAAGAAAATGACAAAACACTGAGTTCATTAACATCTTCAAAGGATCATGGAGGAGGATATTCCAAGGCATAAGGATACAAGTAAAAAAAACATTCCTCTTACTTGGAAAATCAAATATTGACCACTCTAACTTATGAGGATCAAGACTCCAGTGAAGACCCTATGCAAAGAACTGTCTCATTATAAGGCCTCAGTATTCCCATGGCATCGACTAGTGATTAGACATAGATCTCAAATGAGAAGACATTCTTTTTTAATTATCATGGGAGTCAATTTTAGTGTTTTTGTTTTTATTCAATTGCATATTTATTTGGTTACTCTCTGTTTTAATGATTTGAAAAGTAGAGATACTGCTAGCAGGAATGGTAAACACACTCAAGGAACCCTAGGTAGTCAAAATCTTGTTCCCATGCTCTCAACATAGTTTCTTTTAAGAGAAATTATTGTTAGGAAGATTATATATTGAAGAATAATGATGACGATTGGTGGTGGCATGATGCTATCAAATCCCTCTATGCAATTGCTTTTATCAATGGGAACCTATGATTGGTGGCATAAATTGAAAAATTCCATTAGTTTTTCACCGAGAGGCGAGACTTCTCTTCTCCTACAACATGTCTTTCATATGTTTCCTTTTGTTTCTAGTCAATTTTAGAGCCCAATCCTTGTAAACAATTCCTTCTTTATGAGCCCAACTCTCAAGGCCCTTAATTTTAGAGCCCAACTTTCAAGGTTGTTAATTTTAGAATCTAGGCTCTCTTGCCAAAATATTCTTTTTCCATTTGACCTAGCCCTTGGAAGCTTCCCACAATCAGTTGAAATATTTCCCACATTATATTTCTTGGCAAATAATATTACGAATGTATTGCTCATAACAAGTCATGGATTCCCTTGCTTGCACCTCGAATTTGGAAAATATAATGAAAGAAATGGATACAATATTAAAAACAATTATGAGGAAGTACAAACAATTCAATTTGTCTTCATCTCATTGCCCAAAAGGAACTGAGGAAATTCTAGGGAATTGATACAATATTACAAACAATTCCAAGGAAGTACAACCAAATGAATTTGTGTTCCCCTCATTGCCCAAAAGGAACTGAGGAAATTTCAACTTGAAGGTGGTTCACAGGTTGTCATGGTCTACTAAAAAAATTATCGATGTTACTCCCCTCTCAATCGTTAGAGTTCCATTAGTGGCATGCATTATTAGAAATATGATTGAGCACGTTTGAAGTAGGATTGAAATTATGAAATTTCACCAAACATACCGAGTTGGAAACAGAGTTGTTGATCTGCTGGTGAATGTAGATGTTGAAAGCTCTGTTGGTTAGGTCTTCTTTATTTGAACATGCGCAAAAATGACAATACATTGAGTTCTCCAACATCTTCAAAGGATCATGGAGGAGGATATTGCGTAAGGATAAAATTCAAAAAAATCATTCCTCTTCCTTGGAAAATCAAATATTGACCACTATGACTTATGAGGATCAAGACTTTATTGATGACCCTATCAAAATAATTGTCTCATTAGTGGGCCTCAGTATTCCCATGCCATCGACTGGTGATTAGACATAGATCTCAAATGAGAAGACATTGTTTTTTAATTGTCATGGGAGTCAATTTTAATGTTTTTTTTTCTTCAATTGCATATTTATTTGGTTAATCTGGGTTTTAATGATTTCTTAAGAAGAGATACTGTTAGCTCTGCTACATATCTTTGATATTCAAGGTCAGGAATAAGCTCAATGGTGATAGTTATGCTTAAAGGAGGCCTATAATTGTCATTCTCAACTCTTTCCTTTACCCTGCTCATCCTCCCTTCATCTCCCTTTCCCGTGCTTTTCAATTAAAAGCCATATAAAAACCCTTGTTTCTTAAGCCCGGGGTGTTAAAACCCAAAACCTCATAAAACTGCGCCCACACAACCTCGCTCCTCCCCAAACTCATTGCCCATAGCCTCCGCCGTCGATCTCCACCTCCCGATCCGATGGCTCCCCATCATGCCCGATGGAAAACCTACACGATTAAATCTTCGTTGTTCAAACATCTCCGTCGGAGATCCAATGGTAGTCGCTTTCCCTGCACCCACGAAGTGACAGAACAATAATCCGCGACGGAGAGTGGTCTTCCTCTCTCCTCTGTTGCCACACATCACGCGTTGAATGGGATCGCATGCCATCGCCCTTTACGGCCCAACTCCCCAACGACAGTGTGATCGAAGCTGCTTACCTCTCCACCTCATGACCCCACTCAATAACTACCGTGTGCTTTCACCGTCCGACAATGGTTGGATCTATCCACCTGAGATCCAATGGCCCACGTTCACTCTGCCCCCACCTCTTCTGATGCCCTCCACCAAGCCATCTCCGTCATCCAACCTTTCAATCCAATGGTCAATCTTTCTCCCTCATCTAGCTCGTCCATTTTCCGCGCAGTCCACATTCATTGACTATTCCATGCACCTGAAAGATGAAGGCTATTGGCTCACCAGTACCAGTTGCAGTTGCTCCTCAACCACCACTTTCAAAAGACTGTATGGCTGAGGAGGAAAAGGACAGAGCATGAGCATGTAGGTGCTTTTAGCAATTATGGAACTTCATGGATATGGACACTTCAACTGCCTGAGAGGACAACAGAGCACCCGAGGAGATCAAATTCACTCACTGAGACAAGTAAACGCACTCAAAGACTCCATCAGGCAGTTAAATGCAGTTGGTGGTCAATTATGACCCCTCCATACCTAGAATGGCAAAGTTCTTTTGCAATGAAACTCTATATATACCCACAAACAAGATGTAATTAGGGTTGATGGTTGATGTTTTGATGTAAGGTTCAAATTTTGCAGACTGTAACTATTTTGACACTTGCAACATCTCGTCTTCATTTTCAACTAATACAAGCTTCTTTTGATGTTAATTGCTCACTTTTCATTCTTCCTTTGTTCCAAGTTGTGCCTGATATGCTGTATTTCTGAGCTCTTGATGTTTATCATTAGAGAAGCTGTCATCCTATCTCTGTGTTAAAGTCTTATATGTATCAGTGAATGAGTTATTCAGGTTTCTTTTTACCTAGTTCCAGAGAGTTGTCATCCTATCTGTTCATTAGGAGATTATATTTGTAGACTTCTTTACTGGTTGCAGTCGGCCATCACATGGTCTTGTGCATCTATTGGTGTGGTCAGTATTCTCCATATTCACCCAATCCTTAAACTGTGAGTAATTGGTGGTCTAAAGCCTTGTAGTCTGGGACTGTTCATGCATGTCTGGAGTTAAAAAAAGTAGAAGTGGTTATCTAGCTTGAACAAGCATCATTTCTTCCATTCATCCATTTGCAACAATAACTTGAATTTATATGTTCCCAGGCATCTCCGAGCTACAACCTATGAGAGTTTCTTGGGGTGATAACATAATTGGCGCCATTGCCAGGGAGAGGAGATTGAAGCTTAGCTTCCTTGGGAGAACAACACAGTTCCAGCTTTGATGATAGACAAAGTCTTGACACATTTCTGGTTGTAATCATCTATCTGGCCACTCTACTAGAGAATCAACCTAGTGGCAACTTCACACTACAATTCTGGCTTAGTTTGTGAGGCATACCCAGAGAAATCCTCAGAAATCACCAGCTGACCCAGTGCCTGACCCTGAGAAGATTTCTAAGCAAAGAAAAAGATCACAGAAAGGAGCATCAGGATTAGGTAAGCCTAAGAAATATTATGTATCTCTGCAAGAGAAGATTATAGCTGAGAATATACAGTTTGAAGATATAGAGTCTAGCATTGTTAGTGAAGAAATACCCTCAGAGATTCATAAAGCTCCTTGTTCATTTAGTTCCCCTTTGGATCTCAGTCCAAAGAAAGTCTCCCATACAGTCCATCATATTCCTTTGTCTCTATCACCTATTTCACTGCTTCCTACCATTCCATCTGCCAGTATCCTTCCACCTATCCCAGTCATGGCAGGCCAGCAAGCACCCACAAAGATGGAAAGAATCATAGCTACAAGGTATGTACCCCTGGTCTTGCCCGTTCCTTTGAATGCCATGCCTATAGGAGAGTATCAGAAATACATGCCTAAGTTCACTGGTACAGAGGGAGTAACAGTTGAAGAACACCTTGAGTCTTTTTACAGTTATGCTGATAACCTAGATATCAGTGAGGATGATGTTTGGATGAGAGTATTTGTCCAAAGCCTTGATGGAGAGGCTAGAAAATGGTTCAGAGAATTGACCCCTAGGTCTATAGCAGACATTGAAGCATTAGATGATGTATTCTTGAAGCACTGGGGAGATAAGAAAGACTTGCTCTATTATCATACTGAGTTTGGTAACCTGAAGAGGGAAAATGGGGAATCATTGTCTGGTTTCAATAAAAGATTAAATCATATGTATAGTAAGATACCAGCTGAGGTAAAGCCTACCCCCACCTCTACCAAGCTCACCTATGCCAATGCTTTTGACTCTGATTTTTGTTTGCTATTGAGAGAAAGAAGATATGCCACTCTGGCTGAAATGCAGGATGCAACCCTAGAGGTGGAATCTAATATCATGGTTGCGGAAAAGCTCAAAGGTCATGCTGATAGAAGGAGGCAAAGAGGTGAGGCTTCTTCTTCCTCTGCTTCATCTTCAGAACCTAAATTATACAAAATGACTAAAATGATAGAGTCATTGGCTACTGAAATATCTAAACTGAAGGTTGAGCAGAGCTCTGGAAAGTCAAATCTTCCAAACAAATTTGCTCCAAGAAATCCAAATCCATTCAGAAGAGAAAATGAACAATTGCAAATCGTTTAGAGGGGTAAAGAAGCTAGTGAAGAGCTAAAGGTTAAGGCTCCTTTCCAAAACATAGTCATGGAGGAGGAGCAGTTTGAAGAATAGGATGAAATTCATTGCATGGAAGACAAGGGCAGTGCTACCTTCTTGACATTGGCTGCCTATGAAGAATCATTACTCCAAGACCAAACCAATCAAGAGTGGGATAGAAAGGTTGTTCTGCAGATTGATGAACAACAAAGATATAATCTAAGGTCAAGACCAAGCAATGTCAAGGAGAATCCTATCCAGAGATCTGTTGTCCCCACAGAGTATCAGAACATTAAACAGAAAAGGCCAGTAGCTAACCCGAACATCCTCAAAGCACTAGCTGAAGAGGTAAGATTTCTTGACAAGTCCCCTTCCCCTTTCAGCTTTGAATCAGAAGTCCAGAAGTTAAAAATATCTGTGCCTCTGATAGAACTTACAAAGAGTGAAGTTTTTAGAAAGCCTATCCTTGATGCTCTTGAGCTGAAAGCCTCACAAGCCTCCACTGACTACGTCAATTTGCAAGATGATAAGCCTGAAGTTGTCCTTAGCCCAATGACTAAACCTGCTGATGATAATTCTTCATCATTTTATGTCTCCTTGACCATTCATGACAAAATCCTCCACAATTTCCTGCTAGACACAGGGTCCAGCCACAATTTGATGCCCAAAGCTGTCATGGAAGAGTTAGGCCTTGATATTAGTAGACCGTATCATGAACTATTTTCCTTTGATTCAAGAAAGGTCAAATGTTTGGGATTAATCAAAGATTTAGCTATCACCCTAAATCAGCTTCCCATGAAGAGCATGATGATGGACATTGTGGTAGCAGATGTCCCTCCCAAGTTTGGCATGCTGCTGTCCAGAGGATGGATTAAGAGACTAGGTGGGACATTACAAAACAACTTATCTTATGCCACTGTCCCAATCTTTTGGGGAGAAAGTAGGAGATTGTACATTTAAGCACAACTGGCCTACATCATCAGTGATGAGAATAATCCTTCAAATCATCCTATCTACGTTGTGGACACTAACTTTGGAGCATGTATTCTCCGAATAGAAGAATCTCAGAAGGCCTCCATGCAACTCAAGAAACCAATAGTCCAAGCCCTAGGAGAGCAAGGAAGTCAGGTTTGGGAGATGTTTTTTGATGGAACATGTTCAAGGGAAACTACAGGAGAAGGGGTGGTGCTAATATCTCCAAAACAAGAAAGCACACATCTATCTTTTAAGCTGGCTTTCCAAGTCACCAACAATATAGCAGAGTATGAGGCTCTGATATTGGGTCTTAACGCAGCTAAAGATAGAGGAATCAGAAACATAGAGGTGTTTGGAGATGTTGATCTTATCATTCAACAAGTGAACAAAACGTTTCAAGCAAAGCACCCAAGGTTGAAAGCATATAGAGATGAGGTATGGAGACTGAAAGATTCTTTTGATAATTTCTGTATCTCATATATCCCTAGAGTAAAAAATCAGCTTGCTGATTCCCTTGCTGTGTCTGCTAGCATGTTTATCCCACCCACACCTCCTAGACTAGTTTATGAAGTTAAGATGAAATATAGACCATCCTTGCTTGATAATGTCCGGCATTGGAAAATTTTTGAGGATGATGATGAGGTAAATAGTTTTCTTCAGGTCATTGATGAATTCTCCGAAATGCAAATTGACCAAGAGAACGAAGCCTTGGAGGAAAGTCCCCATCCCCAGCTTGGAAACAAAATTGGCAAAGATAGCATTGTCCAACTGCCTAGCAGTCATATACCTAAAGGTCTAGTTCCCTTAGAAAAGTTGTTTGACCAAAATGATGTGCCTTATAAGGCTGCCCAAAAAGAAGATCAATCTGCAGTATATAAGCATAACATAGGGAGTCCAGAACATCCAAGATACATAAATCTGTCCACCCATCTATCTGCTGCCCAAAATTCTCAGTATTGTAATTTAATGAAGCAATTTGATGATGTTTTTGCCTGGGAATATAGTGACCTAAAAACATATGACAAAAATATCATCCAACATAAAATCCCTTTAGAGAAAGACACCATCCCTTTTAATCAAAAGCTAAGGCCCATAAATCCCTTGCTCCTTCCTCTAATTGAAAAGGAAATCAAGAAGTTACTGGCTGCCAAAATCATAGTCCATCTTAGATATTCAAAATGGGTAGCCAATTTGGTAGTGGTAAGGAAGAAAAGTGGAGAAATGACGCTCTGCATTGATTTCAGAAACTTAAACAAATGCTTTAAGAAAGACAATTATCCTCTACCCAAGATGGAGCATTTGATGCACAAGGTCTCAGGAGCCAAAGCGATGTCTTTCCTGGATTGATTTTTAGGGTATAGCCAGGTTGCTGTACATCCAGATGACCAAGAGAAGACTGTATTCACCACTCCTTGGGGCACTTTTATGTATTCTAAGATGCCTTTTGGGCTGATGAATGCTGGAGCAACCTTTCAGAGAGCTATGGATATAGCATTTGTTGGAGAAAAGGAGAAGTTCATCCTTATCTACCTAGATGATATAACAATATACTCCAGCAACCATCAAGACCATTTGCAGCATTTGAAGAAAGTGTTTCTGAAGTGCAGAAGGTTTGGGATTTCAGTCAATCCTAAAAAGTCACGGTTTGCTTTAGAAGAAGGCAAATTGTTAGGACACATTGTTTCTGCTACAGGTGTCAAAATTGACGGAGAAAGAGTAAGGGCAATACAGACCTTGTCTGTCCCAAGATCAAAGAAGGATATCCAGTCCTTTCTGGGCAAGATAAATTTTGTAAGGAGGTTTATTCCAAATTTTGCAGAACTTGTAAACACATCACCTCCATGTTCAAAAAGGGGTCAGAAATCAAATGGACTGATGCAGCAAGAATATCTTTGGAATCCATCAGGTGAGCTATTATGGAAGATCCTACTTTGATCAACCCATACTATAGCAGGGAGTTCCATATATTTTCGTTTGCCTCAGGTGACACCCTTGCAGCAGTTTTATTGCAAGCAGATGAGGAAGGTTCAGATCATCCAGTGGCATTTTTCAGCAAAAAATTAAGGGATGCTGAGCTGAGGTATGATATCATTGAAAAAAAGGCATATGCTCTTATCAAATCTTTGAAAGCCTTCAGAATTTACATTTTGCATTCCAAGGTAATTGCATATGTGCCCTCTGCTTCGGTAAAATATGTCCTAACACAACCATATGCTGATGGAAGAAGGGCTAAATGGAGTGCAAAGCTGATTGAATTTAGCATAGAACTGAAGCCCACCAATCTTGTGAGAGTTCAGGGCCTTGCTAGATTAATGGCTGAAGAAAATTGCAAAATGCTGGACATGAATTTGATAAGCATGAATTCAGAGAAAAGCCAGTTAGAAGAAGAGATAGTTGAACCGGGGCAAAATCTGTCATTGTCAAAAAATCTAGCTTCTGGTGAATGGTATTCTACAATAGCTCAATTCTTGCTGAAGCTAGAAGTTCTTCCAGGCCTTAGTTAAAGCCAAGCTAGAACTATCAAGCTCAGGACAACCAAATACTGCATTCATGAAAATTTGCTCTATTGGAGGGGTCCCTCTGGAATTCTGTTGAGGTGTATGGACAAGGAACAATCCATGGAGGTTATGCAGAAATTTCATTCCAGCATATGTGGAGGACATCACTATTGCAAAACTACAACCCATAAGATCCTTAGAGCTGGGTACTATTGGCCCACCTTATTCTCTAATGTCTTTTATTTTCTTAAATCTTGTGATAGGTGCCAAAGATTTGAAGGGAAACAGTAATTGAAGTCCCTGCCCTTAAAACCCTTACATGCTAGTGGCCCTTTTCAGCAGTGGGGCTTGGATTTCATTGGAGAAATCAATCCACATTCCAATGGCCAACACAGATGGATCTTAGTAGCCACCAATTACTTCACTAAATGGATTGAAGCAGTCCCTACTAGAAAGGATGATCATCATGTGGTCATGAGGTTCTTGACAGATAATATCTTCACCAAATTTGGTTGTCCACATAAATTAGTTACAGACAATGCAACAGCCTTCAAGGCAATAGAATTGGTGGACATGTGTGACTCAATGGGCATTAAGCTAGTTCATTCCCCCTCATATTACCCTCAAGGTAATGGTCTAGTAGAATCTTCCAACAAGAGCTTGACAAGGATAATTAAAAGGCAGTTGGAAGACAACAAAAAGAATTGGGATTCTAAGCTCAAGTATGCACTGTGGGCTGATAGAGTAACCACCAAGAAATCCACATGGAATTCTCCATTGAAGCTGGTATATGGCACTGAGGCTATATTCCCAATTCAGTTAACCCTCCCTATGGCAAAATTCTAGTAGGAAAAACAAAACAAAGAAGAAGACATGGCAAAAAGGATCACTGATTTATTCGAGGTACATCAAATCAGAGAATAGCTGGTCGAGAAGTCTGCAGCACATCAAAAGAGAACCAAGGAAGACTTTGACAGGAAGGCAAAGATAGATAGTTTTCAGATTGGTGACTTGGTTCTTAAGTGGGATGCACTGAAAGAGAAGAGAGGCAACCATGGGAAGTTTGATGCTTTATGGACGGGGCCTTTTATCATTTCTCAGATCCAAGGGAACAATACTTTCATACTAAAAAGTATGGAAGGGGAGACAGTTTTTGATGGCCTAGTTAATGGGCAATTTTTGAAAATTTATGTTGTTTAAGGTCTTCAGGCCTTAAATTTGTCAATATGTTGTTTTATCAGTTTTAGTGTAAGCTTAATTTGAGTCCATGCCGAATGGAGCACTAGGAAATTTTGCTCATCTGGTTATGACAGGAAAGGCATTAGTCTACAGTTCTTGAGACCTCACAGGGAGGATCTCATCCTTAGAAGGAGCCAATGTTAGCTCTGCTACATATCTTTGATATTCAAGGTCAGGGATAAGCTCAATGGTGATTGTTATGCTCAAATGAGGCCTATAATTGTCATTCTCACCTTTTTCCCTTACCTTGCTCATCCTCCATTCATCTCCCTTTCCCATGTTTTTCAGTTAAAAACCATATAAAACCCCTGTTTCTTAAGCCTCGGGCGTTAAAACCCAAAACCTCATAAAACTGCGCCCACACAACCTCGTGCCTCCGCCGACTCGTAACCTGTAGCCTCCGCCGTAAATCTCCACCTCCCGATCTGACGGCTCCCCATCGCACCTAATGGAAAACCTGCATGATTAAATCTTCATCATTCGATCTTCTCCATCAGAGATCTAACGGCAGTCACTTTCCCCGCGCCCATGAAGTGATGGAATGTTAACGCGCAATGGAGTGTGGTCTTCCTCTCTTCTCTGCCACCACATGTCGCACGCTGAATGGGATCATGCGCCATCACCCTTTACCTCCCAACTCCCCAATGGCAGTGTGATTGAAACTGCTTACTGCTCCACCTCATGAACTTGCCTGATAACCTCCATGTGCTTTCGCCACCTAACGACCGTTGGATCTATCCACCTGGGATCCAACAGCCCACGTTCACTCCACCCCCACCTCTTCCGATGTCATCCACTAAGCCATATTCGTTGTCTATCCTTTCTATCCGACGACTGACCTTTCTCCCTCATCCAGCTCATCCATTCGCTGCGCAGTCTATGTTCATTGACCATTTCATGCACCTGAAAAACGAAGGCTATCGACTCACCAGTACCAGTTGCAGTTTTTCCTCAACCACCAGATTCAATAGACACTATGGCCGAGGTGAGCATGTAGCTACATTTAGCATTTATGGAACTTCATGGATACAGACACTCCAATTGCCCGAGAGGACAATAGAGCACCCGAGGAGATCAAATTCACTCACTGAGACAAGTAAATGCACTCAGAGACTCCATCAGGTAGTTAAATGTAGTTGGTGGTCAATTATGACTCCTCCATACCTAGAATGGCCAAGTGCCTTTGCAATGAAACTCTATATATATCCACAAACAAGATGTAATCAAGGTTGATGGTTGATATTTTGATGTAAGGTTAAACTTTTGGAGACTGTAACTATTTTGACACTTGCAGTGTCTCGTCTTCATTTTTAGCTAATACAAGCTTCTTTTGTTGTTAATTGCTCACTTTTCATTCTTCTTCTATTCCAAGTTGTGCCTGATATGTTGTATTTTTGAGCTCTTGATATTTAGCATTAGAGAAGCTGTCATCCTATCTCTGTGTTAAAGTCTTGTATGTATTAGTGAATGAGTTATTCAGGTTTCTTTTCACCTACTGCCAAAGAGCTGTCATCCTATCTTTACATTAGGAGATTAGATTTGTAGACTTCTTTACTAGTTGTAGCTGGCCATCACATGGTCTTGTGCATCTGCTGGTGTGGTCAGTGTTCTCCATATTCACCCAATCCTTAACCTGTGAGTAATTGGTGGTCTAAAGCCTTGTAGTCTGGTGGTTTTCACGCATGTCTGGAGTTAAACAAAGTAGAAGTGGTTATCTGGCTTGAACAAGCACCATTCCTTCCATTCATCCATTTGCAACAATAAGATGAATTTATATGTTCCCAGGCATCCCCGAGCTACAACCTAGGAGAATTTCTTAGGGTGATAAATGATACTGCTGGCAGTAAACACACCCAAGGACACCTAGGTAATCAACATCTTGTTCCCATGCTCTCAACATAGTGTCCTTTAGGAGACCTTCTTGTCAGACAGTTTATACATTGAAGAATAATGATGATGGTTGGTGGTGGTGGCATGATCCTATCGCATTACTCTATGAATTTTCTTTCATAAATGGGAACTTATCGTTGGTGGTATAAATTGAATAATTTCCATCAGTTTTTTATCCACAGTCTAGGCTTGTCCTCTTCTTCTACAACATGTATTTCATCTATTGCCTTTTATTTCTAGTCTATTTTAGAGCCCAATCCTTGCAAACAATTCCTTCTTTATGATCCCAACTTTTAAGGCCCTTAATTTTAGAATCTAGGCCCTCTTTCCAAAAGATGCATTTTCCATTTCATCTAGCCCTTTGAAGCTTCCCTCAATCAGCTGAAATATTTCCCACATTATATTTCTTGGTGAACAAGATTATGGATGTATTGCTCATAACAAGCCATGGATTTCATTTCTTGCACCTAAATCATGGAAAATATAATGCAAGAAATGGGTACAATATTATAAACAATTCTGAGGAAGTATAGGCGATTCAATTTGTCTTCTGCTCATTGCCCAAAGGGAACTGAGGAAATTCCAGGGAATGGATACAATATTACAAACAATTCTGAGGAAGTACAAGCAAATGAATTTGTCTTCCCCTCATAACCCAAAAGGAACTAAGGAAATTTCAACTTTAAGGTCGTTAACAAGTTGCCATGGTCTGCTAAAAAAATTATCGATGGTACTCCCCTCTTAATCCTTAGAGTATCATTAGTGTCTTGCACTATTATAAATAGGATTGAGCACATTTGAGGTAGGATTGAACTTATGAAATTTCAGCATAGACACCAAGCTGGAAACAGAGTTGTCGATCTGCTCATGAATGTAGATGTTGAAAGCTCTATTGGTTAGGTATTCTTTATTTGAACATGCAAGAAGATGACAAAACATTGATTTCACCAACATCTTCAAAGGATCATGGAGAAGGATATTCCAAGGCATAAGGATAAAATTCAAAAAAAATATTCCTCTTCCTAGGAAAACCAAATATTGACCACTCTAGTGATGACCCTATGATAAGAATTGTCTCATTAGTGTGCCTCAGCATTCCCATTGCATCAACTGTTGATCAGACATGGATCTCAAATCATAAGACATTCTTTTTTAATTATCATGGGAGGCAATTTTAATGTTTTTTTTCTTCAATTGCATATTTATTTGCTTACTCTTGGTTTTAATGATCTAATAAGTAGATATACTGCTGGTAGTAAACACAATAAAGGACATCTAGGTAATCAACATCTTGTTCCCATGCTCTCAACATAGTGTCCTTTAAGAGACCATCTTGTCAGGTAGTTTATACATTGAAGAATAATGATGATGGTTGGTGGTGGCATGATGCTATCACATCATTCTATGAAATTTATTTGATCAAGGGGAACTTATGGTTGGTGGTATAAATTGAAAAAGTTCCATCAATTTTTTATCTAGAGTCCAAACTTCTCCTCCTCTCCTACAACATGTCTTTCATCTATTGCCTTTTGTTTCTATTCTATTTTAGAGCCCAATCTTCATAAACAATTACTTCTTTCTGAGCCCAACTTTCAAGGCCCTTAATTTTAGAGAACAACTTTCAAGGCCATTAATTTTAGAATCCGGGCCCTCTTTCCAAAAGATGCATTGTCCATTTTATCTATCCCTTGAAAGCTTCCCATAATCAACTGAAATATTTTCCACAATATATTTCTTGGTGAACAATATTAGTGATGTATTCCTTATAACAAGCCATGGATTTCCTTGCTTTCACCTCAAATGTCGAAAATATAATGCAAGAAATGGATACATTATTACAAATAATTCTCAGGAAGTATAGGTGGTTGAATTTGTCATCTACTCATTGCCCAAAAGGAACTGAGGAAACTCCAGGGAATGGATACAATATTACAAACAATTTTGAGGAAGTACAAGCAAATTAATTTGTCTTCCCCTCATTGCCCAGAAGGAACTGAGGAAATTTCAACTTGAAGGAGGTTCACAGGTTGTCATGGTCTACTAGAAAAAATATCAAAGGTACTCCCCTCTCAATCCTTAGAGTATAATTAGTGGCTTGCACTATTATAAATAACATTTATTGCATTTGAATTAGGATTAAACTTATGACATTTCACCATACACACCAAGCTGGGAACAGAGCTGTCGATCTACTGGTGAATGTAGATGTTGAAAGTTCTTTTGGCCAGGTCTACTTTATTTGGACATGCAAGAAAATGAAAAAACACTAAGTTCATCAACATCTTCAAAGAATCATGGAGGAGGATATTTGGAGGCATAAGGATAAAAGTCAAAAAAATCATTCCTCTTCCTTGGAAAATCAAAGATTGACAACTTTGACTTATGAGGATGAAGACTGTGGTGATGACCCTATGAGAAGAATTGTCTCATTAGTGGGCCTCAATATTCCCATGGGATTGACTGGTGATCAGTCATAGATCTCAAATGAGAAGATATTTTTGTTAATTATCATGGGAGTCAATTTTAATGGTTTTGTTTTTCATCAATTGCATATTTATTTGGTTACTCTTGCTTTTAATGATTTGATAAGTAGAGATAATGCTAGCAGGAATGGTAAACACACTCAAAGACAGCTAGGTAATCAACATCTTGTTCCCATGCTCTCAACATAGTGTCCTTTAAGACACCTTCTTGTCAGGAAGTTTATACATTGAAGAATAATGATGATGGTTGGTGGTGGCATGATACTATCACATCCCTCTATGCAATTGCTTTGATCAATGGGAACTTATAGTTGGTGGTATAAATTGAAGAAGTTCCACTAGTTTTTTATACAGAGTCCACACTTCTCTTCTCCTACAACATGTCTTTCATCTGCTTCCTTTTTTTTCTAGTTTATTTTTTGGTTGCCTTTCACAGTGGCCTTTATCTACTTCTCACCACTTCAGTGACTCACTTAGGGGATATGACCTTAGTAATCATTGTGCAAGTGCATGGACCTCAGTGTGAAGTGGAGGATGAGGTGCACCATGCTCCAAGGAAGGGAGGTTGCCCCTCTTGATTGACAAAAGTAATGAAAAACAAAAACCTATTCTATGGGATATCACTCAAATACACTCCGAGGAGGAATGCGATAAAATTAGTAATGCTAGGAAAATTTATGAAGATATCCCACCATTTCTTCATGCAAAAAATGAGAAATAGTATGATGTTTTCAAGCAAGGTCACTTAGATAATATGCAAGATGATAGAGGCACTACAAGAAAAAAGTACATTGGTGAGGGGCGAAAAATGTCACCATAAGCTCATTGGTGATGGTCAAAAGAGCCTTCATCACCAGAAACTGAACGTCACAAAAGGTGGCATCGCCAAAAGTATAGGTGTTGTAGTGACATTCAAATTTCGTCACCAATAATGATTTAAAATGGTAGATAGTGACCATCACCATTTCATATGAGCAATGGTGATGGACCATAGCCTCCATCACCAAAAACTTAATGTCACCAAAGGTGGTGTCACCAAAATTATAGTTGTTGTAGTGACATTCAAATTCTGTCACCAATAATGACTTATAATGACGGTTAGCATCCGTCACCATTTCATATGAGCAATGGTGATGAACTATAGCCTCAGTCACCAGAAAATGAATGTCACCAAAGGTGGCGTCGCCAAAAGTATAGGTGTTATGGTGACATTCAAAGTTTGTCACGATATTGATTATAATGATGGATAATGACCCTCACGATTTCATATGAACAATAATGATTTACTGAGATGGATATTTCATGGCTGTCACTATTGGTGCATATATATGGTGACATTCATCGACTGTCACCAAAATCTATATTGCTAGAAGTATAGGTGTTGTGGTGACATTCAAGGTTCGTCACGAATAATGACTATAATGATGGACATCAACCATCACCATTTCATATCAACAACAATTATTTATTGTTACACACCTTTGAGGGTCATCATTATTGATCTGAATTATGGTGGTGTTCGTTGACCGTCACCATTTCATATTTTGGTGAAGGTCGAAAAATGTCACCAAATCTCATTAGTGATGGTCAAAAGAGCTTTTGTCACCAAAAATTGGTCATCGCCATTCCATATGGATGTCAGGGCATGATGGAATTGAACCACTAACCTCCTACTTATAAAGCAGGTGCTCTTCCATTGAGCTAGCACCCTTTAAAGAATTATACTTTTAAAAATTAGACATTGAAACTTCATAAATTGTAAATTCTACAACTTTCAATAAATTAAAGTCTCGACAATATTTTACTAAACAAGCAAAGAAAAATCAAAGTTGCAGATCCCTACCTAATTGTTATGGAATTTATGAAAAGCGGGTGGAGGGAAAAATAGTTATGTAAAATAGAATCAATATGTTCAGTTGAATACTCAATTAGAAGTAAAAATATGAAGGCATTTATAACCTATAAATTACCTATAACTAGAAAATACACCAATATTGCAAAGGAAATTCCATAAGTGGATAGCATATGGAAGAAGAGAATTGATGAAAACAGATACAATATGTTATAGGTTGAGTGAATGAAAAATCTCAATGTTGTTGTTGTTTAGTGTTTAGATATCTGAATGATATCTAAACTTCTATGCAAATGTAACACAGATCTCTGGAAACAATGATATATATATATATATATATATATATATATATATATATATATATATATATCCCCTTCACATAAACCAACATGCAATTTGGAATTTCACAAGTCCGCACTCAAAACATGAAAACAACGAACAAATAAAAAAAATTGACTTGGACAAAAAGAAATAACTTCACCTTCATACTTGAGTTGCTTCTGTTTATTTCAATTTGACTTGTGACATTATTTATCTGACAAGGAATCAAAATCATCACTAGTATTAAACTCATCCAACATAGACTTTGGATATCCCACTGGCATCTGCGTTTTTGTTGCCATGCCTGAAAACCATGGAGTTTCCTGTTGATAGTAGAATAAGATGGGTGTCTGCTACTCAACAGCACATCCCTTATTAACCATTGTTACCTGACAAAAACCAAAGAGACAACACAATATCAATGTACACAAAATCCCCTACTGAAATGTAATCATAACTTAGCTAAGAAGTCTAAACTATGTTCTTAATTAATAAGAATTGTATTTGGAGATTTTGTTTATTTACATTTAAAATGACTATGTTGTACAACACTTCTGTCTATTTATACAGAAAATTATATCATAGCATATGTCACACAACAGCAATCTACAGTACCAAAAGTAAAAAGACAAATTTTCTCAAGAAAATAGATTTCAAAAAGAGCTTTGAAAACTATAAGTTTGTCATCATATCTTTAATTAGTTTAACAAAAAACTAGTCGGAGTTTGAAAATCAAAATCATTCATTGGAAATGAACATGACAATGGCCAAAGTCTCTATTCATATAAATAAAGCTAGAGTCACTATTTCATTGCAGATAACTGAAATTTGGACAGTGATCTAACAATTAGAGTTTATTTGTTGGGAAGACTCGTCAATACCATCATTTTTCTCCATGGTCTATTGTGTCTCTAGATCCAGATCAGATAACTTTTTATTCTCAAGCTCTACCTTTCACGTACTGATTTTTGGCTCACCCTTTAAAACACAATTCTACCACTCCATTAAAAAGGTAAACAAAATTTTTGTTTCAAGTTTTCAAGTTGGGAGTGATTAATGAAGTGAAGTGAGCGTTTAATTGAGACATGTCTTTTTATGGTTACATAAAGGTGGTTTTGTAGCTCATGTCTCTCTTTTGAGGCATAAAATTTATCCAATATTGATTTCTTCTACTTTGTCTCTACTATTGCTCTGAAAAGGTTATTGACAAAAGAATATTGTTGAAACTAGAGTTGTTCATATTTTATAACTAATGATTTTATCCCTTGGATTTTACAAATTAATTTTGGTGGTTTTTTCATAAATACATCATATTTTACACCTCACCTCATGGGCCTGGCAATATATTAATGTCAAACTTACTAAAGAAAAGGTTTTAAAAATCAGAAAACAAAAAGAATGGTTGTTTCAACATATGTAATATGGTATACCATTACAAGATTAATGTATTCAATAGGATCCATATTTAAGGACCAATTTAAAGATAATAGGAAAAGAAAATCAAAATTAACCTATTCAGCATTATTCTTACTAGAAATTAAATCCCAACCATGTAATTGTTATAAACACTCTCGAAGTCAGCATAAAGAAAAACATTTCAAATTAGAGAACATGGAAAAGTGGAGAGTGGTACCATCAAGGGTTGTGTCTGGTACATGATATACAACTTCCTTGAAATAATTTGCAATAAACATACATTGATTATCTTGGCCTCCTACCTTTGAATGGAAATTTCCCCATGGCTTGTCTAGATGCATTTTTCCTTTTTCCAAAATTTAAAAAGATGAAGCCTGAGTCTTTTGATGTATACATACTCTTCTGAGCCATAAATGAACCATGAATTTTAGGAATGGCATGTAGCTGGCATTTCTTTTGTTAACAAAATAAAATATATTATTATTAATGAGCGGTAAGCAATATTGAGATAAAAAAAAAATTCAATCGAAAGAAAACTTTTCCATTGCCTGATAGAGAGATTTTACATTGCCACATACTAAGTCAACAACACCCTCAACGTAACAATTTTGAAAATAATGCTTCTGTTACAGATCCATTTGGGAACATCAAAACCAACTTACATATAGATACTATTAGGGCCAATCAACCCCTAATGTAGTTGTTACATTCCCTAAAGAAGTTAAAAATCAGAATGCCTCACTTCCCAAGAAGTTCCATCACTAAAAACATCCATAAATTGCCTCTAAGGAGATCAACGTAGGTAGGCCTTCATTAGGGTGTACTGCAATGCAAACCATACACTGTCAGGGTGCTATGCAGCACACTTGGTCCCTCTTTAGCCTGCGTTGGGTGAATGTGAGCAAATTTTCGTGAGGGTTTGAAAGATTCCTTATCCATTGGATGCCTCTGGAAGTTTCTCAAGGCTATCCACTCCTTTGAGTTCATATTTGGATGAGAAAGGGAGTTAAGGAACATCAATCCCCTTATCCATTCTTCCACTGAATTATAAATTTGGGAGGGCATTCATTATCACCATTCATGGCATTAATTCCTTCATTCACCTATAAAAAGACCACTCATCTAAGTGATGAGGGGTTGGAAATTATTGAATTGTAGGGAGATGTTGTTGGTATGAGATTTTAGTTGATTGCAAGTGTTGTAATGATGTCAAAGTGTCTTGCTTGTTGTGAGGAGAGGATGGGATTGAACTGGAGGAGTGATGTTGAATCAAGCAAATTGGGTTGTAACCCTTCCTTTCACTAATAAAGTGTTCAAAGCTTTTTCCATATGCTTGTATTGTCTTTTGATGCTTTCATACGCTTATCATGTACTTGATTCCATTCTATGTCTAATCAATTGATCATTATCATATGCTTTGATGGGTTCTTGTTTCTGTCTGTGTGTAGGTACTTCTCAAGCAGCTTAAGTATGGGAAGGAGTAGCAGAATCAGTCAAGGGAGATAAGGAACAAGTGGAAGCTACAAGTAGGTTCTTTGTTCTCTTATTTTATCTATTCTTTATAGAAAATGTAGAGCATGCTTTGTACTCTTGTTTCTAGACTAAGCTACTATTAGAGGGTTAGGCGTTTATCCAAGAACACTAAAAATTCCCAAAACAAATTGGTGACTCCACTAGGGAGCAATATTCCATCTTGGTAGCTCATCATCCTCTTAAGACATTTCTACATATTGTAATTGTGGTATTTGTTTGAATTCCAGTCTTCTTTCATTGAAAATTGAGTCGAAACTGTGTCAAAATTGCCTTCAGAATGGCTTACTGTCACTAGCACAGTCCAATGAAGGACACAATGCACTGCATTGTACTTCCCACTTAGATCCAGAGTGATTCAGTGTACTGTCTCTAACTACTACCTGCGCTGATCCCTTGAAGGTCAGTTGCCCATCTAGGAACTGAAAGTTTTTTGCCAATTTTCTCTTATTTGAATGAGTTGTTGAATATCAATGATGTTTTGTCTTTGAAAATAGTTTTTCATCTCCTTAATTTGGCCCTACTTAGACTAGTAATGATAAATGTTTCTTATGTACTTACTTTGTCATTTTCAATCTATAGTTGAAAATTAGTTTTGATCGATTGATCTTTAGCGAAAGAAAGTGTTGTAAAATCGTTTTTTCCTTTGAAATTTGAATTGTTGTCAAATGTTCATTCATGAAATGCCGATTGATTGATATGTGCATATGATTAGTATTTTCATTGAAAGTGTCATAATTCCTCATTTCTTTGAAAATGAAAGTTTCGTAGAGTCTTCCTTTCCTTGAAAAGAAATTGTCGCAAAATCATCATTTTTTATGGAAAGAGTTCGTTGATCGTTTGTGCAATAATTTTCCTTTTTGAATCATTCACATTAAGGGAAATTGAAAAGAAATACATGCATCTTGCATTGAAAGGAGTTTGTGTATGCTAAAAGGAATAGTGTAGCGAATTTGCATTTAGATTGTGCTCTTTGCTCTTTGATCAAAAGAAATCTAATTGCTCTATCCCTAAGTAGCTAGGATTTTCATTGTTAAAACTGAATGGAAAGAATGCTTATCATATAAGTTTCATTTTAGGAATTTCAAACATACATCACATGGTGAACCTTGAAAGGCAAATTCTAAAGAGGATCAACTTCAAAATTTATCTGAATTTACCTAATGGAGCACTGTCACCTAATGGAAAACATTTAGAGGTCTAGGATAGAGACATGTTCCGGCATCGTAAAACAAAGCAGTTGTCACTAACTTGTCTACAATACATCCCGAGTGTGATACCTCATTCCATGTACATGAGTATATCATAGCTCATCCACGTACCTTAGGGTATATAGGGCGGTGTTATAGTACGTAAAGTAAATAGGAATGCTCGCACTCTGCGGTTTTGCATTAGACAAAGCTTATACGGAGTGGGCCTCCACGTACTTTCAGGTATATGTGGGAGGACAACACTAGGTTGCTATCCATCCTTAGGTAACCGAGTTGATCATCTTGTACACTGTGATACACCAAACACAGCATTCGGGGAGATTTCCTGTCCGTACTTCTTGGTTCGCCAGGAGGTATTCTGCAATTCCTAGTTGCTTGGTCAACCTTTTTCCTAGATTATCCCTCTTTTGTTTTGTTATGTTACTTTGATTAAAATAAAATTAATTGACTGTGGATAACATCCTCCACGCTCGCTCCTTAGTTGATCTTAGGTTGAAGCATATGGTGAAAAATACGGAGTCCACCGATCAAGGAATTCCTTTTGATGGGATTGGTGCTCCATATATGGCTACATTGTCCCTTCCAGGATTTACCATTGGCTTTCCAGTATGGTTGTTTTCAACCTCCTTGGTTCAAAATGTTGTGATTTCTCTGCAATTGAGTACACCTCCAACTGGACAAAATCAACCTCCAGTTGATCCTAAAGTTGACCCTTTGCCTTCTTCCTCAGTTGTTTCTTCCTCCCCTTCTTCCTCTTCACCTAGTGAAGGTATTGGTACTAGTAACTAGGTGGCTAAGAATAAGAAGAAGAAAGGGAAGAAGAAGAAGAAGAAGAAGAGAATTCAATAGAGGGGCAACCAAGCAACCATTACTTTGAATGCAACATCTGATGAGAAACCGTCCATCAAGCCTCACAAAGTACGATATCCATACAAACTTTATGCACGATACCATCTTCTTTGAAATTGTCCTGATATTCATCAGATCTTAGAAGAATGGTCTTCTCGTTCACACCATCCCATGTCATCAACTCTTGGAGATCATGTTGGCGACACACCTTCAACTAGTGGTAGTAAAGTTCATGGAAAGAAGGGTAAAGTTAAGTTTCCATGTAGGTTATGTGAAGGGTATCACCCCATTCACCTTTGTCCCTATCTGGATGAAGCCAAAAAAGGGTTAGATAATTGTCCTACTTCACCATAGCAACTTCCATCTGGTTACAGAAAACTATCCCTAAATCCTTCACTAGTTGATGAATTGACTGACCAAAATCAACTATCAGTCAAACCCACTCTCTCTGAAAGTGAATCCTATGAGTCTATACCCGACCCAGATCAACAGGTCAAGGTAACAGTTGACTAGATTTCACCTTCAGTAAATCATACCTTTCTCGAAGAGAGTGAATATGATACCACCCAAATTCTTTTTGTTTCTTCAGATTCTAATGAGCTTAGGGGAAGTCCTCCTGTTCCATCGATATAGGAGGAAAATCCTCCCGCTCTCTTGAATCAAGAGGTTAATTCTCCTATTTCTACAGTACCCCCTCCAAGTAGTCTAGTCACTTCCTTTGATTGGAATCGACTAGCTGGATTTCATCTTCCCTCTTATGTGCCTTTTCAGATCATAGTATAGGTTTGTAATATGATTATATCTGGCACTATTACAGATGAAAGTGCATCAGTGAGCATCCTTTCCTCAACTGCTTGGCAAGCGCTTGGTTTGCCACCGCTTCTGCCTGTTACACAGAATCTGTTGGGTTTTAATAGAGGAACCAGTGAACCATTAGGGATCCTCTCTCAGTTACCTATTACTTTGGGAGGAAAAATTGTTTATCTAAATGTTATGGTAGTCCCAGGCCCTTTAGATTACAATTTACTTCTTGGGCGCGAATATGTTTATGGCATGGGAGCTATTGTTTCAACACTCTTACGAGTGATTTGTTTCCTGTATGAAGGCAAAATTTTCACCGTTGACCAGCTTTCATTTCCTGGTCCAAATATGGCTCCCAGTCAACCATCTTCCCTAAATGGTCCTTTTCTACCAATGGTATCATCCCTGCCACAGGTTAATTATGTGGCAACATGTTCCATACCTATATCAACTGATGATCATTTCAATGATGTTATACATCATGTATTGGGGGTATTGGAACCAGATCTCTCTTTCATGACCTCTTATGAGTTGTGATCGAGGAAATCAAGGATAGTTCCTTGTCTTGTGTCAACCATGTTAAAAAATGAAACAAGGAATATGAGGATGGTTCTTTTACTGTGTCAACCTCATTAAAAAATGAAACAGGTCCATGAGGATAGTTCCTTGTCTTTTGTCAACCTCGTTAAAAAAGGAAACCAAGGAAAATGAGGATAGTTTCTTGTCTTGTGTCAACCTCGTTAAAAAATGAAACAAGGAATATGAGCAGAGTTCTTTGTCTTGTGTCAATCTCATTAAAAAATGAAACAAGGACCCCTAGAGAAAAGTTCCAAGTCGATTCTTTGATTAGATCTCGTAAAATCTCGGTCGAGTCTTTCACTTGATCTCATAAAATAACCTTCATTCCATTCACATGATAGCCATGAGTAGTCTACTTAGATGAATGAAATGAAGCTTGGGGGGCATGCTCCTAGTGGTAAAGTTAAGTTTCTTTTGTAGGTTATGTGAAGGGAATCACCCCATTCACCTTTGTCCCTATC
This sequence comes from Pinus tabuliformis, assembly GCA_031772625.1. NCBI lineage: Eukaryota > Viridiplantae > Streptophyta > Pinopsida > Pinales > Pinaceae > Pinus > Pinus tabuliformis. Next base: position 1,108,432,710 of record CM062805.1, read on the forward strand.
TGGACGAAGCCAAAAAGGTGTTGGATAACCGTCCTGCTTCACCGCAATGACTTCCATCTGGTTCCAGGAGACTCTCCCTTTCATCATGCTAAGGGCATGTAAACCAATATCAAGCGTAGTTTTTCATTTTAAGCTTGTGTAAAAATGAAACTGAATCCAAGCTTAGTTTTTCATTTCAAGCTTGTGTAAACATGAAACTGAATCCAAGCATAGTTCCCTATGGTTCAAGCTTGTGTAAAAATGAACCCATTTCCATTTTATCCCTTGTGATTGCCATTCTATCAGCCTCTTTCGTTAGATGAGCCTTGGTCATTTTCATCCCATTTCCACCATCCCTTTGGCTGATCTTACGCTTTCACTTGGTTGTTTACCCTTTTTGAGGAATAGTTGCAATAAGTGGTCTTATTAGCTAGCCTCTTCACATAAATCAACATGTTTTGAGAAGTTCCAACATCACCGGAACTAGTTTATACCCTAGACACCACTCATTCCTCAAAATAGAGTCCTCTTTAAGCTCTTTTTAGACTCTCTAAACATGAAAAGATTGTCGAGGGCTTCTCTTTTCCAGCTCATTAAAGGATTGGAAACGATATCTCTCTTATATTATTTTATGCTTTTTTGGACTTGAGAGATTATTTTACGAAAAAGAACTTGTGGAGTTTCCTTTTTGTCCCTTTTCAATCTCCATAAACAAGAAAAGAATCGAGTTATCTTTGTCGTTAAACTCGTTAAAAACATCAAATAGCGACAAACTTGTCCATCTAGACAAGCCTGAGTTTCACCTTCGCTAGACTCGTTAAAGCATCAAATAGCAATGGATTCACCCGAAGGATGAAATTATACAACAAGCATATGTTATCCTCCTCAAGCTTGATAAAAATAAAGAGGTATTGGTCAGCAATGACTAGGGAAAATGGGAAAAAGCCAAAAACACTTTATGGTAGCAAGTCACTGTTGAACATGACACTTTCACCTCATCACCGTGACTATGTGGGTTGGGTCATTCAGCTTGATTGTTATCACACTGTTGGTCTATCATACCATCCATTACTTTGTTTTGGGTCAATGCTACCAATTCATCTTAGTGTCGCTGACATGTTCAAGAGAATTCATTCAGTTCAAACTTCATCCTTTGCAATACCGTAAACCTTCATTTTCATGACGGCCATTCCTGAACCTTGTGTCGTCAGTCTATATTTTTCATCTCCAAAATCATTTACCTTATTTCTTGTCCTTGATGTGGGATACATCAAGGCCCTCCTGCGACGAGTTGCTTCTTGTCGACATCAGCACATTATCCAAGAAGTTGACTTAGAAACACCCCTTCAGTACCTTGAGGCTTGCATACATCAATGGAAAGTTTCTCACTTCCAGTGATAGGTTGACATCACCAGCCTTTGACCAAAAGACTTTGTATGGTGTTTGACATCAAATAATTTATCCACACCATACGAAATGTATTGTAGTACCTTGAGGGTCATTATCATTACCGGTGATTCCTCTCGTCTCCGTTAATGACTTACATCATTGGCTGGTAATCAGACGATGTCTTCCCATGTTCAACTTAAGAACATCTATTCACATGGTTAGACTTGTACTTGAGTGAAATATTGAATGAGATTGAAGACCCCGGATCTAGTTTCATCCATCTGGGCTACGATATTTTGAGGAGTACTAAATCAAATGTACAATGACCTTACATCCATGGTCATCCATTCATGGGTCTATATCTGTAGACAACTATATTTGTACATGTAATGAAAGTTTATAAGCTGAGCATGGGTATTCCTTCCCTCAGCAAGTTCATGAGATAAAAATCAAACTATCATGATATATGTATTGTAATTGATTCAGGTCACCTTCCGCTTCGAAACCTTCTCTCCTTGTGATAATGCATTTCACTCGACATATATATTTATGACTTCATGCTTTTGGGGGCAACTGTTACAGATCCATTTGGGCACATCAACCCCAACTTAAAGATTGATACTATTAGGGCCCATCAACCCCTAATGCAGTTGTTACATGCCCTAAAGAGGTTAAACATCAGAATGCCCCACTTCCCAAGAAGTTCCATCACTGAAAACATCCAGAAACTGCCTCTAAGAATATCAGTGTAGGTAGGCCTTCATTAGGGTGCGCTGCAATGCAATCCATACACTGTTAGGGTGCTATGTAGTCCACTTGGTCCCTCTTTGGCCTGCAGTGGGCGAATTTGAGCAAATTTTCATGAGGGTTTGGAAGATTCCTTATCCATTGGATGCCTCTAGAAGTTTCTCAAGGCTATCCACTCCTTTGAGTTCATATTTGGATGAGGAAGGGAGTTAAGGAACATCAATCCCCTTATCCCTTATTTCATGGAATTGAATTCTAAATTTGGGAGGGCATTCATTATCACCATTCATGGCATAACTTCCTTCATTCACCTATAAAAATTCCACTCATGTAAGTGATCAGGGGCTGGAAATTATTGAATTGTAGGGAGATGCTATTGGTATGAGATTTGAGTTGATTGCAAGTGTTGCAATGATGTCAAAGTATCTTGCTTGTTGTGAGGAGAGGATGGGATTGGATTGGAGGAGTGATGCTGAGTCAGGAAAATTGAATTGTAACTCTTCCTTTCACTAATAAAGTGTTCAAAGCTTTTTCCATATGCTTGTATTGTCTTTTGATGCTTTAATGTGCTTATCATGTACTTGATTCCATGCTATGTTTAATCAATAGATCATTATCATATGCTTTGATGGGTTCTTGTTTCTGTCTATGCGCAGGTATTTCTCAAGCGGCTTAAGTACAGGAAGGAGCAACATAATCAGTCAAGGGAGATAAGGAACAAGCGGAAGCTACAAGTAGGTTCTCTGTTCTCTTATTTTATCTATTGTTTATAGAAAAGGTAGAGAATTCTTTGTACTGTTGTTTCTAGACTAAACTACTAGTCTAGAGGATTAGGCGTTTATCTAAGAACACTAAAACTTCCCAAAATAGCCTCCCACTATCATCTAACAAGGTGTTCTGATATCCCATATATATGCAATTGTAAAACGCAGTGAAACTATCTCCCGAAACCCTCAACGCCACACAACTTGATCATCACACTCTCATCACCCAAACCATATGAATTCTGCACAACTCTATTTTTTTTAACATAAAGTCATATCATGATTTACTATGATTATAACTAACTATTCCATGGTGTCAACTTATACTAAGGATCCCAATGTTTTTCTAGCTAACTTATACTAAGGAGCATCATCACCTCATAGTAAGTGGATGGACAAATCAACTAGCCATCCTTTCTCACTCAGATACTAGGGATCCCAATGTTTTTCTAATTCTTGCATTAAATTTTATTTTTGTATGTTCAGATATTAATAATTTGAATGTTGGATCAAAAAACCACATTGTTACATATGGAAATCCAACTAAATATTGCAATGATCATCATCATGTTTAGATTAGCGCTCTTTCAGAAATTAATATGAGAAAAAAATAAAACACTTCTTAAATTATTCCTTTTGTTTTGCAATATTTATGCCGATAGGAATTCTTTTTTAATCAATTCACTTTCTAGTTTCATCTACCCATTTCATCTGCCTCTGACATCTTCCATATGCTCTTTTACTGGATTAAATGACATCTATTTGATTTAATTTAATGGTGGCGCCATTCTCCGCATGCAGTGGCGCAGTCGGAGCATCAAGTGTAGGATGTCGTGAAAGAGTTCCTGGCATAGAAAGGGTCTTTTTGTGATCAATTTTCTTATCAAACCATCTCTTTGATTGATTGAAATGACCCAAATTGCATAGGAAATGCCCAGTTAATTCAAAAATTCTTCGTACAGGGTTCTCACAATGTCAATTAAAACACCCCCACACTTAATAAAATCAAACTTCATAATAAATATATAAATCAATATGATTCAAATGATCCATGGAAAGTGTGGTAACTGCAATTTGCACCTTTATTAGGATTGCAGTGATTACAAAATAATATTCAAGCCATTTCGAGCAATAAAATTAAAATAATTTCAAAAAGTAAATTAAGTTTTTTTTATAATGTATAAATTGAAAAATATATTTTAATTTTTGGTCAAACACCAAATTAATTCACTGTCAACCCATTATTGATTGGTGAATATTCAAAGCCAAGTGGACATTTAGGGATTAATAAGTGATTACAAAACCACCCATTAAGCACAATGAATAAACCACGTGGATAAAAGATTATCAGTAGTAGGTACCCTCCCAAGTGCCAACTAGAATGTGGACGCCGAATAAACCCGAAGTTACTTTTGAGCCATGAAAATCAAAACGACTTCAAACCATGAGGGTGCAGTTATCTTACTATATAGATTGAATGGCTATAGATATTGTATGCCAAAGTTCAAACATTTGTGGTAGTGCAATTTATTGAATGCATTATATACTTTCCCAATTACAGCCAAGCATTAAAACAATTCAAACATTATGCAAGTGTTTAGTGTTGGGCCAATTAGAATCACATTGATTTGCATGTATATCAAGCTCATTCGGATTAGGAAGTGAGTATATTAGTTATATATAGACATATCCGTGAGATTTGAACGCACCCCAACCCATATGATTGCACAGTGAAGTAATGAACAAATATATAGATCCAGTCATTGAGAATTTGGTTTAGAAAGTGCGAACAAATTTATTTCAATGCAAGAATATGGAGGCTTAAAAATGCTGCAATGAGTTCATTCAATGAAAACCATTACACATTAGTAATAGTTTCAATAAATTCTAGAAGTCACACCAGATTTTGTCTTCTATGAAGACTGAGTTCAGGTTCCAAAACCACACTAGATTGGTCTTAAGGTAATTGATTGCACTCTACTTCTCAGACCCATCTACATTGTAAGGATCAATCATTGATTCATTATTTCTGGATAAGGGATAGAAGCTCAATTCCAAATTTGATAGGTTCTGTATTCTTTATAACCTATGGCAAGAGGTTTTTATATCTCATTCCATGAGGAATAAAATTTCAAGCCCATGACCACAAGAATTGAGAGCCAACTCATCTTTGTGATAGAGAGATTTGGTGTTTGGCCTACAATACTCCTCGACATGCATTGCCATTGTCTAGCATTTGTTAACACACCTTTTCATTCCTTGGCATGCCCTCGCACTAATTAGCTATCATATCCTCACAACTACCCTTACCTTTTTTTGCAACTTGCAAACCCAACCAAATCTTTCCTCGACTACAACAGCTTGACCAAGTTACAGTTACTATGAATAGACTATTCCTTGTTCACCTAATAACTTCCTATAACTCATCTTAGGCTACTCATGTCGAATCTCAAATCATACAACTTAAGAAGTTACGAAGACAAGGCTCACATACAATCATGGTCATAAAACAACTAAGCAACATAGTTTACATCTTGACATGCCATAACACTTGGCACGTCTAACATTGGCACTATGTGGCACATGTTAAAATCCCCTGCATTCCTTGGCATGCTTTGGCACTCCCTAGTACATCCTAGCACTCCTTGACGCCTTTCACACTTAAAAATTACTGACACTCCCCTTCACACTCTTATTCATTTATTTCCATGCATTTGAAACTAGTGCTCCCTCGTGTTTGCATAGGACTTGGCCCTAACACACAATAGAATGTGTTGGTGCCACACCTTGGTGCCTGGCACATCTTGGCATGCCTTAGCACTTGGCATGTATTGGCATACCAAACATGCCTTGGAACTGTCTAGCATGTGTTAGTACTTCATGGCATTCCCTGGAACACCTTAGCACTCCCTAATTGTCATGCTCTCATAGACAGACTTACTTTTTTTGAGACTTGGGAACCCAACCAAGTCATTGGAAAAACAATGTTGTGCCCAACCCAAGTATCCATTTGTCTGAAACTACATTGTCCAAGCCCTTATTGTAACCATAGGCTTGCCTCCTACAAGTCTTATTCTAACCTTATCCTAGCATACTTTATCCTTGAGATACCTAGAATTCATTGACACTCCTTGGCACACACTCTTATTCATTCATTTCCATGCATTTTGACCTAGTTCTCCCTTGTGATGTTTTGGCACTCCCTAACACTCCTCAACATGCATTGACACTATCTGGCATGTGTTAGAAATCCTTTTCATTCCTTGGCATGCCTTGGTACTCCTTAGCTATCATGCCCTCATAGTTACCCTTACTTTTTTTGGGACTTGGGAACCCAACCAAGTCTTGCCTCGACTACAACAACTTGACAAATTTGTGACTACTACAACTAGACTATGCCATGTTCACCTAAGAACTGACTATAACTCATCTTAGGCTACTATGAATATATTATTGGATCGTTCCAATGTTTTATAGTATTATAATTCCCTTTACGAAACCCCCTTTTCTCTTATGGGATAATTTTTCTTGAGTGAACTTTCAAATGGTTGCTAATAATTTTTGTCAAGACCTTATATGAAATATTGCACAATAACACTAGATGGCACATATCAAAACCAACAAGATCCATTTATTTTGGTAATAGTGCAAGAAAGGATTTGTTTATCACCTCATCTGTAGATGCCCCATTTATTCTGATATTCAAGAGATGTTTTATTGTCTTTATCAAGATTTGGATGGGTCATTGTCTACATTATTTTAATACATATCTAGATCTTTTTATGGGGGTGGTATTTAGATTTATTTATTACATAATTGAGAGAAGAGTTACATGGGTAGAGCAAAAGAATTAAGAAAGAGAGTCCAAAATTACAAAAATAATTTTCATTTTTAAATTTATGGCCATTCCACTATTTCCATCTATTTGGCTACTTTGAATGTATTCTTGGACAATTACAATGTTTTATAGGATTATAATTCCATTTAAAAAATCCCATTTTCTCTTATGGGATAATTTTTCTTGAGTGGAATTTTAAGTGGTTGCTAATGATTTTTGTCGAGACCTTATATGAAATATTGCACAATGACACAGAATGACACTTATCACAACCAACGGGATTCATTTATTCTGGGTTTAGTGCAAGAAAGGATGTGTTTAGGGGATGAAAATGAAGAAGATATCTACTCACCATTGGTTGATGCTATTTATAGAAGTGTCCCATGAAACCATTTGAGCTTAAACCCTTATATTGTTCCATGCTCTTTGATGGCTCCCATGGTTTTTCCTTGAACATTGAAACCAACAACTTTTGGTTATCCTCATTCAAGATGACCCTTGTAATGTCCCCCATCTAGATAATTTGCAAAGCCTTGGTCTGAATTAAGCACAATATCTACACTTCATGTTGAGATGGAGCTTGTAGTGCTCTCCCATATAGGAGTCCATAATCAATAGATCACTCATAAAGAAAAGGCCTCTCTAGCCCTAATGCATATGCAGTCAACCCTTGATACACATATTTTGTTTGCTTAAAAAACTCAATTGTGTCAATGTAGAACATTATGTACATAAGATCAGATAAAATGATAGTATCCACACAAATGCTTTAAATAACCTCACATTAGCCATGAGTGTGAGACGGGGGTTGAATGCGAAACACTATTAAAGTTAAATCATGTTTATTTTCCTTTTACATCATGAGGTTGTTCTCCAGTAAGGTTGATGCATCATCACAAGGGAGCATGACACATCTTTGTGGGGGAGAGATTAAAGTTGTAACACAATTCAAGTGATATACACCTCCAATGTAAATTCCATTATCATATGCTTCTGTCACGTTGTTAGAGAGGTTATTTATAGACACTACATTCAGTTTACTTGGACTTCATCTTTTCATGGCCTCGACTCTAAGATGGATTTGTACTAGGTACACTTCATGCAAATGAGAGGGGGTGTTATTGTTTAACCCACATATGCACCAAGGCATTGGATGTTTCTCTTAGATTCCCCTTGTTGTGTTTGAAGTCGGTTAACATTAGCATCAAGTTGAAACTAATCATCATGATATTCCTCTTCTCAATAACATCTGCTAGCTTTTCCATATACATGAGATAGAGTTAGAGGGTCACCTCATATGTAGAAGCCCCATTTATTATGAGATTCAAGGGACATTATATTGTCTCTATCAAGATTTGGATGGTTCATTGTTTACATTTTTTCAATGCATGTCTAGCTCTTTTTATGAGTGGGGTCCTTGGATTTAGATCTTTATATAAGGACATATGTGCCATTCCCCATTTGAACTCTTTTAAGTGGGTCACCTCCTTCCATGTTTCCTTGCCTGCTTAGGGCCAAAATTGACAAACCAAGATTAAAATTTATTCAACTATCAAATTGGTGAGGTCTCATACCTCATCTTGGCCCTCAATGTTACATATCTCTTCAAAGAGACTTTTGAGGATTTCCCATTGAAAATTGTAGGTTGGATGTCATAGGACATGTTACCCCACTTTATATATCGGTTTTTAGAGGAAATTTATAAATTTTCATTGTCATATTAGCCTCTGGGATTATTTTCACATTGATCATTTTCCAACTGAGGTATATACATCTATATGTAACTCATGGATTTATCATTGGTTTGATGACACCTTTCCTTGGCTATCTAGGATCCTAGGTGTAGGAAGAGGTTGCTTTAGCTACCACATTTAGCTTGATATGTATGATCCATGTGTATATGATATATTAAATGTTTATTAGTTTTGCTGTGATCACTTAAGAAATCTATTCTAACTCGATTCTTTGGTTGTAAGTTCTAAGTTGGATTGTCCCATGGTGTTTCAAAATTTTACTCAAATAAGTGTGCTATCTTAATGGTTTGGGAATATACTTGCTGATTTGAATAGGTGCTACACATCAATATTATTGTACCCTTATTTCCCTTAGTCAAATTTTATCCCATGTCTTTCTCTAGGATATTCATTCATTTTCCTCGGGTGACACCTTTATGGTTAAGCATTCATATATTTGTGGAAACTTATTTCCCCTTTTGTCATTTGTGATGAAATAAAAGAAAAAATGGAAAGCCAAAATCATTAAAGATACACAAGTGCAATGTATCTAAGTTTAAACTCTAAGGTTGAAGTGAAAAGTCATGTATATGTTATATATATGAGTTGTTCAAAACTAATGAAAGCCTCATTCCATAAGTCCTAGATATAAGAAAAATGTGAAGAAAGGAAAATCAGGCCCAATGAATGGTAACACATGATAATGAAACCCAAGATATCAAAATGACAACTACAACTATTTCTAATTGTTTCCTTTGAACACCAAATGAGTGGTGTGATGAAGGAGGTATCCCGAGTAGAAATAATCTAGCCTAAGATGAATTCCAAATTCTTGAAATATAATAGTCAGAAAGTGTGGCCTTTGGGTAACATCTTGGGCAATAAGCCACATTATCTAGGTCAAAATAACATCCTTGAATCCCATTTATTTCTATTTCTCCCAACATCAATCTAATAGAACACTGGTAAAACATAGTGTTTATGATATAAAATAAGTTTGGGTTGGAGAGCGATGTTGAATGCATGGAGGCTTGAAAGGCCAAATGGAACGCAATTGGGAGATGTTTCATTTATCTTCAATGTTTATGTAATAAAATTTTGTTGTGAGGGATATAACACAAAGGAGAGAGGATTGGAGTAGGGTTCAACAACAAACGAAGCACATAGGCATTAGGAAGAACAACTTGGAGTGAGGAGCTTCCCTTTCATTGACAATGATTATGTTCACAAAGCTCATCAAATTCATGGATGAGGTGTAGAAATTCTCACTGTAGATTAAACTGATAATGCAATGTAACTAAAGCAATATACTTAATCTACTTCTACAATCAAACTTGTGAAAGCTTAATCAATTTTGAGCAAGATCAAATAGAACACATATAATAGATGAATAAGAAATCAATCACACATGAAACATAGAAGAATACTCTGGGGAAAGCCTTAGCTAAAAACCCTAATCTTTGTAATATCATACAAGTGGAAATATGTCTGGATTACAAAAAGCTTTAGCTCACAAGTCATCAAGCTCTCAATAGAATCCTACAAAATGCTGCTCATAGACTGAATAGACACAACATATGCCTTCCCTCGGCCCTCCAAGCCTCCTATTTCCTTGCGTAGTTTCTCCTAGGGTCCAATGCTGCCACCTGTGTGTAATTACCTCACACATTACTCATTAAACTCAAAAGTAACTATGTAATCTCCAAGAAGTGAATTCCTTTTGCATGCAAGAGATATCCTCAATGGAATATTCTTGCAACTGATATTACACTGTCCCATCATTTGATCTCAACTGGGTCTCTAACTGAACTGACATGCATGAGTTATTTATGAGAGAACATTCAGTTATCTAAAGTGCAGTAGTTACATGCATGCATGCATTAACTAAATGAAATCACAATCAGTTCCACAAACTATTCGAACTAATCTAACTGGACTTAACTCAATTAATCTGAGCTAACTAATTACAACTCAACGCACAACTCATCCTAGTCTCCTTAATCAAGGGATAACTTCCTCAATCAAAGGGGAAATTGTTGCACTTCACATAGACTTCATGTTTGAATTTATACAACTAATTAACTCAAGATGAATTAATTAATTATTTACAAATGGCTTTTAAGATCAAATTTGAATTTTAGTTCAGGGACCAACTAAAATTGGAATTTATCCCAAAATGCTATTATAACAGTGCTATTTTTAGCACTTCTATTTTTAGAATTTCTTGTTGCTATTTTCAACACTCCCTCTAAATAAGAAAGGGATTATATGTCACCCCAATCCTGTCCCTGTGGAACTCGAATTTGCATTTTGACAATGACTTAGTCAAAATATCTGCATCCTGATCCTCCGTCGAAACATAGAGCAACAACATGATCCTCTTCACCACACAGTCTTGAAGATGATGATACTGAATATTGATGTCCTTGGACCTGTCATGAAATACTAGATTCCCAGAGAGTTTGATACAACTCTAATTATCGCAATAGATCACAGTTGGATCCATCCTCTGACCAAACAATCCAATTAGAATCTTCTGTATCCAAATAGCCTCACATGTAGCCTAACCGGCGGCCATGTATTCAGCCTCTGCTGAGCTAAGTGCAACTGACCTCTATTTCCTGTTGTACCAAGAAACTGTAGCTAAACCAAGGTTGAAGATTCCTCCTAAAGTGCTCTTCCGGTCTGATGGACTCCCTCCCCAATATGCATCTGTGAAGCCCTGAAGCTTCACTCCCTTTGTCCGTCTATACCACAATCCATACTAAGATGTGCCTCTGAGGTATGTCAACACATGCTTTGCTGCCTTCCAAAACAACTTGGTAGGCTAAACCATAGCTTGACTCATCTAGTTCACCGCAAAGCACGAATCTAGTCATGTGTTCACTAGATACATCAGTGAACCCACAAGATGTCGATAAATAGTAGCAGCTACTACCTCACCTGAAACAACATTGTCCTTCCTCTAGTTACCAACTAGAGGATTCCGCATGGGGTTTCACTTCTCCATGTCAAATCACCCGAGTATCTCATTGGCATACTTGCCTTGAGACAAAAACACTTCCCCATCCTTCTGCTACACTTCCATGCCTAGAAAGTAGTGCATAAGACCCATGTATTTCATCTCGAACTCTCTCGCAAGGTCCTCCTTGCAAGACTTGATCAATTGATCATCACCTATCAATATCAGATCATCAACATAAAGAATAATGATCAATGGATTACCTTCTACCATGATGTGGTAAAGGTTCATATCTGCTTCACTCTTTGTGAAGTCCAACCTGGTCAAATAGTTGCCGATCCTGGTGTACCAAGCACGAGGTGCTTGCTTCAGCCCGCACAAAGCCCTCTTAAGTCGGCAGACATGTAATTCATGATCGATGGTCTCAAAACCTTCCGACTGCTCAATGTACACCTCTTCCTAAATCTTCCCATTGAGGAACGCAGTCTTCACATCCATCTGATGGATCTTCCAACCCATCTGAGCTGATAGTGCCAACATCGATCTGATAGATGAGTACCTTGCTATACGAGCAAAAGTCTTATCGTAGTTGATCCCCTCGACCTATGAAAAACCACAGGCAACAAACCTTGCCTTATGTTTCTCAACACTGCCATCAACTGTGTACTTTACCTTATAAAGCCATCGGGAACTCACCACTGACTTGTCCTGAGGTCTTGGGACAGCGTCCCAAACACAGTTCCAAACGATGGATTCATACTCCTCCACCATAGCATCAACCCAGACTGGTTGCTGCACTTCTTCCTCAAACGAGGAAGGTTCAGACTCTACACACTCCCCAACTAGGGCCATGTAACTAGTGTACGGCCCGGGTGACCTCCTCTGTCTGTGTTGAGAAGATGGTTGTCCCACATTCTCTCTCACATCTAGCATCAACCTGTCAACTTCCCTTGAGCATTTCTACCCATCTCTGGAAGACTAAGCGTGAGTGGATGTCTCCACTCCCACATCCTCTGCATGCGGCTTCTCTGCATCAGTCTGAGGCTCCTCCTCCTTAGGAACTAAAAGTTCCTCCTGTGCATGCAACTTGAGCTCCCTCTCAAGTGATACTCACATGGCTTTCTTCTCATCAAAATCCAGATCTCTTCGTACCACTGTCATCTAACTGGTAAGCAGGAACACCCGATAGTTGTGGGGTGTATCAGTGTACCCCACAGGTATCCCCAACTCAGCTATTGGATCTAGCTTCTTCCGAGCACATTTGGTCACATGGCAAGAAACCGATGATCCAAAGATCCTGAAGTGACTCACATCTGGTCTCTTCCCAGAAAAGGCTTCCATTGGTGTCTTCATTCCCACTATACGGTGCGAGCTTCTGTATTGCATGCCTTAGCCCACAAATGAAGTGGTAGGTTTTGGTCATTCAACATCACTCAAGCTACTCCCACAATTGATCTGTTCTTCCTTTCTTCCACCCCATTCTACTATGGGTTATGGGGTGTTGTCAACTCCTGTTTAATTCCTTCTACTGCGCAGAAGTCCTTAAGCTGTTGAGAGACATACTCTCCACCATTGTCGCTACGCAAGGCCCTTATTTTATTTCTATATTCTTTCTCTACCAAGGCTTTAAACTCACAAAACCTTGAGAAGGTTTGATCCTTCTTCTACATAAAGTAGATCCAACATCTACAAGAAAAATCATAAATTAAAATAACATAGTTCCTTTGTTTAGCGGTGGAGGCTATAGAGAATGGTCCACTCACATTTGTGTAAACTCACTCAAAGATTGCTCCAGCTCTATTGTCTCAATCCTGAAAGGAAGATTTCACATACTTACCCAAGGTACAACCTTTGCATGTATCCATTTGCTCCAGTTTTCCCTTGGGAAGTCCGGTAGAAATTTGTTGCATGATCTTCAAGGCCCCATGGTGAAAGTGACCTAATCTTTTGTGCCATATCTTGCCAACACCTTGGCTCTGCACCAACTCTACTTTGGAACTCAATGCAGCATAGTCATCTACCTCTATCTTGTAGAGATTCTTTACTCAAATCCCAATCCTCTTGGTCTGTCGAGTGCTGATATGCCTCAGGAATACCTTCCCTTTACTAAAGACTACATCATAGCCTTTGCCTTCTAGCATAGAGACGAACACAAGATTCTTCTTCAGACCTAGTACATACTTTACATCAATCAGGGTGAGAGGAGCTCCATGCTCCCTCTGAAACACAACTGTACCTTCACCTGAAACATGATACTTTCCATCATTGCCCATCTTGATCCGCATCTAGAGATCCTTCTCGTCCAAGGTACTGAAAAGATTCTTGTCGCCGGTCATGTGGAATGAAGCTCCACTATCCAGGCACCAAACACATCCCACCATGGATGAAACCGTGCATGCGATGAGGGAGAAATCCAACTCGAACTGTGAGGCCAGTGCCTCACCATCTAATACCTTGAAGGATCCCCTCTTGGATTTCTTCTGTGGACAATTCCTAGCATAATGGCCCACCTCATGATAATGAAAGCATCGCACTTTCAATTTGTCAACCTTCTTCCCACCATGGGAAGAACTTGACTTGGAATGGGATGCATTCCCTTTCCCCTTCTTAGCCTTACTGGCTAAGGCTATATTTTCTTCATCATCCTTGGATGAAGAACCATCTCTGGTGCTCCTTCTAATCTCCTCCTGCATCAGATCTAACCATAGTCGTTCCCAATATGACAGTTTTTCTCTTCCATTCACTGAGTCCTGGTAGCTATGCTAGCTCTTAGGAAGACTGAGGAGAGAAAGACTCACCATGTCATCATCGGCTGTCGTGATCCTTACACTTCCAAGCTCATCCCTGCAGGTGGTGAGCTTGTTCAGATATGTAGAGATCGTGTCACCTTTTCACACTTGATTTTCCAAAGCTTGTCTTTCAGCGCCAACTTCCTCTGATCACTGTTGTTCTGATGTAGATCCTTCAATGTTTTCCACATTTAATATGGTGTCTCCTTCCCATGGAGACTTGAGACTATGTGGTCTCAAACTCCCTCCAGAAGGATTCTCCTCGCTCTAGCCACACATTTCTTCCATTCCACCAATTCTGTAGCATTAGCTGCTGCTGGCTTGGGGACTTCTTGATCAATGAAGTCCTTCAAACCATTTTCCTCTAATACTACTTCCATGCGATCCTTCCAGGCTATATAATTTGAGCTGCCACCAAAGGCATACTCGAGTATTAAACCGTTGAACGCAACTGGTGAAATTTGAGATGTGGTAAGAATTCGAATTCTATAATCAGGAACTTGAACCTTCGAACTTCTCCCTCCTTTGTATACTATTCTCCTCTTTGATCACCTTTTCTTTGATACCATGTAGAAATTCTCACTATAGATTAAACTGATAATGCAATGTAACTAAAGCAATATACTTAATCTACTTCTACAATCAAACTTGCGGAATCTTAATCGATTTTGAGCAAGATCAAATAGAACACATATAATAGATGAAGAAGAAATCAATCACACATGAAACACAGAAGAATACTCTAGGGAAAGCCTTAGCTAAAAATCCCGATCTCTGTAATATCATACAAGTGTAAATATCTCCAGATTACACAAAGATTTAGCTCACAAGCTATCCAGCTCTCAGTAGAATCCTACAAAATATTGCTCATAGACTAAATAGACACAACATATGCCATCCCTCAACCCTCCAAGCCTCCTATTTCCTTGTGCAGTTTCTCCTGGGGTCCAATGCTGCCATCTGTGTGTAATTACCTCACACACTATTAACTAAACTCAAAAGTAACTACGCAATCTCCAAGGAATGAATTCCTTCTGCATGCAAGAGATATCCTCAATGGAATATTCATGCAATTGATAGTACACTGTCCCATTATCTAATCTCCATTGGGTCTCTGACTGAACTGACATGCATGAGTTATTTATGAGAGAATATTCAGTTATCTAAAGTGCAATAGTTACATGTGTGCATGCGTTAACTAACTTGACTTAACTTAGTTAATCTGAGCTAACTAATTACAACTCAAAGTACAACTCATTTTGATCTCCTTAATCAAGGGATAACTTCCTCAATCAAAGGGGAAATTGTTGCATGTCTTCACATAGACTTCATGTTTGATTTTATTATTTTAGAAATAGCTGCTCAGATCAAATTCGAATATTAATTTGTAGTTTTAGTTTCGGGACTAACTAAAATTGGAATGTATCCTGAAATTCTATTTATAGCAGTGCTATTTTTGGCACTTCTACTTTTAGCATTTCTTGTTACTATTTTCAACATGAGGGTCACATTCTAAGTGTCGTGGGGAAGGGAAAGTAATTAGCACCCTTAGGTGGCTCTAATGCAGAGGGTTAGACATAATCCACATTAGGTGTGAGTGTGGATCAACACAATATCACTAATTTACTATTCCATTGATTATTCTCCAAAGAAGGGCTAAGCATCTTGTAGCCTTGAGGGTTAGTTTCAGTAGCCATGAGTAAGATGTGAGATCTCTCTCTCCATTTTGGTGAGGTTAGATGTTCAATTCTCTTAGTCTTCTAGGGGAAACATGCTTGGAACTTGGGCAGTGATGGTCTACCTATGTTATCATCCATCAATGGTGGTGAAGTCTATGGAATTTTCCCATGCATATATATATATATCATAAAGGTGTCACCTGAGGAAAATGAATGAATACCATATAGAAAGACATGGTATAAAATTTGACTAAGGGAAATAAGGGTACAATAATATTGATGTGTAGCACCTATTCAAATCACCAAGTATATTCCCAAACCATCAAGATGACACACTTCTTTGAGTAAAATTATGAAACAGCATAGGACAATCGAACTTAGAACTTATAGCCAAAGAATCAAGAGTTAGAATACATTTCTTAAGTGATCACAACAAAAATAATAAACATTGCATATATCATATACACATGGATCATAGATATCAAGCTAAATGTGTTGGCTAAAGAAACCTCTTCCTACACCTAGGGTCCTAGATAGCCAAGGAAAGGTGTCATCAAACCAATGATAAATCCATGAGTTACATATAGATGCATATACCTCATTTGGAAAATGATCACTATGAAAATAATCCCAGAGGCTAAGATGACAATGAAAATTTATAAATTTCCTCTAAAAACCCATATATAAAGTGGGGTAACATGTCCTATGACATCCAACCTACAATTTTCAATGGGAAGTCCTCAAAAGTCTCTTTGAAGAGATATGTAACATTGAGGGCCGAGATGAGGTATGAGACGTCACCAATTTGATAGTTGAAGAATTTTTAATCTTGGTTTGTCAATTTCAACCCTAATTAGGCAAGGAAACATGGGAGGAGGTGACCCACTTAAAAGAGTTCAAATGGGTAATGGCACATAAGGACTTATATAAAAATCTAAATCCAAGGACCCCCCTCATAAAAAGAGATAGAAATGTATTAAAATAATGTAGACAATGAACCATCGAAATATCGATAGAGAAAATATAATGTCCCTTGAATCTCATAATAAATGGGGCTTCTACATATGAGGTGACCCTATAACTCTATCTCATGTATATGGAAAAGCTAGTAGATGTTATTGACAAGAGGAATATCATGATGATTAGTTTCAACTTGATGCTAATGTTAACCAACTTAAAACACAAGAAGAGGAATCTAAGAGAAACATCCAATGCCTTGGTGCATATGTCGGTTAAGAAATAACACCCCCTCTCATTTGCATGAAGTGCACCTAGCACAAATCCATCTTAGAGTCGAGGCCATGAAAAGATGAAGTCCAAGTAAACTAAATGTAGTGTCTATGAATAACCTCTCTAACAATTTTATGGAAGCATATGATAATATAATTTACATTGGAGGTGTATATCACTTGAATTGTGTTACAACTTTAATCTCTCCCCCACGAAGATGTGTCATTCTCCCTTGTGATGATTCATCAACCTTATTGGAGAAGAACCTCATGATGTAAAAGGAAATTAAACATGATTTAACTTTAATAGTGTTGTGCATTCAGCCCTCATCTCACACTCATGGCTAATGTGATGTTATTTAAAGCATTTATGTGGATACTATCATTTTATTTGATCTTATGTACACAATGTTCTAAATTGACACAGTTTAGTTTTTTAAGCAAACAAAATATTTGTATCAAGGGTTCATTGCTTGTGCATTAGGGCTAGAGAGGCCTTTTCTTTATGAGTGATCTATTTATTATCGACACCTATATGGGAGATCACTACAAGCTCCATCTCAAGATGATGTGTAGATATTGTGAGCAATTTAGACCAAGGTTTTACAAATTATCCAGATAGGAAACATTACAAGGGTCATCTTGAATGAGGATAAACAAAAGTTTTTGGTTTCAATATTCAAGGCAGAACCATGGGAGGCATCAAAGAGCATGGGACAATATAAGGGTTGAAGCTCAAATGGTTTCATGGGACACTTCTATAAATAGCATCAACCAATGGTGAGTATATATCTTCTTCATTTTCAGCCCCTAAAAACATCATTTCTTGCACTAAACCAAAAATAAATGAATCCCATTGGTTCTGATAAGTGTCATTCAGTGTCATTGTTCAATATTTCATATAAGGTCTTGACAAAAAACATTAACAACCACTTAAAATTCCACTCAAGAAAAATTACCCCATAAGAAAAAATGGGACTTTCTAAAGGGAAGTATAATCCTACAAAACATTGTAATGGTCCAAGAATACATTCAAAGTAGCCAAATAGATGGAAGTAGTGTAATGGCCATAAATTTAAAAACGAAAATTATTTTTTTAAGTTTGGACTCTCTTTCTTATTTCTTTTGCTCCACCCATGCAACTCTTGTCTTAATTATGTAATAAATAAATCTAAATACCTCCCTCATAAAAAGTGCTAGATATGTATTGAAATAATGTAGACAACGACCCATCCAAATCTTGACAAAGACAATAGAACATCCCTTGAATATCAGAATAAATGGGGCATCTATAGATGAGGTGATAAACAGATCCTTTCTTGCACTATTACCAAAATAAATGGATCTCATTGGTTTTGATACGTGCCATTCAGTGTCATTGTGAAATATTTCATATAAGGTCTTGACAAAAATTATTAGCAACCATTTGAAAGTTCACTCAAGAAAAATTATCCCATAAGAGAAGAGGGGGTTTCGTAAAGGGAAGTATAATACTATAAAACATTTTAATGGTCCAATAATATATTCATAGTAGCCTAAGATGAGTTATAGCCAGTTCTTAGGTGAACATGGCATAGTCTAGTTGTAGTAGTTGTAACTTGGTCAAATTGTTGTAGTCGACTTAAGACTTGGTTGCGTTCCCAAGTCCCAAAAAAAAAGTAAAGATAGATGTGAGGTCATGATAGCTAAGTAGTGCCAAGGCATGCCAAGGAATGAAAAGGCTTTCTAACACATGCCAGATAGTGTCAATGCATGTTGAGGAGTGTTAGGGAGTGCCAAAACATTACAAGGAAGAACTAGGTCAAAATGTATGGAAATGAATGCATAAGAGTGTGTGCCATGGAGTGTCAACAAATTCCAGCTGTCTCAAGGATAAAGTATGCTAGGATAAGTTAAGAATAAGACTTGTAGGAGGCAAGCCTATGGTTACAAGAAGGGCCTGGAAAATGTAGTTTCAGACAAATGGATACTTGGGTTGGGCACAACATTCTATTTTCTAATGACTTGGTTGGGTTCCCAAGTCTCAAAAAAGTAACTCTGTCTATGAGAGCATGACAACTAGGGAGTGATAAGGTGTTCCAGGGAATTCCATGAAGTACTAACACATGCTAGATAGTTCTAAGGCATGTTTCATATGCCAATTAATGCCAAGTGCTAATGCATGCCAAGAGGTACCATGTGCCAAGGTGTGGTACCAACACATTCTATTGCGTGTTAGGGCCAAGTGCGAGGGAAACACGAGGGAGCACTAGTTTCAAATGCATGGAAATGAATGAATAAGAGTGTGAAGGGGAGTGTCAGCATGTTTTAGGTGTGAAAGGCATTAGGGAGTGCTAGGATGTGCTAGGAAGTGACAAAGCATGCGAAAGAATGAAGGGGATTTTAACATGTGCCATATAGTGCCAATGTTAGACGTGCCAAGTGTTATGGCATGTCAAGATGTAAACTATGTTTCTTAGTTGTTTTATGACCAAAGTTGGATGTGAGCCTTGTCTTTGTAACTTCTAAAGTTGTATCATTTGAGATTCAACATGAGTAGCCTAAGATGACTTATAGGAAGTTTTTAGGTGAACAAGGAATAGTCTATTCATAGTAACTGTAACTTGGTCAAGTTGTTGTAGTCGAGGCAAGATTTGGTTGGGTTCACAAGTTGCAAAAGAAGGTAAGGGTAGTTGTGTGGGCATGATATCTAGGGAGTGCGAGGGCATGCCAAGGAATGAAAAGGCGTGTTAAAAAATTCCAGATAGTGGCAATGCACGTCGAGAAGTATTGTAAGTGTCAGGGAGTATCAGTGAATTCCAGGTGTCCCATGGACAAAGTGGGTTATGAAAATTTTCTAATTCTAATGTACACTATTGGGTCCCTATAATACTAGTGATTACCCCATTACTATTGTAGTTGTACCCCTTATTAATATTGTTGTGCCCCTATTATCCCCATATTGTTATTACTGTGCCCCATAGAATCCCTCTATTGTTATTTTTGTGGCTTTATATTATTATTGTTAGGTCGGTTGGGTTATATTGTGACTGCTTAGACTCCTATATATAGAAAGGAGGTTTTGTCATTTGTATCATCAAAGAATTGTTCACTTATGTAATGTAAAGGAGGTTTCCCCCTCGAAGAGGCTGAATTCTAAGGCGTTGATCTATCTTTTCTATCTTTTTCTTGAGCTGGTTTCATAACATTTGGTATCGGAGCTTTGGATTCTAGGGTTTCGCTGCTCCAAACAGGTCATCGTGGCATTTTCGCTATAATATTTTTTCTGCAATGTTTCAGAAGTTGCAAAAAAACCCATTTGAGAATAAATCACACTGAACCTCAAGTCTGAATTTCAGAGCTTTTCACGCGATATTTTCGGAGATATGATCTGAGGAAGTTGGTCTTTTTGCAGACTCCTGAATTACATTCCAAACAGGTGACCTGGGGAAAAGCGTCATAACATTCTCTCTGGGGATCGGATTGAAATTTCGTAAGAAGGTACAGAAAGAGGAAAGATTGTAGTTTCTTGTATGCATTTTTCAGATCCAAAGGTCGAAACAATGACTCGTGGCATGTCGTACAAGTTCGCTCTACTGAACTAGTCTATAATCAAGTCACTGTGGGAGATTTCGTATAACTCTTCCTTGGAGAATCCAATTTGGGTCAGAGTTGTGGCATTGGAAAGAGGACAAAGAGGGCTACTTCAGGTCACAAATTCAGATCTAGATGATTGGAAAGTATAGAGATAAATCAGAGGCAATATCGAGCTACTACAAAGTGAAAAAAGGTGTGTAGATTTTCTTAAATTTTTGCTTAAGCTTGGTTTGAAAATTTACTTTGAAAGAATTCAAAGGGCATAGTAGAGAATTATTATCGGTAACTGATGCCCCGAGGAAAGAAAATGCAAACACCTAGTAAGGAACCTGAAAGCTCTAGCATGACTCATGAAGAAGAGGAAGAAATGCAACATGATATATCAAAATTACAAGACCAAGTGCAACAACTGTCCCTTGCACAAAAAGGAACAGAATCTAAGATGGATGGTTTAAAGAAAGGCGTAGAAACTAAGATGGATTCTTTAAAGAAAGGTGTAGAAGCTAAGATGAATGATGTGGAAGCTAAGATGGATGATTTGAAGATAGATTTGAAGACAGACATGGAAGAATTGAAGATAAATATGAATAAGTTGCTACAAGAAAGGGTCACTAATGGTGAAAGGTAGTAAAGGAAACTCATGATGAGAACAAAAGAAATGTTAATCATGATTCCGTAGACTCTAATGTTGGATCAAAGACCCACCATATTCCAAAAATCGATATGAGGAAGTTTGATGGCAAGGATCTCGCAACATGGATATTCCAGATGGAGCAATTTTTCAATCTCAATAATGTGAAAAACACAGAAAAGGTACGTATTGCAACTTTATATTTGGACCAAATCAGTTTGTATGGTATCAATGGCTTTGCTCTCGTAAACAATTTATCACTTGGGAAATTTTTACGGAAGAATTGATAGCACATTATGAGGATACAAAAAAAAACACTTTTTTTAGCTAATTGATAAGTCTCAAACAAAAGGGTTCAATAATGGAGCACATTGAGGAGTTCCAAAAATTGAACATAAGGGTGAAAGATATTCCAGAGGAGCACAGGATGATGTGTTCATAGGGTCTTTAAAGGATAATATCCAACATGATGTTCGCCTTTGGGAACCTGATTCATTAGAGAAGGAATCCAGGTTAGCAAGAAAAATGGAAAGCAAAATTATGGCAACCAGGAAGCATACCACTCACAACTATAAAGACGGAAGTGTTGTTGCCGCTAGTCTTCCACAGCCTATAAGGTTCACAGCACAACAATTGGAAGAAAAAAGAGCAAAAGGGCTTTGTTACAGTTGTGATAGCAAATACACTAAAGGTCATAAGTGTGCTGAGAAGAAATTATTCTACATAGCTTGTGAATAGGAAGAAGAAAAGGAGCAAGAAAGGTCAAAAGAAGAGGATATACTCCAGGAACAAAGCGTAGATAAAGAAGAAATGAATCTGACCATATCTTGTAATGCATTGGCAGGAATTACCACTCCTCAAACCATCAAGATAGAAGGACAAATGAAGAAGAAAAAGGTAATAGTGTTGATTGATTTAGGAAGTAACCACAATTGTATTCATTGTAAGGTAGCAAGAGAATTGAATTGCTTCTTATATCCAGCACCAGAGTGTCAAGTGCTGGTTGCAAATGGAGGAACAATAAATTGCTCGGGAAAGTGCCATAATATCAAGCTATCCATGGGAGAATATGTATTGACTAGCCCAATGCTTTCCATTCCAATGGGAGGTGCTGATGTTGTACTAGGAGTCCAATGGCTACAATCCTTGGGTACAATAGATTTTAATTTTCAAGAACTTTTCATGAAATTTTCTGTGGAAGGAAAGGAAGTTGAATTAAGGGGTATTGCAGGGAAACCAGGAAATATAATCAGCGCTAACGGTATGACAAAGCTTCTAAAAAAGGAACAAAGAGGTGTAATTGCACAATTATGTTCGCTAGATGTGTCCACACTGGAATTATCTATTTCTCCAGATCTCCAAAAAGTCTTGGACAATCATTCCAAGCTATTTGAGACTCCCAAAGGTCTCCCACCTATTTGTGATCATGATCATGCTATTCATCTGATTCCAGGAAGTGTTCCTCCAAACGTCAAGCCATACAGATATCCATATGCCCAAAAGAGTGAAATTGAACGTATGGTTTCTGAAATGCTAGAGACTGGTATAATTCAACCAAGTCAAAGTTCTTTCTCTGCTCCAGTCATATTGGTGCACAAGAAGGATGGATCATGGCGCATGTGTCCGGATTATAGGGAGCTCAACAAGGTCACTATTAAAGATAAGTTTCCCATTCCTGTCATTGATGAATTACTGGATGAATTGCATGGATCAATTTACTTCACCAAGTTGGATCTTCGTTCAGGATATCATCAAATCAGAAGGAAGATTGAAGAAATTCCGAAAACAGCATTTAGAACTCATGAGGGTCATTATGAATTTTTGGTCATGCCTTTTGGCCTTACCAATGCACCTTCAACATTTCAAGGTTTGATGAATTCAATTTTCAAACCATTCCTTAGAAAATTTGTGTTAGTATTTTTTGATGATACACTAATCTACAGCAAGTCTTGGAAGGATCATGTTGAACATGTTGACAGGGTGCTACAACTATTGGAGGAGAAACAGTTATATGCAAAAAGATCCAAATGTTTCTTTGGAGTAAAAGAGGTGAATATCTGGGTCATATTCTATCTCATGAAGGAGTTAAGGTAGACCCTAGCAAAATTAAAGGCATTAAGGAATGGAAAATTCCCACATCCATAAAACATATGCGAGGATTTCTTGGGTTGATAGGGTATTATCACAAGTTTGTTAAGAATTATGGGAGAATAGCAGCACCTCTAACAACATTATTGAAGAAAGATGCATTTTCATGGACTCCAGAAGCAACAAAGGCATTCGAACATCTTAAAGAGGTAATGTGCCAAGCACCGGTCTTAGCTACACCGGACTTCACAAAAACCCTTATTGTGGAATGTGATGCTTTAGGAAATGGAATTGGTGCTGTTTTAATGCAAGATGAAAGACCCATTGCTTTTGAAAGTCGTCCAATCAAGGGAAAGTTTTTACACAAAGCTATTTATGAGAAGGAAATGTTGGCAATACTCCATGCACTTAAGAAATGGTGACCCTACCTAATGGGAAGACACTTCAAGGTAAAAACGGATCATGATAGCCTTAAATACTTTTTAGAACAAATATTATCCTCTAAAGAGCAACAAAAGTGGGTCACAAAGATGTTGGGTTATGACTTTGAAATCATCTACAAAAAAGGGAAGCAAAATGTGGTGGCAGATGCACTCTCAAGAAAAGATGAGGATGTGGAAGCATTGTTGTGTGCCATTTCTATTATCCAACCAGATTGGATAAACGAAGCAAGGGAGGAATGGAAGAATGACGAAGAAGTGTGGGCACTTATTCAAAAGTTACAACAAGATTCCAGTATGTCTAATACATTTAGCTGGAAAAATGATTCGTTATGGTACAAAGATCACTTATACCTCTGTAAGAATTCCCAGCTAAAACAAAATATTCTTATGGAATTGCACACCTCTCCCTTAGGAGGGCACTCAGGATTTTTAAAAAATTACCACAGGGTTAAGAAGGAATTTTTTTGGGATGGCCTTAAATTAGATATTCAAAAGTTTGTGGTGGAATTTTTGGTTTTCCAACAAAATATAGTTGAAACAATTAAGACATCGGGTCTATTACAACCTTTATCCATTCCAAGCCAACGTTGGGAGGAGGTTTCAATGGATTTTATCACAGGTTTACCCAAGTCTGATGGAAAGAGTGTCATCATGGTGGTAGTTGACAGACTTACCAAGTATGCACACATTTGTGCATTATCACATCCATTTAAAGCCAGTGCAGTTTCTACTGCATTTATGGAAACAATTCAAAAGCTACATGGAAACCCAAAGATTATTGTAAGTGACAAAGATCCCATTTTCACTGGAAATTTTTGGACAGAATTATTTTCTTGTCTTGGTACTCAGTTAGCTCATAGCTCA
The DNA here is from genome assembly GCA_031772625.1 of Pinus tabuliformis. Lineage (NCBI taxonomy): Eukaryota > Viridiplantae > Streptophyta > Pinopsida > Pinales > Pinaceae > Pinus > Pinus tabuliformis. The sequence continues at coordinate 1,108,457,421 of CM062805.1, forward strand.
TCTTATCATCCTCAATCTGATGGGAAAATTGAGATAGAAAACAAATGTTTGGAAGGATATCTTCGTTGCTTTGTATCTGATAAACAGACACAATGGGTCAAATGGTTGCCTCTAGCTGAATGGTGGTATAACACTTCCTTCCATATAGCAACAAAAATGACCCCATTTATGGAACTTTATGGGTATCAGCCACCATCCATCACATCATATTTAAGAGAAAATTCTAAGGTTCAAGCAGTGGAACATCACATTGAACACCAACACCAATTCCTCCAACTCTTAAAGGATAACCTCGTGTTGGCAAAAATTAGAATGAAACAATGGGCAGATCAACATCGTAGCGAAAGAAGTTTTGATGTAGGTGATTGGGTATTCCTACGGCTACAACCATATAAGAAAATGTCCCTCAAGCAAGCTAAGAAGGATAATAAATTATCACCAAAGTATTATGGTCCATACAAGGTGTTGCAAAAGATTGGTACTATGGCATACAAATTGGAGCTTCCTGCAGCTTCTCGATTGCACCCAGTTTTCCATGTTTCATGTTTAAAGAAGGTTATAGGCGACAAGCTCCCAGTTCAAACAATATTGGCAGAACTTGACGAGGAAAGAAAAATTATATTGGAATCGGAAGTAGTCATAGAAAGAAGAACTCGACAGCTACGAAATCGATCAATTTTGGAGTATCTTATCAAGTGGAAGAAATTATCCGCTGAAGATTCCACATGGGAGGATGAGAATTTTATACAGAAGCATCCAGAACTTCTCAAGCATTGAGGAAAACACTTTTTTGAAGGAGAGGGGCATGTTGGGTCCCTATAATACTAGTGATTACCCCATTACTATTGTAGTTGTACCCCTTATTAATATTGTTGTGCCCCTATTATCCCCATATTGTTATTATTGTGCCCCATAGAATCCCTCTATTGTTATTTTTGTGGCTTTATATTATTATTGTTAGGTCGTTGGGTTATATTGTGACTCCTTAGACTCCTATATATAGAAAGGAGGTTTTGTCATTTGTATCATCCAAGAATTGTTCATATATGTAATGTAAAGGAGGGTTCCCCCTCGAAGAGGCTGAATTCTAAGGCGTTGATCTATCTTTTCTATCTTTTTCTTGAGCTGGTTTCATAACATACACCTTCAAGTGAGAGTACTAAGTCTACCAGAACAATTTCATTGATTTACATCATCTCTTGCTAACTGCAACTAGACTTTAGTAACATGCATGTCTAGGGCTCACTAAAGATCAAAATTGTTATTTTAAAACTTATGTGTGGTTCTTAGAACATTATTAATATTTTTCCATCGTTAGAGTTTCACTTCCAATCCAAGAAGCCACTAGTATTCAAAAGATATTGTGAAAACCACCAAATTCCACAACATGAAAATCAAGCTAGGGTGCCTTCAGAATTTTATATGCCAAAACATAGAGAACATATGGTGAAATATAGAGGTTGATAGCTAGAATATCTTATGATCTACAACCCTACTGTTACAAGAAAAGTGTCTATGCAGAACTACTAATCCACTAAGGTGTGGTAGCTACCTTAGAAACAAACAAAGTAAAGCTACTTTCGTTTTCCCTTTATGAAATATAGATGAGAGAAGAACAAAGAAGACCAACCTTTGTCTTGCGCTTGGCTCCTAGTTCGATTCCTCTCTCTTCTGATAGTCCTTTGCTACTTGCTTCCTTGTACGCCCAGCTTCACAGAGTACCTCTAGAATCAGAGTAGCATAACACTATACAAGAACATGGATATATAATCATAAACAATCTAGGATCAGATGTAAATTGACCATACAAATGCATAAAACATAAATGGCACAAGAGTATGGAGGAAAACTTTAATAGCTTTTATTGATAATCAAGAAAGAGCCAAGGGAGTTACAACCAGTTATTCTGACCCAGCATCATCCTCTCAGCAAGTAAGCCCTTCTTCACCTCATACAAAGCTTAGATAACCCAACACTATGATGTTGTCTCAACCAACAACAATTCCTTACAAGATGCAAAATTCCAGCCTCTAGCTCTCTGGGATGAGGGATCCATATATAGATATCTGTAAGGGAGATGAGTAAGCTTGTGATTTTATTAGTGTCTTCCCTCTGATAGTTCTTGCTTCCACTTGGAGATTGATGATCTCTTACTCATCCTTGGTCGAATTCAGAGAGGCAAGTGTCACAGGAGAATTTTCTAGAAGATTCCATGCCTCTCCACCTCGCGGATTAACACTGCCATTTGTCACTTCTCGCCCATCGCACCCCATAGAAGGGCGTTTTGAAATGCAACGCACCCACAGAGTGTACTTAGGTGAGATGCAATGCACTTTGCCTATGCAGTAGGTGAAATGATCTTGTTTTGACCAGTTCTGAGTGGTTTTTCATGGAGAACTTCTGGGAGAAGCTGTAATCAGTTGACCTTGTTCCTTTAGGGGTTAGAACAACACTTTTAGGGACTTAGGAGCCCTTGTTTTATGGACATGTTATGCTTGGGGTTGCAGTGCCCAAAAATGTCTATAACAGTTGCCCCCTAAAGCATGAGGTCGTTAATATTTTTTGATGTCGGGTGAAATGCTTTATTATGAGGATCCGAAGTTCTTTCAAGCTGGGAGGAGACCTATAATAAGATACAATACAATACATTATCTTCATAATTTTTTCATGATCTAGCTAAGGCAGGCATTCCCATGCTTAGCTTTATAAATTCATTTTCATGTACATAAGACAGACAATCGTCTGAGTGTAGACTGATGATTCTGGTAGAGCCATCATCCCTTTGATTGGATGATTATCTGCACAACAACGATGTACATTTGATGTCTTTATTTCCCTGAATATATATCGCAGCCCGGATGGATGAAACTATATCCGGGGTCTTCAATCTCGTTCAATCTTCACTCGAAGTACAAGTCTATCCATGTGAGATATGTTCTGGAGTCGAACATGGAAAGACATTGCCTGATTACCAGCCAATGATGTAAGCTGTTAACAGGTGCGAGAGGAATCACCGATAATGATAATGACCCTCAAGGTACTGCAGTACAATTCACGTGGTGTGAATAAAGGACTTGGCGTTGAACACCACGGAAAATCTTTCGGTCAAAGGCCATTGATGTAAACCTGTCGTCGAAAGTGAGAAACTTGCCATTGAGGCATGCAAGCTTCAAAGTACTGAACGGGGTGTTCCTAGATCGACTTCTTGGATAATGAGCTGAACTCAACAAGAACCGATCCATCATAGGAGGGCCTTAATGAATCCCACATCAATGACACGGAATGGATCAAATGATTTTAATGGAGGTGAAAACGATCTGGTGATATAAGGTTCAGGGTGGTGGTCATGAAAGAATGGAGTGTAAATGTATTGCAGTGGGTGAGACACAGGTGAATTCTCTGAATGACTTCTCTTGAACATATCGGCGACACTGACGTGATGGATTGGTAGCGTTAACCCCAAATGTGGATGGTGTGATGGGACCATGGTGATGTGACTGGTGAATGAAAACAACCCAACCCGACTTGGATGCGGAGTGAAAGTGTCATGTTCAAGAGCGACTTGCTACCAACAAAGTTTCTTCAAGTTTTCTTCCCAATTTTTCCCCAGTCATTGCTGACCAGTACCTCTTTATTTTTGTCAAGCTTGAGGAGGATAACATATGCTTGTTCTATAATTTTCCCTTCGGGCAAACCCATCGCTATGTTTTAACAAACCTAGCGATAGTGAAACTCGTTCTTGTCTGCTATGGACAAGTTTGTTGCTATTAGGTTTTAACAAGTTTAACGACAAAGATAACTCGGTCCTTTTCAATTTTAGAGAGTCTGAAAAGGGACGTAAAGGAAACTCCAAAATTCCTTTTTTGTCATCTAATCCCTTAAGTCCGAAAAAGTATAAAACAATACAGAAGGGATGAATTTTCGATACTTTTAACAAGCCGAACAAAACAAGCGCTCGATCTTTTTGTGTAATAATCCCTCAGGTCCAAAAAGATTAAAATCTAAAGGAGGGATAGCACTTCCGGTCCCTTTAACGAGCTGGAGAGGCCAATGGCTCGGCAATCTTTTCATATTTTACGAGTCAATTGAATAGAGCTTAAAGGAGACTCATCTTTTGAGGAACGAGTGATGAAATTGGGTAGCAGCTGATTCCAGGTAAGGTTTGGAATTTTCCAATCACGGTAGTGTTACAAGGATGGCTAGCGGGATCACTCTTCGCAGTTGTTCCTCAAAAAGGGTAAACAATCAAATGGAGGTGAATGATTGGACAATACAGAGTGGAGGTGATGATGGGAACATGACCAAGGCTTTAAAGGCTGAAGTACTACATTCACGATGGTTATTTACCGGGAAATAGTTCATTTTTTAATGAGCTTAAACACGGGGAGAAACATTTGCTCATGACTTATGTTTATTTTTTAACGATCTTGAACTATGTGCTAAAACTGCTCGATTAATCCAGTCGTATAATAAGAATGTCTCATATATGAAAACGACAATTTTTAGAGTTTTTCCCCACATCCTTTCTTTATTCAAGTTAGGAAACGACCAATCCTACGAGTTTAAAGGGTTAGAGGACCTACAAATTTAAAAAATAAATAGTCACTCTTCGCTTGCATGCCAAAAGGTTTGCATGCCCCCAGGTATAAAATAAATCTTCAAGGTCACCTTTTGTTCTACCGACAAAACATTTTTTTATCAGGAAAGGTCTACCTCTTTCAGGTTACCAAAGATTGTTCTATTCACAGAGCAAATAAAACATTTCTTCGGCGATGTCTACCGAAATAGACAAAGGTGAGACAATCCACTAACATAACTTTGACGAGGGAATCTTGTTCTAGTCTAACCCCCTTTTCCAATCATGGACAGGAGTATAGACTAGTCATATATCTCTCGTGGAAACCTACCCTATACCCCAAGTTTTCCTGCCGAAGCAGACCAGGGTGCATGCCCCCTGGGTTTCAGTCATGTCCTCCGAATTACTTGTGCTCATCAGGTGGAAGGACTGGGGATTGATGAGACATTCCTTGTGTGAAAACACCATTCAGGGATGGTATATGACTATTTGCTATGTGTGATCCGGGAAATGAAAGCTGGTCTACGAGCTTGACCACTCTTCCTTCGTGCAAAAAAAACATTACTCTAAAGAGTGATGAGACAATGGCTCCCATGCAATAAATATAGTCTCGTCCAAGGAGTAGATTATAATCCAGGGGTCCTTAGACTACCATTATGTTCATGTGAATGGTTTTCCCTCTCAATGTTATGGGCACATTGGGAAGGATCCCTAACGGTCGACTGGTTCCTTTGTCAAAGCCTGTTAGATTTCTCATCTCAGGCAAAAGTGATGGTGAAACAAGCGCTTTCCAAGCAGGCGAAGAAAGGATACTCACAGAAGCCCCTTCATCTATGATGGTACCAGCCATAACCATTCTATATATTTGAGCAATAATTCAGAATGGTACACTAGCCAGTAAACGGGGTCTGCCTAGTTGATTCCAGTCAAAGGAAACAACTAGGTTGCTTGGAGGTGGGACCGAATAGACGGCCGGGTACGACTCTGACGAGCTTCCTTCCTGCGGTAAAGGAATGGGTAAATTTCTCCCATGTTCATCGGAGTCTGTGCTTACGAAAAGAATTTGGACAGTGTCATCCTTATTCTCTTCTGTGGCTGTATCATCCGAAGATGGAACCTCTGAAGGCAAGACCGGGTCAACTGTCGCCTCGACCTCTTGACCTTCGTCTGGTATGGTTTCAGATGGTTTGTCTTCAATGATAGATGCTTCAGCCGACCACCTGGGCGGGTTAGCCAGATTTTCAACTAGCGACGGACTCGGCAAGAGTTTTTTATATCCAGGAGGAAGTCGTAACGGTGAAACTGGACGATCGTCCAAAACTCTTTTAGCCTCATCTAAGAAGGGACAATGGTGGACGGCGTGATCGCCTTCGCATAGTTTACAAGGAAATCTATATTTTCCTTTTTGTCCTGGGGCTTCACTTTCACTAGTCGACGGTGTGTTTTCAACATGATCATCAGAGGTTGACGACACCGAGTTGTGCAAATGAGGAGACCAATCCCTTAAGATCTAAGGGATGTAGGGACAATCTCTATGATAGTGGACTCTTTTGAAAATGACACATGGCGATTTAGGTCGCGTCGGTGCAGTGTGTGGATTTTTGCGAGACGATGCTTGGTTGCCCCCTTTCGCTTTTGGCTCCTTCTTCTTCTTCTCTTTCTTCTTCTTTTCCTTCTTCTTCTCAGGTACTTGATTTTTGGCTTTACCAGCTCCATCAAGCGAAGAGGAAGGAGGAGAGGAAGAATTGGAGGAAGTAGAAGGTTGGTGGGTAACTCTAGAATCGTCTAGTTGCTGACTTGATTGTTCAGGAATTGCGGTGTTCTGAAAGACATAGGTTGAGAAGAGCCATACGGGCAAGCCGATTGTCAGTCCTGGAAGCAACAATGTGGCGGTATGGGGTGCACCAACATCTCCCCAAGAGGAGAAGGAACTAGGATTTCCTCCAAGGGGAATTCCTTGGTTGGTGGATTCCATTTTCTCAACCTAAGATAAACGTAGGAAAGGGTGATGATTATTCCGTTTAAAATAAATTTTAGATGCTTTGACACAACTTGTTTTTTCAATTTTTAAGAGTCGAGAAAAAACAAAAGATGACTATAGTCACCTTCGATTTTTAATGAGCCTAAAGTGACAAGTGCTCAGATGGACCTTTTCTGTTAAGGAATCTGAAAAGGAACGAAAGGGACTGCTCTGGAAATCTAGGTAGAGGGATTACCAAACCAATCTCAAAACTGCAGAATACTTTTTACGGTACGGCAGTCAATCTTCCCGAATGCTGTGTTCAGTGCATTGCGATCGATAGGGAGGCAGACACGGCTTCCTATGGATAAAGGATTAAGCCTATTGTGGTCTCCCAAAATATACTCGACGGTACGTGGGAGCACAATTCTGTACTGGCACTTATCGTCTCAAAGTGGAGGAATCACCCAACCAACAGTGAGAACAACAGTTACCAGGCTTTACGACACCGGAATACGTCTCTAGCCTAGACTTCTAGATGTTGTGCGTTAGGTTCTAAAACGTCGTTAGATTCATTAAATTTATTTTATAGTTGATCTTGCTTAAGAAATTTCCCTTTCAGGTTCACCGTGTGATGTAGATGTACAATTCCTAAAATGCAATCTAAGATGATAAACATTCTTTTATCTTCTTTGTGCAATGAAAATCCTAGCTACTAAGGAAAGAAAGACAGTATTCTTTCACAAAGAGCAAAGAGCACACACTATATGCACTGTCCTAAATCAAACCAATCAAAAAGTCTAAATGCAAATGCACATGCATGTATTTGTTTTCGGCTTTCTTAATATGTGAATGATAAAAAGAAAGCTAATGCACAAATCTGAATTACTTTTCAAGCGACAATTACTGACAAGTTTCTTTTCAAAATAAAAAATGAAGATAATGACAACACTTTGCGATTTGGAAATGAATACTTGCTTTCGACACTAGAAAATCTACAAATTCAGATCAAATACAACAGTAACAGGGTAATCGACTATCAGGAGCAATCAGACTCTCTTCTATGACTGAAACTGACACTTGCAACACTTTCAAATCAAGAAACGATAGTACAATTACGTTACTTTTTTGCAAAGGAGAACCGAAAATGACTCAACAAATACACAAAAACATTTACAGTTCTTTGCACAATGGAGGCGGAATAAAAACAAGGAAAAGGGGTTTCAAAAAGAGGTATACTGACTACAGGCAGCAAAATTCATGAATAGAACTGAAAAGAATGAACACAAAAACCAAAACTGAGGAACAATGCCTAGTCTGATCAGCGCACCTATAACACAGCGAACTTGAAATGCAGTGCACCTACTACACTCGGGAAGTGCGCTGAATTTCAGATTCACAGAACAGATACTGCGCTGGGCCAAAGACGAGACTTTGCTTGGGTTCCGGGTCACAGTTTGCAGTTCAGTTCAGGGATTTTGGTTGAGCAAGTGGCAATCAGTAAATCAACAACGGGGGTAGATCTATGGAGGTTACAAGAGCCACCACAAGGGCAATTAGAGAGTTTGTAAATCAGTTGTTTAATTCATAAACAAAACCCGGAGATTGACTGAAGCGGCATTTATCTACTTTTCATTTGCATAGCAAATGCAGTTCGAAAGCTACCTGGCTCGACTTCAGGCTCTGTCTGTAAGTTTATAAAATAAACAACAAGGTAGATAAACAAACAACCTAGTCGCTCCCCAGCGGAGTCGCCATTTTGTTATAGGGAAAAGTGTCTATCCAGAACTGCTAATCCCACTAAGGTGTGGTAGCTACCTTAGAAACAAACAAAGTAAACCTACTTTCATTTTTCCTTTATGAAATATAGATGAGAGAAGAACAAAGAAGACCAACCTTTGTCTTGCGCTTGGCTCCTAGTTCGATTCCTCTCTCTTCTGATAGTCCTTTGCTACTTGCTTCCTTGTACGCCCAGCTTCACAGAGTACCTGTAGAATCAGAGTAGCATAACACTATACAAGAACATGGATCTATAATCATAAACAATCTAGGATCAGATGTAAATTGACCATACAAATGCATAAAACATAAATGACACAAGAGTATGGAGGAAAACTTTAATAGCTTTTATTGATAATCAAGAAAGAGCCAAGGGAGTTACAACCAGTTGTTCTGACCCAACATCATCCTCTCAGCAAGTAAGCCCTTCTTCACCTCATACAAAGCTTAGATCACCCAACACTATGATGTTGTCTCAAGAAACCAACAACAATTCCTTACAAGATGAAAAATTCCAGCCTCTGGATCTCTGGGATGAGGGATCCATATATAGATATCTGTAAGGGAGATGAGTCAGCTTGTGATTTGATTAGTGTCTTCCCTCTGATAGTTCTTGCTTCCACTTGGAGATTGATGATCTCTTACTCATCCTTGGTCGAATTCAGAGAGGCAAGTGTCACAGGAGAAGCTTCTGGAAGATTCCATGCCTCTCCACCTCGCGGATTGACACTGCCATTTGTCACTTCTCGCCCATCGCACCGCATAGAAGGGCTTTTTGAAACGCAATGCACCCACACAGTGTACTTAGGTGAGATGCAACGCACTTTGCCTATGGAGCAGGTGAAATGATTCTGTTTTGACCAGTTCTGAGTGGTTTTTCATGGAGAACTTCTGGGAGAAGCTGTAATCAGTTGACCTTGTTCCTTTAGGGGTTAGAACAACACTTTTAGGGACTTAGGAGCCCTTATTTTATGGACATTTTATGCTTGGGGTTGCAGTGCCCAAAAATGTCTATAACACCTACACAATCAAATTCCCAAGAACAATCTATAAGCATTAGTTATTAAGAATCAACCATAGCCATTTGTTTGGATTGGCACTTTTCTCCAACACTAGAAACAAACACAATCTTAAAATATATTGCATACCATGTTCTCATTATAAATCCAAATTCCAATCCTTTAAGTCTATGGTCTTCTAAAGCAACCATAGACAAATAATAGAGGGAGATTTACATGGAATCAAAGGTCTGAGAGTCAATTATCTTGTTTACAATCATGGCATTACCTCAACAATAAAGTGAGCCCAAATCTTGCCACTCTGAGCTTCCATGACTCCCTTTAAAATCATAAGCCCCAAGCCTCAAATGATGTTAGTTATTTCAAGGAAGAGTCGCCGCTCCTCACAACGCATCTACAACATTGGTGAAAACCAATAGAAGGTAACATGACAATGTTAAACCATGTCTCAAAATAACAAAAATTAGTTATTGAGTGCAATATAAAAACCCTATTAATCTAAGAAATTACCTACCTCTATAAGCAATTCTCGTGGCTGACTCATAGTATCGACTATGATAGGGCACCCCATATTTTGAAGACCCAATTCCACTACCCAGCTTGCACCACTTTCCAGGTTACCTTTTGAAATAAATCCACCATCCTTATCAAGCATCTACATTGTTTCCAAGGTAATAAACAATTATACTTGACTAACAAGTTGACAGTGATATTTTTCTTTTTTTAACTGTTGGAAGAAGCAATTTACCAGTTGGAGAAAAAGAATCACTACATGGATGGAAAATACATAAAGAAGCACAAGAATATCAGAATTGCAAATTTAAATCCCCAATATGTCATAATGGCAATGTAATATTTTAAAGCGCTAGTAAACACAAAGAATGGAGATGAAATACCGGTCAGTATTATCTGAAGGACTGGCAGGAAAATGCAGAATTATTAGATTATGCGGTCTCTTAAAGATAGAACCTTTAGGAAATAAAACAAGAAATATTAAGATTGAAGACAGATATTATCCTACAACCCTGTTGGCATATAAACTAAGAAATGAGAATGACACTTACGTTTTTGTAAATGTTCATCCTTGTTTTTGTCAGCCTGCATGGAGGAAAATGAAAAATGGTTTAGTGTGCATGTTTTACTTAGCTGAGCTGCCTGAGACTAGTTCCCATTATGATTTTTCACTTGAAGGGAAAGTTATATTAGGCTCTTACCTTGCTTGACCATCATAGGCTACCCAAGAGGTACTTTCAAGTACATGTAAGAAACTACTGTAATTCAATTTGCTATTGCAGAGTAACCTTTACTACATGAAATTTATCATCAAGCATATAGCTTCTCAGAGAATTTATTTGATTATTTCAACTTGTGTATCATATTTTGTCTATGGGTTCAAACATGTGACAACTATCAAATCTGAAAAATCCTTCTATTATAATTGTCTAAAATTTAGTTGCCGACAACTTTGTCTTTATGAAGAAAAAGTTATGGACCAATGCAGTATGTAGATCCATGTGCATGAAATACTTTGTGCTATCATGAAACAAATATGAAGACATGTCCTTGACCTCTAGAATTGTTCATTATACCTTGTAGCTTTTAAATGGAAAATAAAATCAATATTTTCTATGCCAATACAAGATGTAGGAAGAAAAAATCTTAATGAGGCTAGTAAAGAAACCTTCTTATAGAATTATCTACAATAGGCATGTTTCACATTATGGATAATCACTTGGGCAAGTTTGTGTATTCCATAGGGAGAAAGAAACAATATCATAAGGGAGGCACACACTTCATTGATTGTTGGACACTTTGGTGTAGGCAAGACAATAGTGAATCTTCAAAGGTATTGTTATTGGCCACGCATGTTGGATAATGCTTTATGTTTGATAAGAGGATGTTCTTTATGTGCTACAAGTAAGCCTAACAATAGGAAACTTGGTTTATACACTCCACTTCCGGTACCTTCACGTCCATGTGAGAGTATCTAAATGGATTTTGTAGGAGGTCTTCCTTTGTCAAGGAAAGGTCATGATTACTTATATGTTAGTTGTAGACAGGTTCAGCAAGATGTGCATACTAACAATATGTAAAAAGAAAATTACAGTTGAACAGACAACTCATATTTTCTTCCAGAACATTTGGGTTCATTTTGGTCTCGCTACTTCTATTGTAAGTGATCAAGATTCTCGATTTGTTTGGAATTTTTGGTCGAATTTGTGGGACATGATGGACACAAATTTGAAGAAGAGTACAACCTTTCATCCACAAACATATGGACAAACCGAGGTGGTCAATAAAAGAATTATTCGTCTACTTAGAGGATATTGTAGCAAACATCCCAAGTTGTGGGATGAACAATTGCATTACATGCAACATGCATACAATAGGGCAAAACATTCTTCCACAAACACATTGCCATTTGAGGCATGTTATGGGTACTTTCCAAGATCACTATTGGACTTCATCTTTGAGAGAGATGTCACCATTGATGGTCATAGTGACATCAATAAGGCAAGGAAGTTCATAGAAAACATTCATTTGATACATCATACGGTGCAGGAACAACTTGATAAAAGTTAAAGAAGCTACAAGGCAAGGCATGGCAAACATTGTGTTGATCATTAATTTCAAGTTGGCAACGAAGTTTGGTTATATATTAGCAAAGAGATACTTCAAAGGGAAGGTAAAAATATTAAAGAAATCTGTTATGGTCCTTTTCAAATTTTGGAAAAGGTTAGTAATAATGTTTTTATGCTTGATTTGGCTCCTTACATGCGAATATACTCTGTTGTTAATGTTGAGAATTTGAGATTGTTTGAGCCTCCTATGATTGATGATCAAGGAAAGCATCTTCAACTGCCATCAATAGATTACTTCTCACCAGAATATCTTGATGAACTTTAGCAGGATCTCATACTTGACAGAAGAATTACAACTTCAAAGAGAGGGGATGTTGAATACCTTAGAGTGGGACTCAAGGGACAAAAGCCTTCTCAAGCCAAATGGTTGCAGATCGAGAAGGTGAGGGAGAATTACCCTTTCCTGCTAAACAATTGATATTATCTTTTGGGGTCCAAAAGGCTTCTAGTGGGGAGGAATGATCAAGTGCTCAATATTTAGCTCAAAAATCAAAGTTCTCAAAATGGATGAAAACTTGAATTACTATGTCTATCTAAGAAAAACGATCCTAACACAACTTGTTTCGCAAAAAACTGAGTTCGTATGAGAAATTTATTGTGTTTTGATCGCTTTTCTAAACAAGCGAAATTTTAAAAAAAATGCCAAGTCACTACTTAGTTAGTAGTTCGTACTGCTGACATGGCAAGTGACTAGGCATGGTCAATGATGGTCAACAACAAATCACAGATGGACAAGTGGCATTGTTTCATTGGGTTATACAGGTGGTGTGTTGGCGCGATCTTATTGGTTTATTTTTGGACCAATGGAAGAATGCCACGTGGCAAGCCTGAAGGCCACCATGTGGCACCTCCCAATGGCCTGGGCATGACTCAACATAGTGGAGAAAAATTTTGGTTGGAGGTCGGGTCGAACCCACAACCTCCGGCTTACCATCCACAAGTCTTAACCAACTCCGCTACCACCGTGGTTCTTACCCCATATGCTTTCCACATTCATTTAAAGTTTGACCATGTTGGAGCGGGCGGTTAGGAGGGCTAGCCCACAGGCCAACCCTCCGCATGTGATCGCAACAACACAAACCACATGGTCACGGTTGCAGTTAACTCTGGCAAATAGTTCCAAAAACGTTAACATTTGTTGTTACCCCATGTGAACGCAATTGCCATAACCTCAAATGGTTAACCACTCCGACGGCTCCGGCTCCAATAGTTAATGCGATATTAACACCGCATGTGAACACTACATCAAAACTGCCAGATGTTAAGGGTTCGGTTAACACTAATCGTGGGGTTATGTTAATTAATATGGGTTTAAAGCTAATAAGCATAGTTAAACACTAGTTAACTCCGAGTTTAGTTTGGCAGAAGTTTGACAGTGCCCCCAATTTTGGGCCTACCTCCACATTTAGTGCACTAACTGGAGTCATTCCAGATTTAGCAGAACTTTTCTAGGAAAAGACTAACTGAGTCATAGAGAAGGAAATTTTTGACCAAATTGAGCTCAAGAAGAGGTGTTCTTGGCTAATTTGGACATTCTCAACACATTGGTGCAGGTATTAGGAGCCATAGAGATTTGTAAAACAACATTTTTCCATATTTAGCTAATATAGAGGCCCAAGCCATGGAAGCTGGACCAAGGAGATGTAGTCCAGGAGGGGTGAACTCCTTCATCAAAACACTATGTTAAAGTGTCTCTTTGATGGTTTGATGTACTTTGAATGTTTGTTGTTCAGTATTTGTTTTTGAAGCTATTTTTATGATGAATGTCATTTTAAACTTAAGGAAATTTACTTGATTACATCCAAAAACAGCTAATGAAACCTCAGTACAAGAAACAATAAGCAAGAATATGTTTAGAAATATGTAATTGATATTAGCATAGTAAAAACTAATCATTCAAAAATAGATCAGTGGCGGGGGAGAGAAAAAGCAACCGAGCAAGTAGAGAGAAAAGGCAGCCAAAGGCAGAGTCAACCGAGCAAGAAATAAGTGGAACTGGCAGTCTAGGTGCAGAGCATAGGATAAAATGTAGAAGAAAGGATGGGAACGGGTTGGTGATTACTAGATATTGATGAACCAAGTGAGCCAGGAATCAATGCAGCCTTCCTGAGTTGTGAAAGGCAGGTACACCCTTGCTTTGTTGGTCTCTGATCTGTGGGTTGGGTCATTCTTGTTGTTGATGATCAGGCTTCGAGCCTTCTGTACTTATTTATGTATTTATTTCTATGAAGCATAATGAAAGAGATAGTTTGCACCTATGATGTATTGTTGAGTTCTATACTAGTTCTTTAAAATGTTTAAATATCTGTATATATACTATATGATTTCCTAAGGCAATGTGAGTAGAATAATGTGGTTGGATTATAGTAGGTGCTTGATTTCTATGATTTAAGATCAGTTGCAGGTTGCGGTTCTGTTGGCGCCTCATTCTACCTCCTCAAACTTCAGTCGAAACATGCCTCGGGTGAGACTCCTTACCCTCTCTAGGTAAGGTGAAAATGTCGACATTGTTGTAGACTACAACAAAGCCGTGTTGGCCCCTTGTACCTAAAACCAATGTCTCTTCCCTATTTCAATTTTCATGCCAACACATGCCAAATCATGCCAAGTGCTAAGGAATGCCAAGATGTTCCAAGTGTTAGGGTGTGATGCCAACACATTCTAGTGAGTGTTAGGGAGTTCCGAGAAACACAAGGGAGCACTAGTTTCAATTGCATGGAAATGAATGAAAAAGAGTGTGTGGTAGGGAGTGTTAGTGAGTTCCAAGTGTGCTAAGGGGGGAGTGACAAGGTATGCTAGGTAGTGCCAAGGCATGCTAAAGTGTTAGGGAAGCATGCAAAGATGTATCGAGTTCCAAGGTGTGCCAATTCTTGCTAAGGAGTGTTAGTGAGTGTTAGGGAAACACCTAGAGCACAAGGTCAAAATGCATCGAAATGAATGATTAAGAGTGTGTGATAGTGAGTGCAGTGAGTTCCAAGTGTGTTAAGGAAGGATTGACATGGTATGCTAGTCAGTTCTAAGGCATGCTAGAGTGCGAGGGTAGAATTTGACCAAGATGTGCCAGGTGTCAGAGTATGCCAACGCATTCTAGGAAGTGTTACATAGTGCCATGGAAACACAAGGGACCACTAGGTCAAAATAATGCATGGAAAATTTGAATGAATAAGATTTTGTGACAAGAAGTGTTAGTGAGGTTCAGGTGTGCTGAGGGAGTGCCAAGATATTCTTTGTAGTTCTAAGGCATGTTATAGGTCATGGAAATGATATTCCAAGATGTGCCAAGTGGTAGGGTGTGCCAATGCATGCCAGGGAGTGTTAGGGAGTGCCACAGAAACACAAGGGAGTGCTAGTTTCAAATGCATGTAAATGAATGAATAAGAGTATGTGACAGGGAGTGTTAGTGAGTTTTAGGTGTGTTAAGGAGTGAGTGACAAGGTATGCTAGGTAGTGCCAAGTAATGCTAGAGTGCCAGGGTGACATGCCAAGATGTGCTAGGTGTCAGGGAGTGCCATGGAAACACAAGGGATAACTAGCTCAAAATTCATGGAAATGAATGAATAAGAGTGTGTGATAGGGAGTGTTAGTGAGTTTCAGGTGTGTTAAGGAGGGAGTGACAAGGTTATATGCTAGGCAGTGCTAAGGCATGCTAGATATCTAGGGCATGTGAGGGAGTGCTAGGGAGTACCAAAGCATTCCAAGGAATGTAGGGGGTTATAACATGTGCCACATAGTGCCAAGGGATTTTTAGATGTGACACTTGCTATGGCATGTCAAGATGTAAACTATTTTCTCAGTTGTTTTATGGCCATGGTTGGATGTGAGCCTTGACATGGTAACTTATAACTTGTTAATTAGATAAGTTGAAATTATACATGAGTAGCCTAGGATGAGTTATAGTCAGTTATTATGTCAACAAGGCATAGTCTAGTTGTAGTAATTGTAACTTGGTCAAGTTGTTGTAGTTGAGGCAAGGCTTGGTTGGATTTCCAAGTCCCAAAAAAGGTAAGGGTAGTTGTGAGGGAATTATAGTTAAGGTGTGTCAGGGTGTTCCAAGGAATGAAAAGGAATGCTAACACATGTCGAACATTGTCAATTCATGTTGAGGAATGTTAGCGAGTGTTAGGGAATCACAAGGGAGAACTAGGTCAAAATACATGGAAATGAACAAATACATGTGTGTGCCAAGGAGTGTCAATGAATTGCAGGTGTCTAAAGGACAAAGTTTGGAAGGCCATAATAGGAATTTTAGGAGGAAATCCTATGGTTACAACTATAAGGG
This sequence comes from Pinus tabuliformis, assembly GCA_031772625.1. Classification (NCBI taxonomy): domain Eukaryota; kingdom Viridiplantae; phylum Streptophyta; class Pinopsida; order Pinales; family Pinaceae; genus Pinus; species Pinus tabuliformis. The sequence continues at coordinate 1,108,473,676 of CM062805.1, forward strand.
GTTGGTCAAAGCCATTTAAGATAAAGGCAGACTTTGGGTTGGGCACAACATTGTTTTGTTAATGACTTGGTTGGGTTCCCAAGTCACAAAAATAGTAAAGCTATCTATGAGGGAATTACAATTAGGTAGTGCCAAGGTGTGTAAGGGAATGCCAGGAAGTATTAACACATGCTAGATAATTAAGACAAGCCAACTACTAAGGCATTCCAAGATGCCCCAGGTGCCAGCCTGTGGCATGAATGCATGCTAAGGAGTGTTAGGGTCAAGTGCTAAGGAAACACAAGGGAACACTAGTTTCAAATGCATGGAAATGAAGTGTCACCAAGTTCTAGGTGTGCTAAGGAGGGAGTGACAATGTATGGTATGTAGTGCCAAGGCATGCTAGACTGATAGGGAAGCATACTGAGATGTGCCAAGCACCAAGGTTTGTCAACATGTGCTAAGAAGTGTTAGGGAGTTCTAGGGAAACATAAGGGATAACTACATCAAAATGCATGGAAATGAATGAATAAGAGTGTGCGATAGAGAGTGTTAGTGAGCTCCAAGTGTGCTAAGGAGAGAGTGACATGGTATGCTAGGTTGTGCTAAGTCATGCTACAAGAGAGTGACAGGGCATGCCAAGGAATGAAAAGGCATGCTAACACATGACAGACAATGTCAATCAATGGTGAGGAGTGTTAGGGAGTGTCAGGGCCACACAAGGGAGAAATAGGTCAAAATTCTTGGAAATGAACAAATAAGAGTGTGTGACAAGGAGTGTTAGTGAATTATAGGTGTCCCAAGGATGAAGTGTTTTAGGAGAATTTCATAATAGGACTTGCAAGAGGCAAGCCTATGGTTGTGATAAGGCATGGAAAAAGAAATTTTAGAGAAAGGGAGACTTTGGGTTGGGCACAATATTTTTTTGCTAATGAATTGGTTGGGTTCCCAAGTCACAAAAAAGTAAGGTTATCTATGAGGGCATGACAACTAGGGAGTGCCAAGGTGTTCTAGTGAATGTAAGGTTCCCAAGTCGTGGAAAAATGTAATATTGCTAGCTGTGAGGGCATGACTGCCAAGGTGTGTTAGGGAATGCTAGGGCATGCTAACATGTGCCAGATAGTCGAAGGCATGTCAAACAAGCTAAGATGTGCCATGTGCTAAGGCATGTCAAGATGTGAAAGGGTGTGACAATTATGCATGCCAAGGAATATCAAGGAAACAAAAGGGAGGAACAAGTTAAACTACAAGGAAATGAACACATAATAGGGTTAATAAGTTATCAATTTACCTTTTCCATGAGGGGCATGCTAGGCACACCAACACTAGGTGCCAATGGGTGCCAAGTGCCAAGTTTCAATGCATTCTAAGTGCAAAATACTAATCCGTTGCTTCTCATCTACTTTCCAATAATTGATCTCAAATAACTTTAATATTAAACCATGGTAAAGCATACCAAGTAATCTCAACGCATGCCAGACATGCTAAGACTTGCCAAGTTCAACACGTGCCAAGTGCTAATGTGTACCAGGGAGTGTGATGCATGTTATGAAGTGGAAGAGCATGTCGAATATCGATAAGGTGTGCTAGAGAGTGCTAATGCATGCAGAGGAGTGTTAGGGAGTACTACGACAACACATCAGAGCACTAGGCCAAAATGCCTGGAAGTCAATGAATATGAGGGTGTGTCACAAAGTGTCAATGAGTGCTAGTTGTCATGCTATGGAGGGAGTGACAAGGTATGCTAAGCACGGGAAATGCATGCCAGGGAATATTAGGGCATTTTAAGAAGTTGTATGGTGTGCTAGGTAGTTCTGGGGTGTGCTAACATGTGCCAAATAGTTCCAAGGCATGCTAGGTTTCAAGACATGCTAGGATGGGAAGGGTGCCAGACTATGCCAATATGCGTTAAGGAGTTTTAAGGCAACAAAAGGAATAACCAAGATAAAATGTAAGAAAATGAAAACGTAAGAGGGTTAATAAGTCGAGACTTTATATTTTTCAAAAGGGGCATGCTAGGCACAATAATAATATGTTTCAATACATGCCAAGTGCCAATGTGTGCCAAATACTAATGATTGTCAATGCAATGTTATGCCAAGGTGTTCCAGGGCATGCTAGGGACTACAGGGCATGCCAACACATGCTAGGGGAGTTCTATGATATGCTAGGGCATTCCAACAAGTTCTTGGGCATCCTAATCATTCCAAGATATTCTAGGTACAAAGATGTTCCAAGACATGCAAGGTGCCAAGGAATGTTAGTGTATTGTTCCAAAGCATGTTAAGGTGTTCCATGAGTGTTGAGGAGTGCTAGGTCTCTCTCATTAATAAAATTGGTGGAGCTTGATTATGTATTAAATAATATAGTTCCTACACACACTAGTGGAAGTATATCTAAAGGAATTTTGCTAGATAATAAACCTATTAGAGATTAATGATGTGTTGACTCATAGGAAAACCATATTCTTATGACTTGAGGGAAATGATACACACTAATTACTTCTTAACAAATTGACTGACTATAGCCACTATGACCTTGTACAAATAATGAAAAGGACTCAACAACAATGGTCTTAAATTATTATCTTTCAGCAAAAAATAGAGTAACAGGTACATGGTGTCATAAAGAGCTCATTGGAATGACCAGTGATGACGAACATTTTTTGACCATCACCAAAAGTAACCAAAAAGAGCATTGGTGAGGGTCAATAAAATATTGTCACTAGAAGTGTCACCAAAGAGAGAATTAGTGATGGGCCTTTAATGAACCTCATGAAAAGTGTCACCAAAGAGAGAATTAGTGATGAGCCTTTAACGACCCTCACCAAAAGTGTCATTGAAAATGGTTTTGGTGAAAAACCTTAAAGGACCATCGCTATATACACTTACAACAACGTTTTTTTAAGGACCGTCACCATATGCGACATTGGTGACGGACCGTAAAGGTCTGTGACAAGCATGACCCTCACCAGTGACCTTTTTCTTGTAGTGAGGAAATGGAGTACATGGGTTGTTTGATCAGAGAAGGAGTAGCCTCAAAATGAGGATAGAGAACCCAATAATTTTCCTTTGCAAGACCCTGGGCATACTAGGGGAAGAAGGAATACACTTAGAAAAGAGTTATGCCCAGTATCACGTTAGAGACATGCTATCCAACTTCTTAGAGAGACAGTAGCAGTAGCAGCAAGAGCCGGATTGAAAATGAACAATATGGCAAGGGCAGCGATAGCATAAGACAATAAAGGTAGTTCAGAGAATAACTATGGGCTTCCATAAAGTAGTTGCAGTAGATGAATCAATAGGCTGTTGAGGGAACAATCTCACGCCTAGATCAAGTAACATCATGTCGCTTGGATGAGTAAACCTTCGTGTACAACAGACAAGATTCATTAAAAATAGAGTTTATGCAAGTTGTCTTGACTTGCAAGATAAGAATTTAAATTTGGTTTATCACAGTAGAAGAGTAACCAAGTATGATTATGCATGTTAGTATAGGAGTTTTCGTCAGTTTCTAGTTTCTGGGATGATAATATTTCATAATATTTGGATCGTAAAAGTTATTTTGAGGTCCTCAAATCCTATGACTTCTTTGGCTCATATTGTGGCTCCATTTTTGTCAAATGATATACATCGAGACTTTAGAATAGTACCACCAAACAAAATTAATGAGTGCTCATATTTTTCACTGTTGTAATGTGTTCCTCTATGGATTCTTGGTAATATATGAAATCTCATTATTTTAATTGTCTCCATGAGAGGAAAAACTAGAAATTTGTAATTTTATATTGCATCATAATCCCTCTCCAAATGGCATGATATGTAATGACATGTGTCTTGTTTTTTCCATTCTTTAGTCACACATACTTTGGATTTTTTTCTACACTGCTAATTTGCTAAATGATTATAGGGATAAAAGTCGTATTCCAAGGCATAAGGATAAAATTAAAAAAAAAACATTCCTCTTCCTTGGAAAATCAAAGATTGACCACTCTATCTTATGAGGATCAACACTCCAGTGATGACCCTATGAGAAGAAACGTCTCATTAGTGGGCCTCAGTATTCCCATCGTATTGATTTGTGATCAGACATAGATCTCAATGAGAATATATTCTTTTTTTTATTATCATGGGAACAAATTTTCATGTTTTTGTTTTTCTTAAATTGGATATTTATTTGGTTACTCTGGGTTTTAATGATTTGATAAGAAGAGATATGGCTAGCAGGAATGGTAAACACACTCAAGGACACCTAGGTAATCAACGTCTTGTTCCCATGCTCTGAACATAGTGTCCTTTAAGAGACATTCTTGTCAAGAAGGTTATACATTCAAGAATAATGATGATGGCTCATGGCGGCATGATGCTATCACATCCCTCCATGCAATTGCTTTGATCAATGTAAACATATGGTTGGTGGTATGAATTGAAGAAGTTCCAATAGTTTTTTATCCAGAGTCTAGACTTCTCCTCTTCTACAAATGTCTTTCATCTGTTGCCTTTTCTTTCTAGTCTATTTTTTGGTTTGATTTCACAGTGCCCTTTATCTACTTCTCAGCACTTCAGTGACTCACTTAGGGGATATGACCTCAGTAATCATTGTGCAAGTACATGGACCTCAGCATGCAGGGGAGGTTGAGGTGCACCATGCTCCAAGGAAGAGAGTTTGCCCCTCTTGAGGGACGAAAGTAATGAAAAATAAAAGAACTATGCTCTGGGCTACCACTCAAACACACTCCTTGGAGGAAAGTGACAAAATTAGTAATGATGGAAAACTCTATGAAGATATCCCACCATTCCTTCATGTAAAAAATGAGAAACAATATGAGGTTTTCAAAAGATATCCAAGATGATAAAGGAAATGGAGTTTGCAGGTTATTTGATCAGAGAAGGAGTAGCCTCAAAATGAGGATAGAGAACCCAAAAAATTTCCTCTGCAAGACCCTGGGTGTACCAGGGAAAGAAGGAATACATTTAAAAAACCTTTATGCCCTATATCACCTCAGAGACATGCAAGCCAACTACTTGGAGAGACAAGAGTAGAAGCAGGAAGAGCCAGATTGAAAATGAACAATATGGCAAAGGCATTGATAGCATAAGACAAGAAAGATAGTTCAGGGAAGAACTTTTGGCTACCATAAAGTAGTTGCAGTAGATGAATCAATAGGCTGCTAAGGGAACAAGGTTATGCCTAGCTCATGTAACACCATGTTGCTTGGATGAGTAAATCTTCTTATACAACAGACAAGCTTCATTAGTAATAGAGCTTATGCAAGATGTCTTGACTTTCAAGATAATAATTTATTTTTTGTTTATCACAGTAGAAGAGTAACTAAGTATGATTAAGCATGTTAGTATAGGAGTTTTCGTTAGTTTCTAGTTTCTAGGACGATAATGTTTCATAATGTTTGGATCTATATCTCTAGCACGTAAAAGTTATTTTCAGGTCTTTCAAATCCCATGAATTCTCTGGGTCATATTTTGGCTCCATTTTTGTCAAATGATATGCCTCCAGACCTTAGAATAGTACCTCCAAGCAAGATCAAAGGGTGCTCATATTTTTCACTATTTTGATGTATTACTCTATGGATTTTAAGTAATATAGAAAAAAAAATCTCATTATTTTCCTTGTCTCCATGAGAGGAAAAACTCGGAATATGTACTGTTATATTACATCATAATACCTCTCCACGTGGCATGATAAGTAATGACATCTGTCTTGTTTTTTCCATTTTTTAGGCACACATACTTTGGGTTTTTTTCTAGACTACTACTTTGCTAAATGATCATAAGGATAAAAGTGATATTCAAAGGCATAAGGATAAAAGTCAAAAAAATCATTCATCTTCCTTGGAAAATCAAAGATTGACCACTTTAACTTATGAGGATCAAGACTCCAGTGAAGACCCTATGCGAAGAATTGTCTCATTATAGGGCCTCAGTATTCCCATGGCATCAATTGGTGATAAGACATAGATCTCAAACGAGAATAATTCTTTTTTTATTATTATCTTCAAAGTCAATTTTAATGTTTTTGTTTTTATTCAATTAGATATTTATTTGGTTACTCTGGGTTATAGTGAGTTGATAAGTAGAGATACTACTAGCAGGAATGGTAAACATAGTCAAGGATACCTAGGTAATCAACATCCCTTTCCCATGCTCTCAACATAGTGTCCTTTAAGAGACCTTCTTGTCAGGAAGCTTATACATTCAAGAATAATGGTGATGATTGGTGGTGGCATGATGCTATCACATCCCTCTATGCAATTGATTTGACCAAAGGTAACTTATGGTTGGTGGTATGAATTGAAGAAGTTCCATCAGTTTTTTATCTAGAGTCCAGACTTCTCCTCTTCTCCTACAACATGTCTTTCATCTGTTGTCTTTTGTTTCTAGTCTATTTTTTGGTTTGATTTTGTAGTGGCCTTTGTCTACTTCTCAACACTTCATTGACTCACTTACGGGATATGACCTTAGTAATCATTGTGCAAGTACATGAACCTCAGTGTGCAGTGGAGGATGAGGTGCACCATGCTCTAAGGAAGAGAGGTTTCCACTCTAGAGGGACAAAATTAATGAAAAACAAAAGGCCTATTCTCTGGGCTACCACTCAAACACACTCCTAGGAGGAAAGTGACAAAATTAGTAATGATGGAAAACTCTATGAAGATATCCCACCATTCCCTCATTGAAAAAAAGAGAAATACTATGAGGTTTTCAAGCAAAGTCACTCAGAAGATATCTAAAATGATAGAGGAAATGGAGTCCACATATTGTTTGATCAGAGAAGGAGTAGTCTCAAAATAAGGATAGAGAACCCAATAATTTTCCTCTATGAGACCCTAAGCATACGATGGGAAGAAGGAATACATTTAGAAAGCATTTCTACCCAATCGCACCTCAAAGACATGCTAGCCAGCTGCTTGGAGAGACAACAAGAGAAGCAAGAAGAGCCAGATTAAAACTGAACAATATAACTAAGGCAGTGATATCATAAGACAATAGAGGCAGTTCAGGGAAGAACTCTAGGCTTCCATAAAGCAGCTGCAGTAGATGAATTAACAGGATGTTGAGGGAACAAGCTTGTGCCTAGCTCAAGTAACACCATGTTGCTTGGACGAGTAAACCTTCTTATAGAACAAACAATATTCATCATAAATAGAGCTTATGCAAGCTATCTTGACTTGCAAGATAATAATTTATTTTTGGTTTATCATAGTAATAGAGTAACTAGGTATGATTAAGACTTTTAGTATGGGAGTTCCCATCAGTTTCTAGCTTCTTGGATGATAATTTTTCATTATATTTGGATCTATATCTCGGGCATGTAAAATTTATTTTGAGGCCTTTCAAAGCCTATGACTTCTTTGGCTCATATTTTGTCTCCATTTTTGTCAAATTATATACCTCCAGACTTTAGAATAGTACCGCTAAACAAAGTTAAAAGTTGCTCATATTTTTCACTGTTCTGATGTATTCCTCTATGGATTCTCAGTAATATAGAAAACAAATCTCATTATCTTCCTTGCCTCCATGAGAGGAAAAACTAGAAATTTGTAATGTTATATTGCATCATAATCCCTCTCCACATGGCATGATAAGTAATGACATGTGTCTTGTTTTTTCCATTTTTTAGGCACACATCCTTTGGATTTTTTTCTAGACTGCTAATTTGTTAAATGATGATAAACTAGGAGAAAACTAAGCATTCAAAAAATCCAGAACCCTTATAACAAATAAATTTTATAGAGCTCATATTGCATTTGTGGAATTACCCACGATGTGGATTATTTCTAGTTACTCTGATTCCCGATTCATGCATATTTTCCTTCCCAACTAATATCACACCACAACTCTATAATCTTGACACACTAACTCCATCTTTCTTAACCTTATCTCATCTTGTGAAAACAGATTTTTCCACCTAAAACTAGGAAGAGACGTAAAAATTCATCTTATGTAAACTTTACAATATCAATACTCTTGAAACCCTCTAAACAAAAACAGAAAGGAGGTTTACCTCTAATACAATAGGTAGTTGTCTATATCATCCTAATTGGAATAAAAATGTCATCAAAGATGGAGAGGGGCTTTCCTATAGCAACTCATGAACACAATGAGTGATATAATAATCCTTCTCAAACCTTTTTGAAAGTTTGTTGTAGAAGTTGTAACCTTCTTCCTAACTTTATCGACATTAAAATAAATGAAAAGCATCATTGCAGGCTTATTTTTGAGTGAATTTTCTATTGCTGAGATGATGTATTCAATAACCTTACATGTATATAGAACCTTTAGTACTATTAAACTATTCTAAGTAACCAAGAAGGAATATGTGAAATTACTTACATCATAAGGTGTGGTCCACCCACATCGATATGCATGAGCATAATCACGAATTGTCCAGTACAAAAATGGATTGCGAGAGTTGCTCCCCCAGTGATAGGAAGAATCGTAGGAAAGTAGGAATTCCAATGCAGATGCCACACACAAGGTATGAAGAGTATATTCATCCACACACTTCGCTGCATTCTCCAAGTCTATCAAACATCAAAACACTTTGGAAACACTTTCACTGGCTTCAACAATAATGGATTGTTCCAGGTCTTCACAAGTGAGGACCATCCCTGAAAACCAAGATGAATTGGGATATTGATGATATTTCTTATTTAAGGAATCAAAAGCATTAGTATTGAATTGTAAGTCCAAGGAATCTTCTTCCTAATTTCCAGGCACATGGAATCTACCAATTCCATCACGAACATTTGGTTTTATAGTAATTGTCATAACCTTATCAACATCTTCCAAGGATGGCCCAGTAGGCATTGGGAGCACCCTACTTGGTTTCCAAAGAGGAAAAATAGAGCTCTATGGACTATTTGGCACATCATGTAATGATGTTCTCTCTTCAGAGAGAGTAGTTGGAAGAAAAAACTTTTCACTCTTTGATAATAAGGATAATATATCTGAAGCATCTCAAATAGATATGGCATCACTAGGTTTCTCCTCTACTGTATGAAACCAATGAGAAAACCTGGAACTTTTAGGGGTCCTTGTGTTGTCACCATTGATTAATTCAGACTCATTTGGAATGGAAACATCTTTTTTATCAAAATGATTAGAGTCCTTCCCAAAGATCCTATCTAGAATATGCTCTGGTGTTTCTTTGCTGGAATTTCTTATTGCCTCATCTTCTATCGCTCTATTTGAATCTAGAATATTATCAAGTCCTGGACTCCAACCATCATGTTCACTTTCTGGTAGACTGATAGTTCTATTAGTTTTCATTAAGTTAGGATCTACATCTAAGCTGTCAGTGGCTTGACAACAATCAACATTTCCTGACACCTACAGCTAACCCCTGTCATCTTCAAGAATTGCTGATAAACCAAAAGTCTCCTAACCTAACACCTGTGGTTCCTGCTTACTCGTAATCATGGCTGAGTGGCTTAGATGCCCCTCTTTCATTTTGTTTCCTTTACCATCCAAAGCGGTATTGGCTTTCATAGCATCATTGAAAACTTTGGGCATTTCAGTATCAACAACCTCTAATGTAAATTCTTTATTGGCAACTTTCATAGTGATGCTTTTTTTAAGAAAATTTTGGAAAATATTGGAGGTACCAAATGTCTTGGTGTTGTAGGCATTGAAACTATATCCAAATTAGTTTTGGCAGATGCAGCAGATCTTGACTGATCTGGTAAAGGGAGAATAGTTGAGTGATCTTAGAATTTCTCCCCATCCTCCAAAAGAAACTATTCATCATACTTCATATTAGAAGTATTTCCCAATTGACATGCATGATGTTAAATTTGCTTCTAAGAATTAAGTTTATATTTCTCCTAAAGCACCTTTTATTGTTCCTTCCTCAACAACTTGAAAGAATTTCTTTGTCTTCTCTCCTATTCAATTTTTTTTTGATTGGATATCTCATCAGTACCAAAAGTTTCATCATTATAGAATTCAGTTATTTCTTATCATGAATGACTACCAACCTTGTATGAATGAAGCGACTGATATGCATCATTTGCATGATTAGTTCAACCAGAATGATGTCGATCATGTCCCTAATTATTTGGGATCATGGCTCCTCCTTTTGTCCTTAACAATCTTGGACTAGCCCTGCTTCCTAAAAGGTCATCTTGTTTAGAAGCCATTCCATGTCAAGTGATACAGTCATTGGCATGAAGTTGCCTTCCAAATTCTCATTCCAGTGTATCCCGATCGTGCCATGGATAATCCCTTTCTTTGTCATTGCTTCTTGATCTATGTTCCCACCTTCCTTGACTTCCAGAACCCTCCAACCCAAACTTGTCATAGTTGCTCCATGAATGATTCTCCCCCCAATTTGGGCTTGTTCTTGAAAAGTAGTTGTTAGTAAAGGATGTTCCACCTTAATCACTCTATTTAGAACCTTGGGAAGGCACAACACCCCCTCGGTTACCTCGAGTTCTTTGTCATTATGGAATTTTTTGAAGGGCTTCTCCATTTCCATCAATGACTCTATGAATGAAGCCTCTTGTTGAAGAATATGTTGGAGTGTTTACTACTTCCATGATGTGATATCTTAGAATCTGAGGATCAACCCCGCTTGGTTGATTATTGCAATTGTCCAATTCAACAAAGGATAATAGGAATTATCTTGTATACGAATGTTTGACATTTTTGGAAGGAACAATTGTATTTGAATCAAGTGAACCCTTCAAAGCTACATATGGGTTAAGTGGAATTGGATACTTCAAGTGTAAGGCACTAAAAAAGGGATTCCCTAAAAATCATTAACAAAGAAAGGTTATTGAACTTCTCAAATTTGGGGGTAAGAAGATTCCTTGTTATCCAAATCTCTCACTTTATCTGTAAAGAAGCCATTTTATTTAAGTCAAAAAGACCAAACAACAACAATATTAGTTATTAACTAAAAATACATGGTTTAGTGGTAGGTTGGACAATATTCAAGGAGTTAAGATTTTGCAAATGAGGCATTAGAGGTTGTGAAACTAAATCATACATGGCAAAGGGTAAGTGTAGGGTAGATTGCTACTAGTGATTTTAGTGGGTGGGTCCATGTGATATGGACAAAAATATATTATAATAAATTGCTTGGCATTCAAGTACCATATCATTGACATGAGATGCCATGGTTTAAGGTATGGTATGTGATTGTTAAGAGAAGATTGGAGTACACAAATGCAACCCTAAAGAGATTTAATCAAGTGGTACAAGAAGGATAGTTGGATTGATCATGGGTCAATTATGTGAACTCATGGTCATACAAACAATGCCTTAGGGTGAAGTGGGAGTAACATGAGGAGAATTCATAGGTAATGTGACCTTAACAAGTGGAGAATAGTTATATAGAAGGAAAGAATAAATATGAGTTATGGTATTGGAGACTTCAAGTCATGTATAGGGTGCCAAAAAACAAGAGGTGATGGAGGGATTCCCTAAAATTTATTAACAAATAAAGGCCTTTAACACTCTTGAATTTATGGTTAGGGAGGAGGGGCTTTAGTTAAATTTATCAATCACATTTATCACTCTCTCCCTCATGATGAGACTCATCATTGCATAACTATATGGGCCTTAATTCACCTCCTAGCTTAGTCAAACCAACTATTTTCATAACTTATTGCATACTTTTGATTATATTTCGTTTATTAGATGAGTTAGAGTTGGATATTTTGCTTTGTGGTCTAATATGCATTTAATGCACGATTAAAGGATAAAAGCAAGGAATTTTGGAAGAGACCTTGGTCAAAACTCGAATGGGAAAAGGGAGAGGAATTATAGGAGGAAAAACCTCCTCATTTACTACCCCTCCATTCAAATATTCATCCATCAACTCAGAGTGCAAACAGACAAATCATGAGGACTAGAAGACAAGCGAGCAAGTGAAAGATAGAGCACCAGTTTATATCGATTTTGGGAGCTGAGGCTCCCTAATTTTAAGGAAGGCATTGGAGACTTTAGATATATAAGTAGGGAGGCCTAGGACCTTAGGAGGATTTGGATTTTTTATTTTAAAACTCTACTCTATATTCAAGCTGCAAGAATTGTGACAATTTTTTATGTAATCCATTATTTTGAAAATAAGAATGAGTTTTGTTTTGAGCCAGCACTGAGTTAACTCAGAGGGATGAAGCTCTTGGGCTAGGGCCCAACCCTAGCAAACAACGACCCTATTTATTGTACATGTATGTTAGCATAGATTCATAGTTTAATTGTTCATTTGCTTAGTAGCTGCATTTCCATTACGACAGTGTAGATTAGATTGGTTGTATGTTAGTTTGCTTCCATTTGTACCTTCTTTCAATTAGCTGGTTAGTAAGGAGAAGAAAAGATCACCATAAGGTTGTCAGCAGGTGTCTCGGCCTCACTTCCTCCCTCTAGGACCATGACTTGAGGAAGAGACCCTGCAACAACCCCAAAAACACAAATTTCTAATTCTTGCATGAACTTTGGAGTTTGCTGTCTTGATTCAGTATTTGGTTCATTTCATTGTCATTCTTTTCCATTACACTATTTCTACAATAATATCTCACTCATGCTTTCATTCCCTTCAACACTCTCTTCATGCACAATATGGGCAATTGATTCATGCGTTTCTAGTTTATGAAGATGTATCTTGTTGCATAGTTCTTGGAAGACACACATGTTTTAAGCACAAGAGGCACTTTAGGAGGAGACGCAGACATCATCACTAGCAATCACCTTCCACCTCATCCACCTTAGCCATCTCTTGTTCCACCATCACCCTCACTAGTTTTTTTTGTCATTTTTCATTGAAATTATCGTAGATACATTGAGCGAATCTAGCCATCTCTTCTCTTGGATATTGACTCCTGAGTGTTCCTAGACCTTCTAACACCCCATCCCACTCATCACACACCTTTTCCAAGCTTCCCAACACCTCCAACACATCACAATTAGCTCTTGGTTGTATCTTGTAGGTTTCATGTAATTCCTATAGGATCATCCTGTAGGTTTCTAGTACATCCTATAGGTTTTCCTAAAATGGCCTGTTTTGAGGCTGAATTGATGGGGAACCTCAAGGAAGTCACAAAAATCCTCCTAGGACCCTTCCACACCATCCAACCACTCCATAAACCTTCTAGCCATCCTCAACCACCTTCCGTCCACCTGTCACATCCATAAGAATAATTAAATTGCATACTTGATTTTGCCTAAAAATAACCAAAAAGGTGAAAATAGATTTAGTTTAGTTTTCTTGCTTACACATTAATATGGTTTGATGCTCTTTACTTCTACAGCTTAGATTGTAGAATTTGTTTAGTGTTGATTTAGCAATCCTGCTTAGTATAACGATTTAAATGATTAATTAGGATATGGTGTGATTTAGAATTACATATTGTTCTCTTCATTACTGCAGTAGAGTAGCTCTCTTAGAGCAAATTTGTTCTTCTTCCATCAAGGATGAAGCTTCTTCTGACTCTATAGAAGTCTGGCTTGGAACCCCTGGGGTCTCTTGCCAGACGAATAGTGAAAACAGGCAGGACCTTCACCTTTACTTGTGCATATAACACTATCACCTCCAAGTTTGTATGAACCCTGGGTTGATAAGTAAAGCTGGTAGCCTAGGAGTTGTAGCATCCTTGCTGCAATACTGGCGTTCATCACTTTTTGGTGCCGTTTCCGGGGAGGTGTCTGAGTAGAACATGATTTGTGCTTTCTTTTCTTCTACTTCTTGTCTTCAATTTTCTGCCATTAGTTTATTTCTGCAAAAGCAATCTAGTAGCTTCCTTTCTTTCATTTGTCATTATCTGCTTTTCTTTCCATTCTACAAGTAGAATTTCAATTCAGCAAGTAGATTTTTCATTCTATTAGTGATTTTCATTCAATCAAGAATTTCATTTCTACAAAGTGCATTCTAGCTTAAAAACAAAAATAAAAAATTACAAAACCAATGCAAAAACATTTCCTTTCATGTCTCGTAGGAATGGGGACAATTTAGGGAAAATTTTGCCAAATACCCCCACTGCATCCAACATCCAACCATCTCTCTTCTTCGGTGGTTGTGAATTGGTGGAACTTTTAGGTGAGCAACCTGAAATATTTGAAGAACCTACTTGGGAAGAAGAAGAAGAGGAACCCATTCCTATTGTACCAATGGCTAAAACCTAAACTGATAGAGGGAATAGAGAAAGAGTTGAGGGTGCCTTCCCCATCAGGGAAACCAACGAGGACACTAAGATGAAGAATATACCTGGATTTGAGACCTCTGTGGTACAATATTTTTGATTCAGTCATCGGAGTTTCCACAGTAAGAGAATTGTTCTGCCAACGTTTCAAACCCCAACCGGGATCCATCATCAGGGCAACTTGAAGCTTGATAGAAGAAGAGCAACTTATTATGTTATAAATAGAGATGAGGAAAGAAGAGGGGAAGGTCGGCTCTCAATTTCTTGAGAAGTCGGCTGCCTCTTGATTATTATTTTAATTTTAATAATTTTTAATATATAATTTTTAAATTAATTATTTTTTATTTTTTTTTTTAATTTTTTGAATATTACTTTAATAATTATTATTAGTATTTAATGTTTATAATAACAAACTACTATATATGTTTTAATAACCTATTATAGTAAATAATAATTAGATAGGTTAATTATTATAATTTTTTCTTATAATAATAAATAATTAATATAGTATTAATAAAATAATTGGAAAAACTTGTAAAACCAAATAAATAATATAATAATAATAAATAAAATATTATAGTTATTTTAATTATTATTATAATGTAATAACTAGTTATATTAATTATTTTTATAATAGTTAAAATTTTTAATAATGAATAATATTAATATAAAGAATTAATACATATAATTATTATTAATTATTTAGAAATTAATTATTATTATTAACATGAATTAATTATTGATATTTATTATTTGTTAGTTAACGGTTAGTTAATGGGAGATTAATCATTTATTTAATAACTCTAATTATTATTAATTAAAATCAATAATTATTAATTGTTATTAAAGAAAATGTTGTTTTAAAAATATAGAAATGAAATATAACTACAATAATTAATGTTGTTAATCTAAAAATTAGAATATCGACTTAATAATAAATAATAATAATAAATAAATAATTTAAATAAATTAAATTAATAATTATTAATATGATAATTAATATAATAATTAATATTTAATAACCCCTCTACCCTACCTCATTTCCATGTCCTGACGACAGAATACCACGACACTTCCCTATTTGAGTTTGTTGTCATATGTTGAACCTATGACTATACAAAAGATGAGCAAAAGTTAAAACTATTTCCTTCTACCATCAAGGATGAAGCATTGCGTTGGTTCATGGGCTTACCTAGAGATAGCATCACAACCTAGGCTCAGATGTAGCAGGCTTTTAACAACAAATATTGGGACTACTGTAGGTCAAAGGATACTAAAGAATAATTTTTCAGGATAACCATAGGCGAGGATGAAACCTTAGAAGACTACAAAGAAATATTCCAGCTTAGTTACAAAAGGGCTAGGTGCGCACTTGAACGTGAGTCACTAAAGCTGGTCCTACTCAGGGGAGTAAGAGAAGACCTTCTGGATACCTTACACTTCTTATCAGGAGGAGATATCTAGACATTAGCCTGTGAGGATATCAATACTATCTTTAGAAACCATTCTAGCGCAGCTAGGAAAAAGGGTAGGGGTAGTCAACCTATGGCCAGTACATCATCTTCCAACTGATCAATCAAGGGTGAAATTGGAAAATGCTGGAAGATTTCAAAAGTGAGATGCTACAAACCCTTGCCTTGCAAATGGACACCATGAACATCGAAAGGAAGAAAGAGGAAGTAGAGAGAGCCTTGGCCATATTTTGTCCTAGATGCACCAGGAGGCATCCTAGGAACAAATGTCCATTGAACTGTATTGAAATTTTCTCGGTCTATGAAGAGAACCACTCCACAGGCAAGTGCCCTTCGTTACCTGGACTGAAAGTTGTATATCAAGGAGCTAAAGGGGTCACTAGCAGGGCATGCAAGGGTCATCCTATGCATATTACAACCCTAACCAAACCACAACTATACCTTCTTGGGGACCCGCTGCTCCTCTTTTCTACTCTACACCCCCTCCTTGGTCCTATGCATCTCAGTGTTATTCCCAGCTAGCCACCCAACCATTTTAACCTTACGCTCTGCCACAACCTCAGTGGAAGACACCACTCTAGGGGTGGAGGCCCCATTACAACAATGCTCCAGCTCTATTGCCTCCACCACCTTCCCAACCACAACTCCTACACTATAATCCACCCAAGCAACGCCAGATGCCTACCCAGAAAAATCTGAACTCGAACAATAGGCAGGCTCAACAAATATACAGTGGAGAGACATCATATCTAGCTTATGTTGTGGAAATCTGGGAGATTAACCTAAGATCTGGGAGAGTCCTCCGAGATAACAAACCTCCCCCTCCACATAGGGAGGTTGAGGAAGAAGAAGAGGAAAGCAACCATAATGTAAATCCACCCTTTCCTAAGAGATTAGCCCAACCACTCTAGCCTACCCTAGAAGAAACTGAACTTCTGGGAGAATTGAAAAATCTGTGTGTAAAGATCCCCCTTCTCCATGCAATAAAAGATGTTCCCATTTACAATAAGTTGATTAAGGAGAAATGCTTCAACAATCCAGGAAGAAGAAAAATGGATGCCCATACAATTAATGTCATTAGGTAGTTGTATGACTTAATGCTGGGGCAGGTAATATGTCTGAAATATTTGGACCCTGGAAGCCCTATAGTAGATGTGCACATCAATGGTACCATTGTCCCACACACTCTGATCGATCTTGGGGCTGCCATTAATGTGATGACCAAGTACACCATGCTCAAACTCAACCTCCAAGGGTTATTGAGGAAGACTACAACAGTTCTGCAACTTGCAGATCATTCCACAATCACCCCTAAGGGAATTGTGGAGGATGTGATGGTCTCAATTGACTCTTGGGAGTACCCTGCAGATTTTCTAGTTCTCCAGCCTAAAGCTAAGCTCATTGGTTATCCTCTCATCCTTGGGAGGCCATGGTTGGCCATAGTCGATGCTTACATTAGCTGTAGAGTTTGGAATATGACCATCAAGAATGGGCATATGTCCAAGTAGTTAGTACCATACCCTCCTGCTCAACCTTGTCTAGAGAATGATTTACATTTATGGTTGGAGGAGGAGGAAGAAGATGAGGTTTATTCTACCCAACTTTATGCTTTAGAAGCAACCATGAGAGGAGGACAGCAAGATGAGGATGACTTGATTGAACAGCTGCTCCAATGTCCAACTCCTAGTTCGTTACAATTAGAAGAAGTAAGGGAAACCTAGACTAATCATCCAATTGACTTATGCTTCACCGATTCCAACCCACTCCATGTCAAAACAATAGAATTCAGCCCAAAGAAAACCTTGAAAATTAATCCATCCCTTTCTTCTCTCGAAGAGGAAAAGCTATGCAACATGTTAAAAGAAGACCTAGAAGCCCTCGCTTGTAGTTACAAGGAAATGAAAGGAGTACACCCCTTAGTTTGTACTCACCACATATACATCAAAGAAGGTTGCAAGCTAGTCCGAAAACCACAAAGGAGGATGAGTCTAGCTCTTAACGATATAGTCAAAGAAAAACTGCAGAAACTGCTAGATGTAGGATTCATTTACCCTATCTCCAACAGTGAGTCGGTCTCCCATTTAGTGTTAGTTCCCAAGAAAAATAGTAAGTGGAGGATTTGTGTCAAATACAGGGAGTTGAACAAAGTCACAAAGAAGGATCAAATACAGGGAGTTGAACAAAGCCACAAAGAAGGAAAAATATTTTTTCTTTCCTAAATGGATTCAGTGTGTACAACCAAATCCAAATATGCTCAGAAGACCAGGATAAGACCACATTCACCTACTCTTGGGGTACTTTTTCTTATATGGTCCTTCCTTTTGGCCTATACAATGCTCCTGCCGCTTTCCAGAGAGCATTCTTGAGTATATTCACCGAATTAATACATGATGCAATGCAAATTTATATGGATGATTTTAGACCTTATGGCTGTGATTTTCAGGAAGCCTTGACTAACCTAGGCAAAGTACTACACAAATGCATTGAAATGAACTTGTCTCTTAGTCCTAAAAAATGTGATAATTCTTAATGACTAAAGGGACCGTGCTAGGTCATTCAATATCTCAGCAAGGACTGTAGGTGGACCCAAAAAAATTAGCAATCATCCAAAGGGTCCCACCTCTACAAAATCAGAGAGATGTTAGGAGTTTCTTAGGGTTAGATTGATACTACCAAAGGTTCATAAAGGACTTAAACAAGTTTGCATCTCCGTTATTTGGGTTGTTGGTCAAATATTTTGAGTTTATATGTTCAAAAGGTTGTTAAGAGGACTTAGACATTCTAAACGGTAAGTTAACCACTGTACCAATTCTCCGAGGCCCAAACTGGGCCCTCCCCTTTCATATTCATGTTGATGCCTCATAGAAAGCCATAAGAGCATCCTTAGGTCAGATAGAGGAAAAACTGCCTTATTCCATCTATTTTATCAGTAAGAACTTGTCAAAGGCTGAGCTAAATTATACAGTGACCGAAAAGAAACTCTTGACTATTGTGCATTCACTAAGCAAATTTACGCATTACATTAGAGGCTATAAAACATTTGTGCATACTAACCATGCTGCAATCAAATAAATAATGAACAAACTAGATGTGAATGCTCGAATTATAAGATGGTTTCTTTTATTACTGCAGTTTGATCTACCATTGTTGATAATCCTGGTAAGGAAAATGTTGTTGCAGACTTTTTATCAAGGGTGAATCTGCCTGTAGGTGAAGAAGAAATGGGGGATGACCAATTACCAGATGAGCACTTGTTTTCTACTTTAGTTCTCTCTCCATGGTTTGTTGATATAGCAAACTATTTGGTATCAGCACGGTTCCCACCGAACGTTCCCTCCAAGGAAAAGAGCAACATAGTCAGGAAAAGCGCCCCTTTCACCTGGAGTGGGGGAAATCTTTTCAAACTTGGCCCAGATCAAATCTTGAGAAGGTGTGTAAGGGAAGAGGAAGATTTTGACATCCTTCTAACCTGGCATGATTGGACTTGTGGAGGTCACTTTGCAGCAAAGAGGACAACATTCAAACTTTTACAAGCATGTTATTATTGGTCCACTCTTCATCAGGATGTGAAAAATTACACTACTCAGTGTGATCGGTGCTAGAGGATGGGAAAGCCTACTCCAAGAGATGAAATGCCCCTACAACCTCAAGTGACTTTCGAGCCATTTGACAAGTGGGGCATGGAATTCATTGGGAATATCAACCCTCCGTCAAAGAAAAAAAATGCATTATTGTGTGCATTGATTATTTGACTAAGTGGGTAGAAACCAAGGAAATTAAGGTAGCAACAGAATAGAAGGTGTTTGACTTCCTAAGGGAGAATGTATTCTCCAAATTTGGGTACCCTAGAGAGCTAGTCACAAACCAAGGCAACCAGTTTACCTCCAACATGATTGAGGAACTGCTCAGCCATCACAAAATCAAGCATAGCACCTCCACTCCCTATCATCCACAAGCTAATGGGCAAGTGGAGATTACCAACAGGGCACTGGAGGGCATCTTAACCAAGGTAGTGAACAACATCAGGAAGGATTTGGCAGAGAGACTAGTTGAGGCCACCTGGGTCTATAATACCACACGGAAGACCACCACTAGATTTACACCCTATGAGCTGGTCTATGGGAAAAAGGCATTTTTGTCCATTGAGTTTGAATATAACACATTGAGGATGGTAGCCCAACTAAATTTTGATCTCAGTCATCGACAAAAAGAGAGATTGTTCCAATTGAATGGCTTGGATGAATTCAGAATGCAGGCCCTCCTACATATAGAGATATTTCATCTTCAGAGGAAGATCTGACATGATAAACATATTAAGGAGAAGCAATTTCAGGAGGGAGATTGGGCTTTGTTATATGATTCTAGGTATAAAGACTTCAAGGGAAAACTAAGGACAAGATGGCTCAGACCTTATGTTGTGGAAGGATGTCATGATAATGGTTCAATGCAGATTAGAACTATAGATGAAGAAGCCATTACATTGCTTGTTAATGGGAACTGATTGAAAATGTACAAGGGACCTTTATCAAAACAAGAGTTCATTGAAAATATCAATAAAACAGTGATGATGGTGGAGAGGCTTCTAGCTCCTCCCTCATCAAGTCACTGAAAAAGAAGAAAGAAAAAATAATAAGGACTCAGATGAAAACCTCCATGAGGCACCTAAGTCCCATCTTTGGGTTGAAAACCTCGTGAGGTGACCCAATGATGAAAATAAATAGAAAAAAGAATAAGAAGATCCTTGGGTAAAAATCTCCCTTGAGGCGCCCAGGGAAAAGAGCTAGGGAGAAAACCTCTTTGAGGCAACCTAGTTGTTTTGCAAAAAAAAAAGGAGAGAAAAAGAGATAATTGTTATTTGCAGGTGGGCGAGAAAGACAATCAAGGAGAAAAAGGAGGATCCAAAGGGAACCCTGCCTCACACATATTCATCTCCTCCACTCCTTACCATGCATCCCTCCATCATTTCTATCCTTTCTCCACTACATTGCTTCGATTTATGTGAAGACTATGTTTTCTACAAGATCCCTTGTATTACTATAGGATCCCCTGAAAACCTGTAGGGTGATCCTGTAGGAATTATAGTGGCCTAGAAAACCTACAAGAAGAAATCTAAGGGCACATGGTAGGTTTGTTAGGTCCCTAAAATTCATCCTAGGCATGATATAACACCTCACCTTGTCCATCATCATCATCCCTGCACCCACCATTCAAAACAAAATAAGATCAGTTTCAACAGTTTTTTCCAGTCATAGAAAAAGAAAAAGAAAAAAAAAAGAAAAACAGAGAGGAGTAAGAGCATTACCTGAGTATCCTTTTCTCTACACACACTCCTACTCCCTCTATCCATTCATTACACCATCCTTACAGCCTCAGCCAACAACATGATTAAAGAATTATGAGGGAGAAGCAACTACAGGACATCTTGTACGAAATATTGTAGCAGCATATCCCACAGAATGTCAATTACTAGCTACAAGTCTTCACTAGGATGATCTAGGAGCTCACAACAGCAGCAACATGAGATCTTCAGTCAAAGATAACTGCAAAGGCCAATAAACCATTAGTAGACAGTAAGAGGAGGAAGAAGAATGACATGTAGAAAATAAACAATGCACCACCTCTGCTCTGTGACAACTGCAGCATGGCATCGAAACCACAGTTAAGTATCCCGCTCGCTCACTCATATGCATCATTTAATCAAAAGTTGTAAGGGTTATGATATAGTTGGTTTATAAGAGAAAAGGTGGCCAGTTAACTTGGCCACATTTGTTCAGTCAACACATGCAAAACCGGGTGTCCTCTCACACGTGGCTGCAGTCAACTCAAAGACAGAGGAGGCGTAGGACAAGAAGTGATTAAACTACAGATCTATGAGGTGGGAATTGATTACGAGGAGTGGGAAATGTTGAGGTGGTAGTGGGGACCAATGGTCCAAAAATGGAAATGTACCTCTGCTGCCAACACACCACCTCACCCCGAAACCCCATAAAGGGAAATAAAACATCATTCACATGCATTCATGCATTCCACCTCCTCAAAACTCCCTCAGTCAAGTCGCTCTCATAACTCTGGCCACCCATTGGAAGCAAGGATCCATCATTTTGCATAGGAATTCCTATAGGAGCATACATAGGAATTCCTACAAGATACAATCTATAGGATACAGTCTACAAGATCAGTCTATAGGATACACAGAGGTAGTCTACAGGATAGGCAGAGAAGAGTTCAAGAGGGGATATCACGGGACTTGTCCACTGCCACCATTCTGAAGAGGTAGGCTCTAAAATTCCATTATGATTTACAAACAAAGAACCAGAAATACTCTAAAATCTAGTGAATTTAGCAACTATGAGAGGTGAATTAAATACACAGTCAACTCTGTTTTTCTTCTGCATTTAAAAAAATTTATGTCAGCCCTCTAATTTTTTCCTCAAGCTTCATAAGCAAGATGACAAGAGGGTTTAATAGGAGAGAGCCCACAAACACTGTGAGGATACAAAAACACCCACAGGTGCTTCAAATCTTTACAAGACACAATTGGATGGGTTTTTTCAAAAAATTCACAGGGTATGATGATGAGGTGGCTCAGGAATTTTCTCATTCTCTCACTCCACATAGCAGAATCCATGCCACTATTTTAGTTAGAGGTCTCATTATAGATCTCACCCCAGAGCTCATCAGTAGGGTCACCACAGTTCCCCTAGGAATTCCATGGAGAAATGAAGACAAAGGAGATAGCCATGCGGAAAAAAGGAAATTCTTTTTAGAAGGTGAAGAACCCACTGAGGACAAAAATGGAGTAAGGAGGGACAATCTACCATGCCCATGGACTGAGGTAGGCTACCAACTCATCAAATATATCTCATGTGAGGGTAGATATAGTGTTGTTTATGGCTACCATTTCAGGATCCTTGAAGAATTAAGATTTTGGGTAGAAACTCTAGTTCACCAAAGACTGAGCATACCCTATTTCTTGATGCAATCATTCATAGACTCCAGCGAAAAGGCGAAGAAAGGGAATTCCCAAAAATTGGCTTAGCATGGGTTGATTAGGATCCTCATCGAGGATGCCCTCCAAAACCTCAGAATCCCTATAACATGATCAATCATCAGAGACTTTCTAGCGGAGGATGACATCAAAACCCTCACTTATGATGTTAGTCCTTCTATCAGTGAGGAGGAGGCAGAACAGGAAGAAGAAGATACAGAGCTAGGTAAGGATGAGAGGGATGAAGAAGAAGCTGACACAAAGGAACATGATGAAGAAGAAGAAGAAGAGGGAGAAGAGAAGGAGGATGATGATGAAACATAGGAGGAAACTAAGGAAGAAACTGATGGAGATGAGGAAGAACCACAAAAGGAAGAAGACAAGAAAAATAGAGAGGAAGAAGGCATTGCAACCGAAGGGAAGAACACAAGGAGGAGCCACCTAGGGTGTCTCCAGAGGCCAATGAGAGGGAGGCAAAAACTGCCCTCACTACTCTCAGCACCCCAACCAAGAAAAAAGGAAGAAGAGGGAGGCAAACCCCACTATATTTAAGAACAAGAAAGAGCACAAGAATCAAACAAGGGAAGCCACAAAGATCAACAAAAATTCCTGTTGAGATTGAAGATTCACCTACACAAAGAGACAAAATGTCTTCCCCTAACTCACCAATCACCTATGTAAGAAGACCTATTACTAGATCAACTTCCTCAAAGGGTAGGGCCATCCTACAGGATCCACAGCGAAACCTACATGACGAAAAAATAGTCCTATGGGATACTCTGTTGAAACTACAAGAAGCACAAAAATTGGAAAGCAAGATAGGGGAGCAGCAAGAAAAAAAATAAGAAGGCCTGAAGACAAAGGAACTGAGCCCCCCACCTAACCTGGACTCCTGTTACCGGTTTATTGAAGGAGGAAGGGCAATACCTCAAAAATTTGCCATACCATTTTTTTTCGAACTTGATAAGGAGATAGCCAGAACCCACTGATGGATGCAAATCGCCAAGTCAAAAGGGGTGGAAGACATTGGGAACATGGAAGAGAAACTTGAAGAAATGGGTAAAGAGCTAAGTCACTCAAGGGACAGAAAAGAAAGCATGAGAAGTGAACTTGAGAGAGAAAATGCATGGATGAGGGGACAGCTGCAAGAAAGAGAGAACTAACTAGCATGTATGGCAAGCCTCTCATTGGAGGCCATCTAATGTACGATGCTAGCTAAATCCTATGCTCTTTACCTCACAAAACAATTTCTGCAGTTTCAGATTAAAACACTAGCACAAAGGGGCACCATGCCATTTCAGGACTACTCACAGTTTATTGATCTTTGTGATCAAAGTACACTAGAGGATAGGGCCAAAATGGCTGAGTTTTATTTGCACAACATGGCCCTCATAGACATGAATGTTAACCCTAATGCAAAGATAGGAGATCTATAATTAATGGCTTTGGCATCATGTATGAACCATGAGGAGTCAAGAGTTGCAGAGATGAAAGGAATATTGGCCAGAGAGAAAAATGAACCTCTTTTCATTAAGGTTGAACAATCAAATCCCATGGCCATAATCAACACCCATAATTTGATTGCAAATGATCCTCAACTAGCACCTAGATATCTTTCTACCCAAGAGAAATAAATTCACATTTTGAGGATATGTTTAGGCTGCTAGGAGATGATAGTATACATGCTTGCCTAGCGAGATGGAACACACTGCCACAGAGCTTGAAGATAATAGAATATCACTCCCCTCAAAGGTTGAGAGAGGCACTCAACAGGACACCTATGTATAAGCAATCAATGCAAAGGTTGAAGGTCAATTGGATAGGCCTAAAATGCAATCCACAACTACTCCTAGGGATGCTAGAATGGATAAAAGAAGAAGAAGAAAAGAGGCAGTGGGAAGAAGTAGAAAAGAAAGAATGCTTCTATGAACAAGAAGAAGAGACCATAGCAGAGGCATGGTATGTTAGAGAGGCTACCAGAGCCCTGAAGGACATGGATATTGAATAAGTTGCTCAGATGATTAGCAACACTTTCAGTACAGGGGTGATGATGAGCCTCATCATTGGGTAACTATATGGGCCCTAATTTACCTCCTAGCTTAGTCAAACCAACTATTCTCATAACTTATTGCATACTTTTCATTATATTTTGTTTATGAGATGAGTTAGAGTTGGATATTTTTCTTCGTGGTCTAATGTGCATTGAATGCATGATTAAAGGATAAAAGCAAGGAATTTTGGCAAATACCTTCATCAAAAATTGAATGGGTCAAGGGAGAGGAATTATAGGAGGAAAATACTCCTCATTTATTACCCCTCCATTCAAATATTCCTCCATCAGCTCGTAGTGAAAATAGCCAAATCATGAGGACTAGAAGGCAGCCGAGCAAGTGAAAGACAGAGCACCAGTTTATCTCGAGTTTGGTATCCAAGCCTCCCTAATTTAAGGAAGTCGGTGGAGACTTCAAATGTATAAGTAGAGTGGCCTAGGACCTCGGGAGGATTCATATTTTTTATTGTAAAACTCTACTTTATTTTCAATCTACAAGACTTGTGACAATTTTTGATGTAATCCATTGTTTTGATAATAAGAATGAGTTTTGTTTTGAGCCAGCACTGAGTTAACTTAGAGGGCTAAAGCTATTGGGTTAGGCCCCAACTGTAGCAGCCAAGGCTCCTCTTTATTGTACATGTATGCTAGCATAGATTCATAGTTTAATTGTTCATTTTCTTGGTAGCTACATTTCCATTACAGTAGTGTAGATTAGATTGGTTGTATGTTAGTTTGCTTCCATTTGTGCCTTATTTCAATTAGCAAGTTAACAAGGAGAAGAAAGGATCACCATAAGGTTGTCAGTGGGTGCCTCGGCCTCACTTCCTCCCTTTGGGACCATGACTTGAGGAAGAGACCATTCAGGAATCTCAAAAACAAAAATTTCTAATTCTTGCATGAGCTTTGGAGTTTGTTGTCTTGATTCACTATTTGGTTCATTTCATTGTCATCATTTTCCACTACTCTATTTGTACAATAAGATCTTACTCGTTCTTTCCTTCCCTTAAACACTTTCTTCATGCACAATATGGGCAGTTGATTCATGCTTTTCTAGTTTATGAAGATGTATCTTGTTGCATAGTTCTTGGAAGACACGCATGTTTTAAGCATAGTAGGCACTTCAGGAGGAGACCCAGACTTCATCACCAACAGCCACCCTCCACCTCACCTGCTTTAGCCATCTCTTGTTTCACCATCACCCTCACTATTTTTTTTGTCATTTTTCATTGAAATTCCCCTAGATACATTGAGCGAATCTAGCCATCTCTTCTCTTGGATATTGACTCCTGAGTGTTCCTAGACCTTCAAAAACCCCATCCCACTCATCACACACCTTTTCAAAGCTTCCCAACACCTCCAACACTTCACAATTAGCTATTGGTTGTATCCTGTAGGTTTCCTGTAATTCCTATAGGATCATCTTGTAGGTTTCTAGTACATCCTGTATGTTTTCCTAAAACGGCCTGTTTTGAGGCTGAATTGATGGGGAACCTCTAGGAAGTCACAAAAATCCTCCTAGGATCCTTCCACACCATACAACCACTCCATAAGCCTTCTAGCCATCATCAACCACCTTCCATCCACCTATCACATCCACAAGAACGATTATATTGCATACTTGATTTTGCCTAAAAGAATAAAAAAAGTGAAAACAAATTTAGTTTAGTTTTCTTGCATACACATTAGTATGGTTTGATGCTCTTTACTTCTGCAGCTTAGATATCATCATTTGATTAGTGTTGATTTAGGAATATTGCTTAGTATAACAATTTAAATGATTAATTACAATATGGTGTGATTTAGCATTACATATTTTTCTCTTCATTACTGCAGTAGAGTAGCTCTCTTAGAGTAGATTTTCTCTTCTTCCATCAACGGATCAAGCTTCTTCTAACTCTATAGAAGTCTGGCATGGAACCCCTAGGGTATCTCCCTGGATGAATAGTGACAATAGGGAGGACCTTCACTTTCACTTGTGCATATAGCACTGTCACCTCCAAGTTTGTATAAACCCCGGGTTGATAAGTAAAGCTAGTAGCCCAGGAGTTATAGCATCCTTACTGCAATACTACCGTTCATCACTTTTTGGTGCCATTGTCAGGTAGGTGTTTGAGTAGAATGTGATTACTGCTTTCTTTTCTTCTTCTTATTGTCTTAAATTTTCTGCCATTAGTTTATTTCTGCAAAAGTAATCTAGTAGCTTCCTTTCTTTCATTTTTCATTATCTACTTTCCTCTCCATTATGCAAGTAGAATTTCAATTCAGCAAGTAGTTTTTTCATTGTGCCAGTCATTTTCATTCAATCAGAAATTTCATTTCTAAAAAGCTCATTCAAGCTTAAAAATAAAAAAATAAAATTACAAAACCATCCCAAGAACATTTCCTTTCATGCCTCATAGGAATAGGGACAATTTAGGGAAATTTTTTCCAAATACCCCCACTTCATCCAACAACTAACCTTCTCTCTTCTTCGGTGGCTATGAAATGGAGGAACCTTTACGTGAGCAACCTGACATATTTGAAAAACCTATAGGGGAAGAAGAAGAAGAGAAACCCATTCCTACTGAACCAATGGCTGAAAACTGAAATGACAGAGGGAATAGAGAGAGAGATGAGGGTCCTTTCCCCATTAGGGAAACCAACAGGGATACTAAGATGAAGAATATAAGCCCCTCTACCCTACCTAATTTCCATGGCCTAACCACAAAAGACCCCAACACTTTCCTATTTGAGTTTGTTGTTATCTGCCGAACCCATGACTATACGGATGATGAGAAAAAGATAAAACTATTTCCTTCTACCCTCAATGATGTAGCATTGCGCTGGTTCATAAGCTTACCTAGAGATAGCATTGCAACCTGGGCTCAAATGTAGTAGGCTTTTAACAAAAAATATCGGGACTACTCTAGGTCAAAGGATATTAAAGAACAAATTTTTAGGATGACCATAGGTTAGGATGAATCCTTAGAAGACTACGAAGAAAGATTCCAGCATACAAAAGGGCTAGGTGCATAATTGACCATGAGTCACTAAAGTTGGTCCTACTCAAGGGAGTAAGAGAAGACCTTCTGGATACCTTACACTTGTTAGCAGGAGGAGATATCTACCAATTACCCTATGAGGATATCTAGACCGTCTCTATAAACCATTCTAGGGCATCCAAGAAAAAGGGTAGGGGCAGTCAACCTATGGCTAGTAAATCATCTTCCAACTCATCCATCAAGGGTGAAATTGGAAATATGCTGGAAGATTTCAAAAGTGAGATGCTGCAAAACCTCTCCTTGCAAATGGACACCATGCACATCAAAAGGAAGCAAGAGGAAGCAGAGAGAGTCTTGGCTATATTTTGTCCTAGATGCACCAGGAAGCATCCTAGGAATGAACGTTCATTGAACTGTATTGGAATTTGCTCAGTCTGTGAAGAGAACCACTCCACAGACAAGCGCCCTTCGTTACCCAGACTTAAAACTGTATATCAAGGAGCTGAAGGGGTCACTGAGCAACTATACTACATTAACTAGAGGAGGCCTCCTGGGCCTATACCATACTAGCAGGGCATGCAAGGGTCATCCTATGCATATTACAACCCCAACCAAACCACAACTATACCTTCTTGGGGACCCCCTGCTCATCCTTCCTAGTCTACACCCCCTCCTTGGTCCTATGCATCTCAATATCATTCCTAGCCAGCCAGCCAGTAATTTCAACCTTACGCTCTGCCACAACCTCAGTGGAATACACCACTCTAGGGGTGGAGGCCCCAATACAACAATGCTCCAACTATATTTCCTCCACCACCTTCCCAGCCACAACTCCTACACTCTGCTCCACCCAACAAACCCTAGAGGCCTGCCCAACCAAACCCGAACCCAAACAATAGGCAGGCTTAGGAAGTATATAGTGGAGGGACATAATATCTAGCTTATGTTGTGGAAATCCAGGAGATTAACCTAAGACCTGGGAGAGTCATCCCAGATAACCAACCTCCCCCTCCACATAGGGAGGTTGAGGAAGAAAGAGAGGAAAGAAACCATAAAGTAAATCCATCCTTTCCTAAGAGATTAGCCCAACCACTCCAGCACACCCCAAAAGAAACTGAACTTCTGGGAGAATTGAAAAATATATGTGTAAAGATCCCCCTTCTCTAGGCAATAAAAGATATTCCCATTTACAATACGTTGATTAAGGAGAAATGCTTCAAGCATCTAAGAAGAAGAAAAAGAGATGCCCCTACCATTAATGTCATTTGGCAGCTGTCTGACTTAACACTAGGGCAGGTAATATGTTCGAAATATTTGGACCCTGGAAGCCCTGTAGTAGATGTCCACATCAATGGCACCATTGTCCTAAACACTTTGATCGATCTTGGGGCTGCCATTAATGTGATGACCAAGGACACCATGCTCAAAATCATCCTCCAAGGGTCACTGAGGAAGACCACAACAGTTCTGCAACTTGTAGATCATTCCACAATCACCCCTAAGGGAATTGTGGAGGATGTGATGGTCTCCATTAACTCCTAGGAGTACCCTGCAGATTTTCTAGTTCTCCAACCTAAAGCTAAGCTCACTGGTTATCCTCTCATCCTTGGGAGCCCATGGTTGGGCACAACTGATGCTTACATTAGCTGCAAAGCTCGGAATATGACCATCAAGAATGGGCATATGTCCAAGCAGTTAGTCCTATACCCTCCTGCTCAACCTTCCCTAGAGCATGATTTACCTTTATGGTTACAAGAGGAGGAAGAAGATGAGGTTTATTCTGCCCAACTTTATGATTGAGAAGCAACCATGGGAGGAGGACAACAAGATGAGGATGACTTGATTGAACACCTGCTCCAAAGTCCAACTCCTGGTTCATTACCATTAGAAGAGGAAGGGAAACTCAAACCAATCATCCAATTGACTTATGCTTAGCCGATTCCAACCCACTCTGTGTCAAAACCATAGAATTCGGCCGAGAGAAAACCTTGAAAATTAATCCATCCCTTTTTGCTCTCGAAGAGGAAAGGCTATGCAACATGTTAAAAGAAAACCTAGAAGCCTTCACTTGGAGTTACAAGGAAATGAAGGGAGTACAACCCTCAGTGTGTACTCACCACATATACATCAAAGAAGGTTGCAAGCCAGTCCAGCGACCGCAAAGGAGGATGAATCCAACTCTTAATGATATAGTAAAAGAAGAACTGCAAAAACTTCTAGATGTAGGATTCATTTACCCTATCTCTGACAGTGAGTGGGTCTCCTCTTTACTGTTAGTTCCCAAGAAAAATGGTAAGTGGAGGATTTGTGTCGATTATAGGGAGTTGAACAAAGCCACAAAGAAGGATCATTTTCCCCTACCCTTCATTGACCAATTGTTGGACGGCTCGGTAGGGAAAAAGATTTTTTATTTCCTAGATGGATTCAGTGGGTACAACCAAATCCAAATATACCCAGAAGACTAGGATAAGACCACATTCACCAGTGCTTGGGGTACTTTTGCCTATAGGGTTCCTCCTTTTGGCCTATGCAAAGCTTCTTCCACTTTCCAGAGAGCAATTCTGAGTATTTTCGCCGAATTAGTACATGATGCAGTGGAAACTTATATGGATGATTTTACACCTTATGGATGTGATTTTCAAGAAGCCTTGACTAACCTAGGCAATGTACTACACAAATGCATTGAAATGAACCTGTCTCTTAGTCCTGAAAAATGTGAATTCTTAATGACTAAAGGGATTGTGCTAGGTCATTCAATATCTCAACAAGGACTGTAGGTGGACCCGAAGAAAATAGAAATCGTCCAAAGGGTCCCACCTCTATAAAAGAATATATATGTTACGAGTTTATTAGGGTTAGCTAGATACTACTAAAGGTTCATAAAGGACTTGAGAAAGTTGGCCTCTCATTTATTTGGGTTGTTGGCCAAAGATTCTGAGTTTATATGGTCAAAAAGTTGTCAAGAGGCCTTAGACATCCTAAAGGGTAAGCTAATCACTGCACCAATTCTCCAAGGCCCAAATTGGATCCTCCCCTTTGATATTCATGTTGATGTCTCGCACAGAGCCATAGGAGCAGCCTTAGGTTAGATAGAGGAAAAACTGCCTTATTCCATCTATTTTATCAGTAAGAACATGTCAAAGGTTGAGATAAATTATACAGTGATCGAAAAGGAACTCCTGGCTGTTGTACATTCACTAAACAACTTTAGGAATTACATTACAGGCTATCAAACATTTGTGCATACTGACCATGCTGTAATCAAATATTTAATGAAAAAACCAGATGTAAATGCTTGAGTTATAACATGGTTGCTTTTATTATAGCAGTTTGATCTAACCATTGTTGATAAGCCTAGTAATGAAAATGTTGTTGCAGACTTTTTATCTAGGGTGAATCTGCCTATAGGTGAAGAAGGAATGGTGGATGACCAGCTACCATACGAGCACTTGTTTGCTACTTCAATTCTCTCTCCATGGTTTGTTGATATAGAAATCTATTTGGTATCATCATGGTTCCCACCAAACTTGCCCTCCAAAGAAAAGAGAAATATTGTCAGGAAAAGTGCCCCCTTCAGCTGGATTGGGGGCAATATTTTCAAACTTGGCCCAAATCAAATCTTGAGAAGGTGTGTAAGGGAAGAGGAAGCTTTTGACATCCTTCTGACTTGTCATGATGGGCATTATGGAGGTCGCTTTGCATTAATGAGGACAACATTCAAAGTGTTACAAGTAGGTTATTATTGGCCCACTCTTCATCAAGATGTGAAAAATTGCACAAGTTAGTGTGATCGATGCCAGAAGATGGGAAAGCCTACTCCAGGAGATGAAATGCCCTTATAGCCTCAAGTGACTTTCGAGCCATTTGACAAGTGGGGAATGGACTTCATTGGGCCTATCAACCCTCCTTCAAAGCAAAAATAATACATTATTGTGTGCACTGATTATTTGAATAAGTGGGTAGAAACCAAAGAAATTAAGGCAGCATCAGAAGAGAAGGTGGCTGAGTTCCTAAGGGTGAATGTATTCTCCAAATTTGGGTACCCTAGAGAGCTATTCACAGACCAAGGTAGCCAATTTACCTCCAACATGATTGAGGAACTGCTCAGCCATCACAAAATCAAGCATATCACCTCCACTCCCTATCATCCACAAGCTAATGGGCAAGTGGAGGTGACCAAAAGGGCACTAGAGGGCATCTTAACCAGGGTAGTGAGTAGCAGCAGGAAGGATTGGGAAGAGAGACTAGTTGAGGCCACATGGGCCTATAATACCACATGGAAGACCACCACTAGATTTACACCCTATGAGCTGGTCTATGGTAAAAAGGCCTTGCTGTCCATTGAGTTTGAATATAACACATTGACGATGGTAGCCCAACTAGATTTGGATCTCAGTAATGGATAGAGAGAGATTGTTCCAATTGAATGGATTGGATGAATTTAGAATGCAGGCCCTCCTACATGCAGAGATAGTTCAGGTTCAAAGGAAGATCCGACACGATAAACATATTAAGGAGAAGCAATTTCAAGAGGGCGATTGGGCATTGTTATATGATTCTAGGTATAAAGACTTCAAGGGAAAGCTAATGACAAGATGGCTTAGACCTTATGTTGTGGAAAGATTCCATGATAATGGTTCAGCGCAAATCAGAGCTATAGATGAAGAAGTCTTTCCGTTGCTTTTTAATTGGCACCGATTGAAAATGTACAAGAGACCTTTATCAAAACAAAAGTTCATTGACAATATTAATAAAACAATGATGATGGTGGAGAAAGTTGCAGCTCCTCCCTCATCAAGTCACTGAAAAAGAAAAAAGAATAAGGGTTGAGGTGAAAATCTCTGTGAGGAACCTGAGTCCCATCCTTGGGTTGAAAACCTCGTGAGGTGGCCCAATGATGAAAAAAAATAGAAAAAAAGAATAAGAATATCCCTGGGTGAAAACCTTCCTTGAGGCGCCCAGGGGAAATAGCTAGGGTGAAAACCTCTTTGGGGCAGCCTAGTTGTTTTTCAAAAAAACAAAAAAGAAGAGAGAAAAAGATATAATTGTTATTTGCAGGTGGGCGAGAAAGACAATCAAGGAGCAAAAAGAGGATCCAAAGGGAACCCTGCCTCACACATATTCATCTCCTCCACTCCTTACCATGCATCCCTCCATCATTTCTATCATTTTTCCACTCCATTGCTTCGATTTATGTGAAGAGTGTGTTTTCTACAGGATCCCCTGTATTCCTATAGGATCCCTTGAAAACCTACAAGTTGATCATGTAGGAATTACGGTGGCCCAAAAAACCTATAGGAAGAAATCCGAGGGCACATGGTAGGTTTGTTAGGTCCCTAAAATTCATCCTAGGCATGATCTAACACCTCACCTCGTCCACCATCATCATCCCTACACCCACCATTCAAAACAAAAAAAATATCAGTTTCAATAGTTTCTGCCAATCATAGAAAAAGAAAAAAACAAAGAAAAACAAAGAGTAAGAGAATTACCTAAGTGTCCTTTGCTCTACAGACACTCCTACTCCCTCTATCCATTCAGTGCACCATCCTCACAGCCCCAGCTAGCAACATGATTAAAGAATTCTGAGGGAGAAGCAGCTACAGAACATCTTGTAAGAAATCCTGTAGCAGCCTATCCCACAAAATGCTAATCACCAGCTACATGTCTTCACTAGGATGATCCAGGAGCTCCACAGCAGTAGCAACATCAGATATTCAATCACAGATACCTACAAAAGCCAAGAAACCATTAGCAGACAGCAAGAGGAGGAAGAAGAATTGCATGTAGCAAATAAACAATGCGGCACCTCTGATCTTCGACAACTGCAGCATGGCATCGAAACCACAGGTAAGTATTCCTCTTGCTCACTCATATGCATCATTCAATCAAAAGTTGTAAGGGTTACGAGATAGTCGGTTTATAAGTGAAAAGGTGGCCAGTTAGCTTGGCCGCCTTCGTTTAGTCAACACATGCAAAAATCAGGTGTCCTCTTAGAAGTGGCTGCAGTCAACTCAAAGATAGAGGAGGATTAGGACAAGAAGTGGTGAAACTACGGATCTACAAGGTGGGAGTTGATTACGAGGAGTGGGAAATGATGAGGTGGTAGTGGGGACCAATGGTCCAAAAATGGCAACGTACCTCTACTGCCAACACACCACCTCACCCCAAAACACCATAAAGGGAAATAAAACATCATTCACATGCATTCATGCATTCCACCTCCTCAAAACTCCCTCACTCAAGTCACTCTCATAACTCTGGCCCCCCACCGGAAGCAAGGATCCATCATTCTACATAGGAATTCCTACAGGAGCATGCAAAAGAATTCCTACACGATACAGTCTGCAATATAGAGTCTATAGGATCAGTGTACAGGATACAGAGGCAATCTATAGGATAGACAGAGAAGAGTTCAAGAAGGGATATCACGGGAATTGTCCACTGCCACCATTCTAAAGAGGTAGGCTCTAAAATTCCATCCCCATTTAAAAACAAATGAACCAAAAGTACTCTAAAATCTCTAAAATTTTAGAGGTAGGCTCTAGTATTTTGCTTATGAAGCTTTAGGTAGGCTCTAAAATTCTAAAGAGGTAGGCTCTAAAATTCCATCCCCAGAGTATTACAGTAAAGTTTAATAGGAGAGAGCCCACAAACATTGTTAGGATACAAAAACACCCCCAGGTGCTTCAAATCTTTACAAGACACAACTGGATGGGGTTTTCGAAAATTCACAGGGTATGGTGATGAGGTGGCTCAGGAATTTTCTCATTGCCTCACTCCACACAGTAGAATCCATGCCACTATTTTAGTTAGAGGCCTCACTATAGATCTCACCCCAGATCTCATCAGTAGGGTTACCACACTTCCCCTAGGAATTCCATGGAGAAAAGAAGACAAAGGAGATAGTCAAGTGGCAAAAAGGAAATTCTTTTTAGAAGGTGAAGAATCCACTAAGGACAAAAATGGAGTAAGGAGGGACAGTTTGCCATACCCATGGAGTGAGGTAGGCTACCAACTCATCAAATATATATCATGTGATGGTATATATAGTGTTGTATATGGCTACCATTTCAGGATTCTTCAAGAATTAAGATTTGGGGTAGAAACACCAGTTCACCAAAGACTTAGCATACCCTATTTCTTGATGCAATCACTCATAGACTCCAGCAAAAACATGAAGGAAGGGAATTCCAAACAATTGGCTCAGCATGGGTTGATTAGAATCCTCATTGAGGATGCCCTCCAAAACCTAAAAATCCCTATAACATGGTTAGTCTTCAGAGACTTACGAGCAAAGGATGACATCAAAACCCTCACTTATGATGTTAATCCTTTCATCAGTGAGGAGGAGGCCAAATAGGATGAAGAAGATATAGAGCTAGATAACGATGAGAGGGATGAAGAAGAAGCTGACGCAGAGGAACATGAAGAAGCAGAAGATGAAGAGGGAGAAGGGAGGGAGGATGATGATGAAACAGAGGAGGAAACTAAGGAAGAAACTGATGGAGATGAGGAAGAACCACAAAAGGAAGAAGATAGGAAAAACAGAGAGGAAGAAGGAATTGAAACCAAAAGGGATGAACACAAGGAGGATCCATGTAGGGTGTCTCCAGAGGCCACTGAGAGGAGCTACCCTCACATCTCTCAACACCCCAGTCAAGCAAAAAGGAAAAATAAGGAGGCAAATGCCACCATATTTCAAAACACGAAAGAGCACAAGTGTCAAACAAGGGAAGCCACAAATATCAACAAAAATTCCTATTGAGATTGAAGATTCCCCTAGACAAAGAGACAAAATTCCTACCCCTAAGTCACCAATCACCTATGTAAGGAGGCCTTGTCCTAGATCAACTTCCTCAAAGGGTAAGGCCATCCTACAGGATCCATAGCAAAACCCACAGGAAGCAAAAACAATCCTACAGGATACTCTGCTGAAACTATAGGAAGCACAGAAATTGGAGAGCAAGGTAGGGGAGCAGCAAGAAACAAAAGAAGAAGACCCAGAGACAAAGCAACCAAGCCCCCATCCTAAGCTGAACTCCTATTACTGGTTTATTGAAGGAGGCAGGGTAATACCTCAAAAATTTTCCATCCCATTGTTTTTAGAACTTGAGAAGGAGAGGACCAAAACCCACCGATGGATGCAGATTGCCAAGTCAAAAGGGGTGGAAGACATTGGGCACATGAAAGAGAAACTCAAAGAAATGGGCAAAGATATAAGTGGCTTAAGGGACAGAGAAGCAATCATGAGAAGTCAACTTGAGAGATAAAATGCATGGCTGAGGGGACAACTAGAGGAAAGAGAGAACCAACTAGCATATATGGCCAGCCTCTCTTTGGAGGCCATCCAGTGTAGGATGCCAGCTAAATCCTATGCTCTTTACCTCAAATAACAATGGTTGCAGTTTTAGATTAAAACACTAGCACAAAGGGTCACCATGCCATTTCAGGACTCCAGGCAGGTTATTGATCTTTGTGATCAAAGTACACTAGAGGATAGGGCCAAAATGGCTGAGTTTTACTTGCACAACATGGCCCTCATAGACATGAATTTTTGGGACCCTAATGCCAAGCTAGGAGATCTACAATTAATGGCTTTGGCATCATGTATGAACCATGAGGAGTCAAGAGCTGCAAAGATGAAATGAATATTGGCTAAAGAGAAAAATGAGTGTCTTTTCATCAAGGCTGAACAATCAAATCCCATGGCCTTGATCAGAACCCATAATTTGATTACAAATGATCCTTAGTTGGCACCTAGATATCTTGCTACCCAAGTGCAAGCAATTTCACATTTTGAGGATATGTTTAGGCTACTAGGAGATGATAGTATACATGCCTTCCTAAGGAGATGGAACAAACTTCCACACAGCTTGAAGATAAGAGAATATCACTCCCCTCAAAAGTTGAGAGAGGCACTCAACATGACACCTATGTATTAGAAATCAATGCAAAGGTTGAAGGTCAATTGGATAGTCCTAAAATGCAGTACAACATTACTCCTAGGGATTCTAGAAGGGAGAAAAGAAGAAGAAGAAAAGAGGATGTGGAAGAAGTAGAAAAGAAAGCAGGCTTCTATGAACAAGAAGAAGAGACCACAACAGAGGCATGGGATGTCAAAGAGGCTACCAGAGCCATGAAGCACATGGATATTGACTAAGTTTCTTAGAGGATGAGCAACACTTTCAGTAGGCGCGTGATGATGAGCCTCATCATTGGGTAACTATATGGGCCTTAATTTGCCTCCTAGCTTATTCAAACCAACTATTCTCATAACTTATTGCATACTTTTGATTATATTTTGTTTATGAGATGAGTTAGAGTTAGATTATTTGTTTCGTGGTCTAATGTGCATTTAATGCAGGATTAAAGGATAAAAGCAAAGAATTTTGGAAAAGACCTTGGTCAAATCTTGAATGGGAGAATGGAGAGGAATTATAGGACGAAAATCCTCCTCATTTACTACTGCTCCATTTGAATATTCCTCCATCAGCTCGGAGTGCAAACAACCAAATCATGAGGACTAGAGGGCAGCTGAGCAAGTGAAAGACAAAGCACTAGTTTATCTTGAGTTTGGGAGCTGAGCCTCCCTAATTTTAAGGAATTCGTTGGAGACTTCATATGTATAAGTAAAGAGGCCTAGGACCTCAGGAGCATTCAGATTTTTGATTGTAAAACACTACTCTATTTTCGAGCTGGAAGACTTGTGACAGTTTTTGATGTAAACCATTGTTTTGATAAGAAAAATGAGTTTTGTTTTGAGCTAATACTAAGTTAGTTCAGAGGGCTGAAGCTCTTGGGTTAGGGCCCAACCCTAGCAGCCAAGGCTCCTCTTTATTGTACATGTATTCTAACATAGATTCATAGTTTAACTGTTCATTTTCTTAGTAGCTGCATTTCCATTACAGCAGCATAGATTAGATTGGTTATATGTTAGTTTGCTTCCATTTGTTCCTTCTTTCAATTAGCAGGTTAGCAAGGAGAGGAAAGGATCACCATAAGGTTGTTAGTGGGTGTCTCGGCCTCGATTCCTCCCTCTAGGACCATGACTTGAGGAAGAGACCCTTAAACAAGCCCAAAAACACAAATTTCTAATTCTTGCATGAGCTTTGGAGTTTTTTTGTCTTGATTCAATATTTGGTTTATTTCATTGTCATATTTTTCATTCCCTTCATCACTTTCTTTATGCACAATATCGGAAATTGGTTCATGCTTTTCTAGTTTATGAAGATGTATCTTGCTACATAGTTCTTGGAAGACACACATGTTTTGAGCACAGTAGGCACTTAGGAGGAGACCTAGAATTCAACACTAGTAGCCACCTTCCACCTCATCCACCTTAGCCATCTCTTGTTTCACCATCACCCTTACTAGTTTTTTTCATTTTTCATTGAAATTCCCCAAGATACATTGAGCGAATCTAGCCATCTCTTCTCTTGGATATTGGCTCCCAAGTGTTCCTAGACCTTCTAGAACCCCATCCCACTCATCACACACCTTTTGCAAGCTTACCAACACCTCCAACACTTCACAATTATCTCTCAATTGTATCCTGTAGGTTTCTTGTAATTCCTACAGGATCATCTTGTAGGTTTCTAGTACATCCTGTAGGTTTTTCTGAAATGGCCTGTTTTGAGGCCGAATTGATGGGGAACCTCTAGGAAGTCACAAGAATCCTTATAGGACCCTTCCACACCATCCAACCACTACATAAGTCTTATAGCCATCCTCAACCACCTTCCATCCACCCGTCACATCCACAAGAACAATTAAATTGCATACTTGATTTTTCCTAAAAAAACCCAAAAAGTGAAAACAGATTTAGTTTAGTTTTCTTGCTTACAAATTAGTACAGTTTGATGCTCTTTACTTCTGTAGCTTATATAGTAGCATTTGTTTAGTGTTCATTTAGCAATCCTACTTAGCATAACAATTTAAATGGTTAATTAGGATATGGTGTGATTTAGCATTACATATTGTTCTCTTCATTACTGCAGTAAAGTAGCTCTCTTAGAGTAGATTTTCGCTTCTTCCATCAAAGGATGAAGCTTCTTCTGACTCTATAGAAGTTTGGCTTGGAACCCTTCAGGTATCCTGTCGAACGAGCAGTGACAATAGGTAGAAACTTCACTTTTACTTGTGCATATAACACTACCACCTCCAAGTTTGTACGAACCCTGGGTTGATAAGTAAATCTGGTAGCTCAGGAGTTGTAGCATCATTGCTACAATACTGGCATTCATCACTTTTTGGCAATGTTGCCAGAGAGGTGTCTGAGTAGAATGTGATTAATGCTTTATTTTCTTCTACTTCTTGTCTTCAATTTTCTGCCATTAGTTTATTTCTGCAAAAGTAATCTAGTAGCTTCCTATCTTTCATTTTTCATTATCTTCTTTCCTTTCGATTCTGCAAGTAGAATTTCAATTCAGTAAGTAGCTTTTTCATTCTATCAGTGACTTTCATTCAATCAGAAATTTGATTTATACAAAGTACTTTCCACCTTAAAGCTAAAAATAAAAAATTACAAAATGAACCCAAAAACATTTCATTTCATGCCTCCTAGAAATAGGGACAATTTAGGGAAATTTTTTCCAAATACCCCCACTACATCCAACAACCAATCTTTTATCTTCTTCGGTTACTGTGAACTGGAGGAACCTTTAGGTGAGAAACCTGACATATTTGAAGAACCTACAGGGGAAGAAGAAGAAGAGGAACCCATTCCTACTGAACCAATGGCTGAAAACCGAAATGACAGAGGGAATAGAGATAGAGTTGAGGGTGCTTTCCCCATCAGGGAAACCAATGGGGACACTAAGATGAAGAATATAAGCCCCTTTTCCCTACGTCATTTCCATGGCCTGACCACAAAAGACCCCAACACTTTCCTATTTGAGTTTGTTGTTATATGTCGAATCTATGACTATATGGATGATGAGAAGAAGTTAAAACTATTTCCCTCTACCCTCAAGGATGCAACATTGCACTGGTTCATGGGCTTACCTGGAGATAGCATCGCAACCTGGGCTCAGATGTAGCTGGCTTTTAACAACAAATATCAGGACTACTGTAGGTCAAAGGATATTAAAGAAGAAATTTTTTAGGATAACCATGGGCCAGGATGAATCCTTAGAAGACTACGAAGAAAGATTCCAACTCAGTTACAAAAGTGCCAGGTGTACACTTGACCCTGAGTCACTAAAGCTAGTATTGCTCAAGGGAGTAAGAGAAGAGCTTATGGATACCTTACACTTGTTAGCATGAGGAGATTTCTACCAATTACCCTATGAGGATATGAAGACTATCTTTAGAAACCATTATAGGGCAGCCGGGAAAAATGGTAGGGGTAGTCAACCTATGGCCGGTACATCATCTTCCAACTCATCCATCAAGGGTGAAATTGGAAATATGCTGGAAGATTTCAAAAGTGAGAAGTTGCAAACCCTTACCTTGCAAATGGACACCATGAACATCAAAAGGAAGCAATAGGAAGCAGAGATACCCTTGTCCATATTTTGTCCTAGATGCACCAGGGGGCATCCTAGGAATGAAAGTCCATTGAATTGTATTGAAATTTTCTCGATCTGTGAAGAGAACCACTCCACAGACAAGTTCCCTTCCTTACCCAGACTCAAAGCTGTATATCAAGG
Source organism: Pinus tabuliformis (assembly GCA_031772625.1). Classification (NCBI taxonomy): domain Eukaryota; kingdom Viridiplantae; phylum Streptophyta; class Pinopsida; order Pinales; family Pinaceae; genus Pinus; species Pinus tabuliformis. Next base: position 1,108,513,963 of record CM062805.1, read on the forward strand.
AGCTGAAGGGGTCACTAAGCAGCTTTACTACATTAACCAAAGGAGGCCTCCTGGGCTTAGACCATACCAGCAAGGCATGTAAGGATCATCCTATGCATATTACAACCCAAACCAAACCACAACTATACCTTCTTGGGGACCCCCTACTCATCCTTCTTAGTCTACACCCCCTCCTTAGTCCAATGTGTCTCAGTATCATTACCAGCCAGCCAGCTAGTGATTTCAACCTTACACTCCACCATAACCTCAGTGGAATAGACCATTTCAGGGGTGGAGGCCCCAATACAACAATGCTCCAGCTCTATTGCATTCACCACCTACCCAACCACAAATCCTACACTCTGCTCCACCTAAGCAACCCTAGATTCTTGCCTAGCCAAATCCAAACCCAAAAAATAGGCAGGCTCAGCAAGTATACAGTGGAGATACATCATATCCAAATTATGTTGTGGAAATCCAAGAGATTAACCTAAGACCTGGGAGAGTCCTCACAAATAACCAACCTCCCCCTCCACATAGGGAGGTTGAGGAAGAAAGATAAGAAAGAAACCATAAAGTAAATCCACCCTTTCCTGAGAGATTAGCCCAACCACTCCAGCCTACCCCAGAAGAAACTAAACCTCTAGGAGAATTGAAAAATCTGTGTAAAGATCCCCCTTCTCAAAGCAATAAAAGATGTTCCCATTTACAATAACTTGATTAAGGAGAAATGCTTCAAGCATCTAGGAAGAAGAAAAATGGATGCCCCTACCATTAATGTCATTGGGCAACTGTCCGACTTAATGCTGGGGCAGGTAATATGTCCGAAATATTTGGACCCTGGAAGCCCTGTAGTAGATGTGCACATCTATTCATGTGGCTCTTTTCCCAACGTCTTGAATTTACATACTCATATGAACCTAGGTTCGAATTCATGGCACCAAGTAGTTATAGTATGTGTTTACATTATATAAACTTAAATCTATATAATTTTTTTTTCCTTTTTAAATTTATACATCATTTTCTAATGGTTATTTGGGCTTCTCGAATTAGGGTTGAATTTACATGGTGACAAAAAGTTATCAATTATATTTGCATCAATCATATTAGAGTTTTCCTAGTACCTTAAGGTGGCCATAAGAACCCTTAAAGATAGAGGTTAAATTTATCACCATGGAAATTTTTTATATGTGCTTATGTTACAAATCCAGACACACTTTTAAAGATTTTTTTTCTTTTTTTTTCAAGTTTTGACATGTGTTTATTTGACAAACTCAAACACGCTCTAAAGTTTTTTTTAGGCAAATATTATTAACTGGGTTCTATTCACATGGATCTTCATCCATCATCTTGAAATTTCCATAAACAATTAAAATGACTAACATAAATGAATGATTTGTATTATTGTAGTACTCGTTAGGTGGTCGTATTTTTGTTCCTAGACTAAATTAGTCATTCATGTTAGTCATTTTTAGTTGCATTACTTATTATCTAGTCGTATATTTTAGCCTGTGACTAGCTTAGTTTTTTATGTTAGTCATTTTTAGTTGTCTCACTTAAGATTGCTCATTTTTAGTCGTATTTCACTTGCAAAAGTTATGGTGACTAACGTTTTTGTCACCTAGTCACTAATTTTTCATTTTCTACTAGTGTGTGTACAGATGCTTGCGAAAGGGGACTTGGTGGAGTTCTCATGAAAGAAGGACATGTAGTGTGTTATGAGTCACGAAAATGGAATGAGCATGAGTTGAACTATCCAACACATGATCTTGAGCTACAACGAATATATATGCATTGAAGATATGGAGACATTATCTTCTTGGAAGGCAGTTCACATTGATGACCGATCATAATGCGTTGAGGTATTTGTTTGACCAGCCGAATCTAAATTCCATGTAAGCTACATGGTTGGCTACCCTTAGTGAGTTAGACTTCAAGATCAAATACATCAAGGGGAAGGAGAACCGGGTTGTAGATTCTCTTAGCAGGAAGGTATAGGTAAATCATATAACAACTATAAGCTCTTATGGGACAAAGTTACAGGATAGGATTTTGTAGGCAGGGCAACGGGATGACAAATACATGGAGATCATGCATAGGTTACAGTAGAGTACAACTGCAGTTACAAGTGCAGGTATAGATATAGGTGAGCAGAATGTAGACTATCATCTTACGGAAGATGGGTTAGTGGTATTTAGAGACAAAGTCTATGTACCGAATTACAGTGAGCTCAAGAGGATTATCTTGAGAGAGTTTCATGTGAAGCCATACTTAGGGTCATCCATGATATCAGAAGACATTGAGAATAGTTAAGAATTTCTACTACTAGACGAATCCGAAGAAACAAGTGGTAGAGTTCATGGCTAGATGTTTAGATTGTCAGTAGATAAAGGTGGAATGTGAGCATCTAGGTGGTCTACTATAGCCTATAGTGATTCCCTAACGGAAATGGGAAGTCATAAATATGGATTTCATCACAGGTATTCTAAGGACAATGAAGTAGCATGATTATATTATGTTCATGATTAACAGGTTGAGCAAGGTAGCTCACTTCATTTCAGTAAAGACTACCTATTCAGCCAATGAGGTAGCACAAGTGTTCATCAGAGAGATAGTAAGGCTACATGGTGTTCCAAAGAAGATTGTGTCAGATAGGGATGCAAAGTTCACTTCAAAGTTTTGGAAGGAGGTATTTGTAGGCTTAGGTATAGATTTGGCCTTCGCTATCGCTTATCATCTGCAGACATATGGATATACAAAGAGGGTCAACAAGATATTGGAAGATATGTTGAGGATGTACGTGATACATCAATAGAGGAAATGGGAGGAGTATCTTCCATTAGTTGAGTTCGCATACAACAATCGTTATCAGGATTCATTGAGGGTGAGTCCTTTTGAGGCATTGTATGGACAGAGTTGTAACACTCCCATTAGCTGGAGTGATCTAGTGAATAAGGTACTTATTGGACCAAACATGTCGGTGGACATGGATTAGGAAATGTAGGTTATAAAGAAGAACCTAAAGGAAAAATAGGATAGACAAAATAGTTATGCGGATCAACACAAGGTATTCAAGGAGTTTCAGGTTGAGGAGCATGTGTATTTTCACATCAAGCCCATGAAAGTCTGTTTGAGGATTGGTTCATGTGCCAAGTTGGCACCAAGATATTGTGGGCCTTTAAGGATCCTTGAGAGGATTGGATCAGTGGCATATCAACTTGCACTACCTCCAATGGTGAAAGTCCATGATTTTTTCCATATTTCATTTCTTAATAAATATATAAAGGATGTTGATCATGTTATTGATTGGTCATTATTGCAGGTGGAGAAAGAAGGAGAGTATCAACCGAAGCCTTACTACATATTACAACGGAAGCATCTCATGCTCAAGAATAGAGCCATAGAGAAAGTTAAAGTTCAATGGAAGCACTTTGGGTCTAAAGAAGCTACATGGGAGATGACAGATCATATGCAGGCCCTATATCCTTCGTTGTTTTATGGTTGAGGCAAAGCGGTTTTGGTTTGATGTTGGTATATGTTTGGCATATGTTTTGTTGATGTTTTAGTATATCTATGAATACTTATATGGATGTAAATACCACCATGAGCTAAGTTATAAAGATCCAATAAGCGATATGGATGTCATGTTATTATGGTTGTTATATTGTCATGTTATCATGATGTTTTTATTTTGAGTAGGTCTTTTATTGTAAATACTACAATGAGTTAAGTTATAAAGCTGCATTGGCAGTATGTTTTCGTTTCAAAAATTTTGGTGAGGTCATTGTGTGTTTTAACATTGAGGATGGTGTTCCCCAAGGGGGAGGGTTTTGTAACATCCCTGGTGAAAATTTCAAGTAATAAAAGTTAATAGAGGAAAAAAAAAATACCACGGGTAAGGGACATGTATTCCAAGATGAATGTTGGACACAGATATCCTAGTGGGCATCACTAAATGTGCGTTTATGTCTAACAAAATTGGCAAAGTAAAAAAGGCATTTTTGGCATGTTTATTTATGAAAATAAAGGAAATTAGGAGAAAAGTAAGGTGAAAGGTCATAGGTTGCATGTGAGGAGGAAAATGAAGGAAAATAATGGAAAATGAAGAAATTAGAGATCTCATTCATAAAAAGGCTTCTGAGGATTAGTTGGAAAGGCTTTGCTAACCTTTTGCCAGTCCATTTTTGGATCTCTCTCGTTATTCTCTCTCTCTCAGTCACTCTTGGTCACTTAGAGTTTCTTGGAGCACTCTAGCTTTGGATCAAGGAAGGAAAACCAAGCAAGGGAAAGGAAGGAATGTAAGGATCAAGGAAGGAAAAGCAAGATCAAGTAGCTTTAGTAGGAATACTTGCAGGTAACCTTTTGCATATGTGACACTTCCTAGCTAGTTTGGACATGCATGGCTTTGCATGTTGGTGTATAGTTCTCTTATTGTTGGTGGTATGGTTTTTCCGAGTTATGATAGTGGTTTTTAGCCTAGCCTTTCCTTTTCCAGATGACATGGTGTTGGGATTTTTGTCTCAATTTTTGAGCTTTGGTTGCTAGACGGATTTTAGAATCTAGGGCAAAGGTGGTCTCAAGTTCCACTCCCAAAGGCCTAGGAATCCCTTGACCGGTTTTGGTGGGGTACATGGTATATCTTGAGGGAGAAGTATCAGTTTATGACCTAGTGATATGAGTTTGGATTATAGTAAATCCTGAGAGAATGGTCTCAATTTAGGGCTTAGTGATCTGGTTTGCATTGCGGTAAAACATGAGAGACAAGAAGATGGAAAATTCCTCAAGGATAGTGATGGATTCTGGATGGCATTCCAAGTTCGATTCGGTTGTGATCAAAGCACCATTTTTGTTGTGATCATGGTTTGATGAGGGTGGAGGTGGATTTACTTTTGGATTCCCTAGTTTGTTCTATGAGATCCCACATTCATGATTGGAATATGGAACAAGGGTGATTGGTTGAAAGAGAGATTTGGTTCAGCCATGTCTATGGTCGGGTGGTATGTGGAAGTCCTGAGCCTGGTTAGGTTTGCCTATGATTAATAAAAGCTAAATTATCATACTTTTACATTGCTTTATATGTGGATTTAATGGTTGCCATATCTAAGATATTTATATGGTTTTATGCTTCTTATAATCATGGTTAAATGACTGGTTCATGTAATGGTTATTTGATATATATACTTGTAACTCTTAAATGTATCGATGAAAGAACTAATTGATGATATAATAGTTCAATGGAGAAAGATGTGAACCTTCTGGTTATGTTTCATAATTTCTTTCAATCATTTATGCTTTGCTTGTATCTTAGACCTATAGGGTGCATTGATGCCAAGTGTTTGACAAAATGTGAGTCCCAGTTGGGGATTCTCAAGCCTAATCCTAAGGTTGATTTTGAGTATTTAGTATTGTTATCATGTCTTTGAATGGTTTTTAAGGTTTTAACAAGTTCTGGGGAAAGGATGGGTTTCTAGGCTAGAAATGTGGCTCAAATCTTAGGGTCATTGGCACAGTGATGCTGAGAAAATTCCATAGTCACTGGCACAAAGGCCTATGGGAGCGACTTTGAGTTCTTGGTAGTTGTCTTTCCTATAGCATGATAGCTACTTTGGGTTAAGAGGCTTAAAACATCAGTGGGACCCAAGGACAAGATGTTTGAGTGCATGACATATCTCTTGGGGCTGTAATTGCTGATGTGGATGGATTTGTTTGATGAGTTACATCAATTCCATTTCCTTAAGGTCACCAAGGAGATAGAATACCTTATTGTAACCTCTCTCATCACATGTTTGCCCAACCAGTTGGTTGCTTGGGTGGACCTGGGAGGAGGGGGTGTTACACTTACTTTGTTGACTTCATCCTCAATGCTATTAAGATCTACCACCACTTTATCTGGGGAATTATTTTTCCACATCTAGGATTCCACCTTCACTTTTTCCGCTTCAATCATTAAGTGGGGTAATAGATGTACAAGAATCAATCATAATTATGTTCCTACAAAAGGAGGATTAGCCTTTAATTTCCAAGAAAAGAAGGAAGGTGGCCTCCTTATTGTAGACTACTCTAATATAGTTTTTTTCATACTACCCTTTCTCTTTAGGGTTAGGTGTTTCCTCAATTTCAATAAGAGTGGAAACAGGAAGCTAAGGCTTTCCACTAGATCTAGTTCTAGTGTTTTTTGTTTTCTAATATTCAATTAGTTGGATAGGATTTCTTACCTCGGGTTTGGTGGGGGTACTCAATCATGCCAAGGTGGCTTCTATCTCATTTTTCATCCTCCCCCAATGTAGATTTATTCTTTTTTTTTTAGGGTATAACTACTACCATCCCCCTCCCCATTTTAACTATCATATTTTTAGGTCTACATAGATCTTCTTGTGCGTCCAAGAAGGCCTTTATATCCATGTCTACAAAGTTGTCCCAAGAAATGGGATGTTATAAGACTTCCAATGCATTATTTAAAATTAATTTAATCAAGCCATGATGGGGAAAATGTTTTTTATTTACATCCTTTATTGTTCATCTCCTTGAGATATTGTAGGAGAAAGAATGTGATACTTAGTAAATTAGACATTTGGAAGTGGGAAGGGAATATCAATAGATATAGAAGCCTAAATTGGTAACAATATCCTACAATGAACTTTCCCTCATAAGAGATGTACTATAGGATATTGTAGGCTACCTCAACCCATGGTTCAAGCAAGATTCCCCTCCATTTTTTTTTCCTCATGACTTCTCATCTTGTAGGAAAAACTTCTTCTTGGAAGTGATGGCCTCCTGCCTCTATTCATTATCCCACAAAGTCATTTGGGATGTTCTAATTATAATCACAGAGTCTTGATTGAATTAAATATCTCGTCCCCTAATTATATTGAAAAACTCATGTCCATCAAGGTTCGAAAATTCACCTAAATTTCTAGTGCCACTTTATCATCAAAACAACTAATATTTTCAATGAATGCTAACCAATGAAAATTTTCAAAACATGGAAACAACTCTAGGGTGATGGTGAATCATGATGGTGTTAGTCGGTCCCTTTTTGTCTAAAGTAAGAAGAGAATAAATATAACTTCCCTCTTACATGGTTCCCACAATTAACTTAGAGCCAATATAACTCAAAGAAAACACCTAGTTTGACACACAATTTTTTTATGCAGAATGTATAATTCTTTTTGCAAGATGACTTATAGGAAATTCAAGAGATGTTTGGCACCAACCTTTCAACACATATAGATGGTTTGACTTATTTTCATGTGAAATCTTGTAGCATTTTACACAATCCTAGCATACCCTACTTCAATCCTATAGTATCATGTAACAATCTTGTAGTAAATTGTAGCAACCTTGTAACTACATGTGATTCACTTGTAGCTCTTTGTTGTGGCATGAACCTCATTGATAAAAACAATAAACAACTATTATTTTAAAATGCAAGTTATTATGAATACGTTTTGTGGTTAAGGGGTGGTAAGGATGGTACTCAAAGCGCAATGTTGTTTGTCTCATATGCCACCCCACATTTTGAAGTGAGTATAAGATGTAGACACGATATGATCGTATTTCAACCATTACATCATTAAAATAATGATCACCCTTTTCGATTGAGACAAAGAGGTAATTTTTTACTTGACTACCACATGTGGTAGGAAAACTTTAGGAAAAGTGGGTGCTACAATTGATGTTTAGCTTTTGGCTACGAGCTTATGTAAACCCCAATTTGTGCAAATAAAGAAAATTTTAAATACATTTAATATCAATTCAAATATAGTTTGGGACTCCAAACCTTATGTTTAACTTTTAGAATCATAATTTCAATGAATTCCATGGATGCAGATGCTTCAAAGATTGGGTTGATGTTTCTTTTTTTGTACACCTTACCATGTAGCAGTCTACAGGGGATCATGTATCTACCTAGTACTACTTCGCCAATCATGGGGTGGCTTCTATAGTTGTGGAGATGTTGAAAAATATGGCTTCGTTAGGGAGCTCGTTATATGGGTAGGTGTAAAAATACTGATCTACATGACCTTTACAACTTGTTATCGGATTATGTAGTTTCATGTAGTAGGCACAAAGGCCTTTTAATTTTAGTCAATAATATTCTTAGTTGATGTTGGTGACTTGATAATTCAAAAGATAAATTAAATGTGGATAGATAAAGTTTTAAGTTGTAAGTGATGAAAAATTGAAGGAAATAGAAAGCTATATGGTGAAACAGGGAAAACATAGTGAGAGAAGCACATTTATAGAGCTTACACATGGAAATGATAATGATTGGGATCTTGTTGGTGTTATCCTTTGGATAAGATAATAATAAAAACTTGGATATTTATCCTTTTACAGAGAGATGTTTCTCTTGTATTATCTTTGGACTTTCCTGCAGCACTTCAAGAATTATTAAGTAAATATATGATGTTGACTTGAAATAGGTGCAAGGTTGTACCCTTTATTTCAGATTTTTGTAGTATGTTCATTTTTATTGACCCAATTGTTATCTCTTATTTTGTTGTCGAGGAAATTGTTCTTGCACAAAAATCAACGTGAGAAATGATGAAAAGTCAATACGTTTTTTCTTTTTCTTTTTTCTTCTCAGCTTAATGGCTACCTCATGAAGATTTTTAATGAGAGAACCTACTTTACTAGAGCTTTATTATCTTTCTATTTTTTTCCTTTTTTCCAATCTCAATGACTGCCTCATGGAATTTTTAGCCAATGAGTCTATCTCAAGAGTCTTAAAGGAGGTTTTTCACTTCAGAGTTTTTCTTTCTTTATTAGTACCTACATTATATGAAAAAAATATTTCTTCATAAAAGGTACCTAAGGATCTACCAATATTTTAGAACATCTATGTAGACTAAAAATTCAATGGAAATGATGTGATATCAACCCATCCCAATAAATGTCCACACTAGTTGAATTTTCATTGAACTCAATATGTCAATTGTTTAAGAATTGGCATTAAGATCCCCACTTCCAATGCCAATGTAAGATAGTTTCTACTTCTTCAATCATTTTAAACATCCAAACGAAACACATTTTCACCAGAATCAAGGTACATGGAAATGCCACCACCATTTTTGCCAAAATTTTCCTATGTCAGGCGAGGAGGTAACTCCTCAAATTGAATTATGTTTTTGCATTAAGGTTGATCATAGATATATACATGGAGGAAGAGACACTTGGGCTTCATCTCCTAGTGTCACATCATATTCCAACTCTCCTTATTTTCTATTTACATTATTTTACACATATTCGTCCAATTCCAAGGATTATTTGTGAACATTCCCCCCCTTAATCTAAAGGGATGTTGGTGAGTCGAAGCATAAATGTGAATCATTCAAAATTTTCCCTTCCAAACACTTTGATGAAGATGTCTACAATGTGCTAAGTTGTAGAACAATGGCATAGATGGATTGCCTTTGCCTCAACATGATGTTGAATAAGATGGTATTTTGTATTTATGTGCTTTGTTCAATCATGGAAATTTGGTTCCTTGGCCAACTTTATTCCATAAGTGTTGCCAATCATGAATGGGTTTGAATGCACTTGTTTCACCTACAAATATTCCATAATTTTCCTGAGCCAAACAATTTTCTTTGTTACTTCAGCTACTGCCACATATTCTTCCTCTGTTGTGGAATCTATTGGAACTGATTGTTTGCATGATCTCTAGGAGAGAGCTCCTGATCCAAGACTCATAGAATAACCTAAAGTAGATACCCCAATTTCTTTATCTCCATCGAAGTCTGAATCAGAGTATCCAATCAAGCTGAAGTCACCCACCTGTGTATACTTAAGTCCAAAGTATTGAGCTCCCTTCAAGTACTTTAGAACTCCTTTCACATCAAACCAATGTCACTCACAAGGCTTCTTCATAAACCTAGAGAGGATTCCAACAAAAAATGAAATGTCTAGTCTGGTAGTAGTCAAGTAGTTGATACTTCCTACAAGTTTTCTATACTTTGTTGCATCCTCAAATTATTTTCTTTTAGTGGATATGAGCTTTACGTTTTGTTCCATTTGAGTAGTCAAAGGATTGCACTCAACCATGCCAAACTTGTTCAACATATCCCCAATGTACTTCTTCTAAGAGAGGAATATAAACTTCAGATGTAGAGTTACCTCAATTCTGAGATAGTAGTGAACATACCACAAGTCTGTCGTTTCAAAACCTTTCCTCAATTCCTTCTTTATGGATGCAATATAACTCTCATTTTTCCATGTCATCAAAATATCATCTACATGCACCACAAGGTATATAATTTTTTTGTCAAATTTCTTGACAAACAAAGTTGTGTCATCAAGATCATAATGTTTGAAGCTGAATCTTAGAAGACGCTTAGTTAATTTCTCATACCAGGCTCGTAGTGCTTTCTTGAGGCCATAAAAGGATTTTACAAGCTTGCATACTTTATTTTCTTGACCATTCATAACAAATAATTCTAGTTGGGGCAGAAAAACATTTACTTTTAGATATCCATTCAAGATTTAAGCAATTTTTACATCCATTTGATGGAATTTCCAACCATTTTGAGCTGCCAAGGAAAATAGTTTCTGGATGGTAGCCCAGTTTGATGCCGAGGGAAAAGTATCCTCATAGTTCACCCCTTCCTTCTATGAAAACCTTTTTCCAAAAGCCTGGATTTGTGCTTGTCAAGTGAGCCATCAGCTTTATACTTTTTCTTGTAGGCCCACTTGCTGCCTATTGGTTTGGTTCCCAATAAAGGATCCACCAGCTTCTAAGTTTCATTCTTTATCAATGAATCATACTCTTTCTATATCAATTCTTTCCATTCATCATGAGAAGAGGATTCTTTGGAGGAATTTGGTTCAAAATATGTAGACAAATTCAGTTCACAATCATAAGAAACATCCAGATCAACATGATCTAGTGGATCAAAATAATTCTCAAAATGGAAAATTTGTGATAGAGCTTGAAACCTATGCGGTTGAATAGATCTCGACAATCTGAATCCAATGCAACTCATTTCACTAAAATCCGGCATCAGATGCTCCAAGAAATGCATTCTAATCATTTTGTCAATCAGTTGAATTTTGGTAAAAAGGGACAACTGACTATTCATTATGGGCCAGTGGTAGGATGCCATGTGGCCTCTCCTGATTGGTTTAAAAATTTGGAATTTTAATGGTCCTATGATTTCTCGAGAAGTGGCAATGTCTTATTGGTTCTAATTTGGTTGATTTTATTGGTTTAAGGATTTGTTGAGGTGGCCCAATGAGGGAGCGTGACATGGGGCAACCAAGGGCTACCACGTGGCCTCCTCATGGGCGACCAAAATTTTGTAAGGGGCCAAATGGCACCCTAGTGATTCAAAACTATGACCACATGCCAACTAACCAATGCCCACACCACTGCGCCATGCTTATTATTTATTAAAACATTTTGTGAAAAACATATTCAAAGTGTCTAAAAGGCACATTTTGGGCGGGGGGGGCGCCAGTGGGGGGGTGGGGGGGCAGGCTAAGACCTAGCCCCTAGCCACCCATGCTCCAGAGGACCTCAAATGGGCCATACGTTTAAGACCGAGTGGCATAAGTTTGGGGGCCAGCACCTTGGGGCCGAACCAAGGTCACATGTAGGTGATAAAACCAAGGGCACGTGTAGACAGGGGCTAGACAAAACACCTTTCTTCGGCACTTTATACGGTCATTTGGCAGTCATGCGAGCAGGATTTTCAGGACTAGGGGCTTAATGGTGCCTTTAACAATCCTACAATTTCACCCGTCGAGCGAGAATTGTGCTAGGTTTATCATGCTGGTTGTGCATTTGGGGCACACGAGCCATGTTTTTGCCAAATTGTAGGATGGTTAGCTACAGAACTTGGGAAAAGAGAGAAAGAGGCACAATTTTCTCAATTTTTGACCAAATAAGGTGCAGAAAGAAACCAAACAGGGGTTTTATACTGTTTTGGAGCCATTGGAGCTATTGTTTAAGCATTGTGAGCATTATAACTTGATGTATACACATGCTTTTGAGCATAATGGAAGAGGCCTAACATTGGAAGCTGGACCAGGAGATGTAGTCCGAGAGAGGGGTGAACTCATTTATCATTTGTTATCTTATGTGTTTCAGATTTGCTTAATTGTCTCTATTTGGCTATATAATTTGGTTTAAATTTAATTGTTCATGTGTTTAGTAAGCTGATCCTCTACCCAAAACACATAAAAAATTAACTTGCAAATTGTTTAAAAATCTTCAAGTTTCACATACACATCATTTTGGTATCAAAGCTCAAGGTTTTCACTGTGAGGATTTGATTTGTTTGAACGTTTTTTTCCGATGCTTACAAGGTTGAAACTCAAGAGAGGAGAAGAAGAATTGGTGGAGCCAAGATCTCAGATTGTCTCAAGGAGAACAAATACTCCTCAAGCTTCAATAGTCATGGCATATGAAGATGGTCTAGAAGACATGTTTGGAGATGAAAAGACTTTCAAAAAAACATTCTTTGAAATGTCAGAGATTGTTAAGGTTTTGTATGAGGAGAGGAATTCTGGATTGTAAGGAGAGAGCTCAAAATCTACTAGAGAAAAAAGAGAAAATCCTCCAAAAGGAAATGGAGGGAATGGTGGCAAACCACCACCTTCACTTCCATCGTCATCCTCATCTTCACCTTCATCCTCACCTTGTACCTCTTCTACCCTTTCACAAACACATCAAAATTCCCCAAGATGTCATGGTAAAACTCCTTTAATTAAGCTTGATATTAAGTTTGAATTTCCTATGTACAATGGAGAGGTAAATGCATAAATATTAGAGAATTTGATTTGTTAGATTGAGCGTATTGCAGGATACAAAGAATCAAAGATGATGAAACCAAGATTCAGCTTGCTTCTGTTAGATTGAGGACATGAAGAAACATGATAATATTTTATCATCTTGGAATGATCTTATTGTTGCAATAAGAAGAAAATTTTATCCATTACCATATATGCAGAAATATATTATGGATTGGTAGAAATTTAGGCAAGCTAAGGGTTAAAATGTGCAATCTTATACTCAATAGTTTAGGAGGAGAGCCTTAATATTTGGTGAAGATCTTTCATCTCAAGACACTTTGCTCAAATACATTGGAGGATTTCATAGTTACCTTAGAAAAACTATTCTCATGTTTAACCCTACGAATTTAGATGAACTTTGTGTACAAGACACACATATAGAAGTAAGAGGGAAGAATGTTTCTGATGAGAATAGTGAGGGTTTCTTTGAATCTGGAGAAAAAGGAAAAGGTAAATCCAAAGGAAAGGGGAAGAAGAATGCTGGCATCAAGATGGAGAAAGACAAACTCACATGTAAATATTGTTCCAAAGCTAGACATGATGAATATCATTGCTAAAAACTTCATCCAAAAATGAGACTCAAAAAGTTTAAGAATGAGGGAGAAGGAGAAGACAACTGCAACTACACAATGTGATTTAGATTCAGATTCTAGAGATGAAACAAAGATCATATTTATGGGTTTCAAGGGTAAGGACATTACAAGTACTATTTCTCCAAATTGTCTTAATGAAACTCAAGATCATAAACAATAATAGATTTTTTCCACATTAGAGTTATTTCAAAACATACCAGGATAGATACATTGTTTGATAGTGGTTCACAAGAAAATCTTATCTCAGAAGACATTATCAAGAAGTTGAATCTAGAAACCATTCCTCATCCTAAACCATATCCTTTAGGTTGGGTATGTGACAATGAAAAATTTCATGTGACAAGAATATGTAAATTGAAATTTGCAATCACTGCAAACTTTCTAGATGAGGTAGAGCTTGATGTAATTCCAAATGATATATGTGGTATTGTTTTGGGAAGCCCATATCTTTATGATAGGAGAGATATTTTTCAATGCCATGAGAACAAATATCATTTGTTCAATAATTGGGTTGAGTATATTGTTAGATCACACAATAATAAGATGAATGTGTATCTTGTAAATGTGGGACAAATGAAGAGATTTGTTAATGCTAGTCATAATTTTTCATCCTTAATGTTCAAACATAAAGATGTTGATGAATGTAAAACCTTTCAGGGATATGAAGAAAATGTGAAAATTTGATTTCATAGATGTCACTATTGTAAGTGATAAGATGTTTAAGGATTCTAACATGTTGCCTTCTCAATGAGGTCAACAACATCCATTAAATTTACAACAGTATGCCTCATTGATGAACATTCATGTGAGCAAGATATCAGTGTTACAGGGTGCAAGAATCAAAGAGAAAATGTAAAAGAAATTTGAAAACGAGGCCACTCATTCCAAAACTTCTTCTTGTGGGTTTCATAATGTGTTGGCTTTGAAAAGGGATGGTGCATGGTGATGGCGATCACATTTGGTCAAGATTCGAGCCAAGTATAAGGCTAGACATGGTAAGCCTCATCATGACAACAATGTTCAAGACGAGAAGAATTTGAGATTGTATAAGTTTACTTTGATTGGAGATTGAAGAGGGAATTTGTTTATTCCTTCAAATTCAGTTCGTTGTTCTACATACTCTGGAAAATTGTAGCAAGATTTTATGTATGACAATAAGACAAGAACTCCAAAATCAAGGAAAATATATTTTCATAAAAAGCTCAAAATGTGAAATTCAAGCAAATTTCAGTGGATTGAGACTTGAAGGGTGAGGGATTTGTACCCTCATTTATTTGTTTAGTAATAAAGAGATTTTATAGGTCCCAAAGTTTCCAATGGGGAGGAGTGATCCAGTGGATCATTTTAATGCTCAAAATTGAAAGAGTGACAAAGCTTGAAACCTATATGACTGGATACATCTTGGTGATCTTAATACAATGCACCTCATTTCACTAAAATCTGACATTAGATGCTCCTAGAAATGTGCTCTAATAGTTTTTTCAAACATGGGAGTTTTGGTAAAAATGTCGATTGACTATACATTTTGGGTCAGTGGCAGGCTGCCACATGGCCTTTCCTGATTGGTTTAAAAATTTGGAATTTTCATGTTCCTGTGGTTGCTCGACAAGTGGCACTGGCACTGTCTTATTGGTTTGTATTTGGTTGATTTTATTGGTTTAAGGATTGGTTGAGGTTTCCCAATGACAATGTGGGACAACCGGGGGCTTCCACGTGGCCTCCTCATGGAGGACCTAAATTTTCTAGGGGGGGCCAATGACACCCCAGGGATTTGAAATAATAACCACATGCCAAGTAACCAAGGCCCACACCACTAGGTCATGTTTGTTACTTATTAAAACGTAGTGAAAAACACGTATTTAAAGTGTCTAAAAGGTGCATTTGGGGTGGGAGGAGGGGGGATAAGACCTAGCCCCTAGCCAACCCTACACCACAAGACCGAGGATTAGGGCATAGCCCAACCAAAGATTAAAGCCAAAGTTTATTTGCAAATGGAGCCATATGTTAAAGACCGAGCAACATAAATTGGGGGGCTAACACCTAGTGGTTGAGCAAAGGTAACATGTAGGTGATAAAACCAAGGACACGCGCAGACAAGGGCTAGACATACCCCATAACTTCGGTAATTTATGCGGTTGTATGACCATCATGTGACTGGGATTTTTGGGACTGGGGGCTTAATGGTGCCCTTAATGGTCCTACAATTTCACTCGCCAAGCGAGAATTGTGCCAAGTTTATCGAGCCACTTCTACATTTGGGGCGCATGAGCCAGGTTTTGGCGGAATGTGGGATGGCTAGTTGCAGAACTTGGGAAAAGAGAGCAAGAGACATAATTTTCTCAGTGTTTGACCAAATAAGGTGCGGAAAGAACCAAAATGGGGGTTTTTTTACTATTTTGGAGTCATTAGAGCTATTGTTTCAGCATTTTGAGCACTGTAACTTGATGTATACACGTTTTTGAGCATAAAAAAGAGGTCCAACATTGGAAGTTGCACTAGGTGATGTAGCCTGAGAGAGGGGTGAAATCCTTTATCATTTGTTGTTTTATGTGTTTCATTTATGCTTAATTGTCTCTGTTTGGTTGTATAATTTGGTTTAAAATTTATTTTTTATGTGTTTAGTTTTGGGTGTCGGAATTGCAATTTAATTGAACTCCTTAACCACTTGATTTGTCAAACTAGGTCTACGTAAGCTTAGACGCGTAGCGCATGAAATGCCAATGATTATGGCATTGACATTTTCAAATCCTACTTCTAATCTACTAATTAAATCATGCAGAATCAACAAGAAATAAATCACAAAGAAAACCTTTAAGCAAAATGACACCAAGCCACTCTGGGTATTGGATTCACTCAAGAAAAATACTTACCAAAAACTTTGATAAAACAATAAATCACAATTTGCAGTCACACTTAAAAAGACATCAAAGAACAAAATTATGTCCCTGTGGTTGAATTCCAATGCTTAGAAAACATAAAGGAATGATAGTCTACAGTATTCTTAGGTCTGCTTCCTTTACCATAAATTTCTCATTCCTGTACTAGAATAGTTACGTTCCTGTACTATAATGGATTCGCTCTTGCACTAGAATACTCTATTCCTGTATTGGAACACTTCATTCCTATACTGGAATGTTCTGTTCGTGTAGTGGAACACTTTGTTCCTATACTGGAACACTATCTTCTTGCACTTAGAACATTGTGTTCCTGTACTAGGACAAATTCACATTAAAAAATACTTCACTCATAAATCAATGTGCTATAAACAGTAAACAGGAAATTAACAAATGCAGAAAGAAATCTTTAACATGATAATTAATAAAAAGAATCACAAATCCATTGCACACTTTCAGAAAAAAGGAAAACTACAAAGATTCAAGGAAATTCTCGCAATTGCAGAAATGAGAAACTCAAGTGTTGTGATAAAAGATCATTGTTCAAAAGATCAAACATAAGCCCTTTCTGAATCTCTTTCATAGTGTGATATATATACTCTGCATAATAATGAATTTAATTTAAACACATGAAGTCTCTAAGTTGAGAAAATACCATTAACGATTCTTGTACTAAATATTGTTCGATTTAAATTCACTCAAGGATATCGTAACAACTTAAATTCACGTAAAGAAAATATCACAGAGCTATAACTTCGTATTTTAACTAGGGTATGCTACACCACAAAGGAAATAAATAGAACTTAAATCATTAAAATATGCGACCCTAACTGACTTCTAGAAATGATTCAAGAAACCTTCTCAGAAAAGAAAAGACATGTTGTGATGCTTTAAGAAAGAATAACAATTTTGAAACTGAAATAAAAAACCTTAATGCACACAAATACTCCTTAGATCTGTGATCACGTGCAAAAGAAATACACCCACAAGAGATTCACCACACCTGCAAGCTCGAGCATAAAGAAATCACTCTATGTAAACAAACATTAATGTATCTAATCACATCGAAATAAGACGGGGAGAACAAGTTGAGTTGGTTGGGCCCTAGCCAACTAGCTCATTTCCCTTCACGAAAATTCTTAACTCGAACGAGTGAAGGAATAATTACAAATATTAATAGGAACAATAAGTAAATGAAACTAACATTAGCTCCTTCTTTATTCAAATTTCTATACAAATATACATAATAAAACCATAAATCTAGCCGCAGAGTGTCAGGGCGATACAGTATTTCAAAATTACAAAAAAAATACCAAAGTCTCTTCTAGGTATTGTTAATAGAACCTATCTCAGAACACTAATTTATACAGATATATTTGGCTCTTGGCTACAATGGATGACTTAACAGGAAAATGGTGCAAACGTGACTGACCTCCATCTTTAGCATCTCCGTAGCACTCCAAGCTTGATACAGGAAGTGGAACAAGTCCCCCATCGATAGGTGTGCACCATTCCTTAACAAATATGATATTTTTGGAATCAATCTATAGCGAATCGGTCAGTTGTCCATCTGGTGTAGGAACTGCAGTGAGTATAAGAATATCGGATCTTGCATCAACCAACTCCGACTTCAATTAATGAAAATTTTTCATCACATCTTCAAGGAAATGTAAAATAGATAAGTTACAAGGAAACACATGCGTATTCAACCTCTTTAATTATTATAACCCTATTTAATCCATGTCCAAGAAAATCATAACAAGGAACCAAGACCCATGTGTAAAAGGCTTAATTTAATTATAAAACAGGGTTTAGGGTAGCATCATTTATGATAAAGCTACGGTTAAAAGAAAACAAGCTAGGGTTAGAAAGGTAGGTGACGCATTACAAAGTCCAAAGGGAAGCAATCAATAAGCGAATGGTCCCCATCGACAAGTAAAAGTGGTATTGTCTTGATCCTCAGGTGCAATTTTTATTTGGTTATAACCACTAAAGCCATCTAAAAATGAAAATTACTTTCGACCAGTAAGGGTATCTAGCACCTGATCGATAAAGGGAAGGGAAAAATAGCCCTAGACAATGCATTTGTTTACTTCTCTATAACCAATACAAATACGCCATCTCTCATCTTTCTTTGGAACTATCACTAGTGGGGAGACCCATTAACTATCAGATATAGGATAAATAAAACTAACATCTAAGAGTTTTTCTAATTCTTATCATCAATCTCTCTCAGTGAAGGATTCATGCGCCTTTGGGGTTGTTGAAAAGGTTGGGGTCCTTCCTAAATATAAATGTGGTGAGTACAAGTTTCAGGAGGGATGCCTTTTGTATCCTCATAACTCCATGCAAATGCACCAAGATGGTCTCGTAACAAGCTCACAAGCTACTCCTGTTGTGATTGGTCCATGTTTGAGCTAATATGTAAAGATTTTCCTATACTAATCTGAGCAAGAGTGGTCTCGGACTTGAGAATGCTTGTAGACGATACTAAAATCCATAGTGGAAACAGTTGGGATTCGTATATTTCCTAAAAACCTAGGCTAAAAGTTTTGAGAAAATGAGTCGAAATTTGGCATTGTGTCCAGATTGTTCAAGAAATCCTGAATCTCACCCTCTTCAGTCAACTCGACATAATGATGAATCAAAGAAATAGATCGAGCCTCCTCATCACTACTATCGTATTCTATCCATAAGGTATCTCGAACATCCTGGATAGATCTAGCAAGAGGGTAAAAGGTGACTTTTTCCCTAGCATCTCCATGAGAAATATGCATATCACCAAAATGACATCCTATATAAGCATCTATCATGGCCAGCCATGGTCATCCCTGTTAGAGTCGGTTTGGTCAGCCCTCCGTCAGAGATCGAAACTCTTTATGCATTTCATTTTTAGGTGTCCCGCTCCTTTCATTCAGCCGCATTCCACTAGGGGCATGCCATGATCTGATGGAGAAGGTCATGCTAGTCATTTCCCCTCATGTCTGGCTCCTGTTGGCTTAGGTCTTTTGTCAATGATCACCAAAGTCCATGACAGTCAAGGTCTGGTACTTTAATGGACAAAATTCATTTTCGGTCAATAGGTCTAGGGATTAAATCAATTTGGTCTTTAAATATGTCCAGTAAAGCCATGCAGGCCAGAGTGATGCCCTTATAAAGTAATGATTCACAGAGTTTCATCATCATATTGATAAACTTCGATTGTTCTCCAAAAACCTGTATTGAAGAAAAGTCAAACAGTGTCATGGGTGATAAAATTTTCAAAAAAGTCTTCAGTTGATCTCTTCAGGTGTAATCATGGTTTCCATGGCCAAATGTCCTGTCATGCAATCCCTGCAAAAGGTGCCGAAAATTTCATCATTTGAGCTACAATTTCATAGGAAAAGTGAAAATTAGGGTTGTTTTAAAGTCAGTGAAAAAGTGTCAAACATAACATTAGAAAAATGGGTTTTTGGAGAAGCAAAAATCTAACCCATCACTTCCAAGTCTTTATAAACAATTTTCCACCAAAATTGAAGTCATTGTGCAAATCAAGTGCGTAGGGAGACATTGCAAAAGGTTTGAGTGTGCATCGTGGTGTTTGGAGCCAAGTTGGAGGCCATTACAGGCGCACGGCGCATGTAGGCAGGGGCGCGGCGCACACAGAGCCTGCCCGCAGTGCAGTTTTCCAACGGGCGCGACGCACACCCAGGGCACGGCGCATTGGGTTTTGTGCGTGGCACACACAGACAAAGGGCCAGAAATAATGCCAAACTCCGTCAAATCTTTTGCGAAGCACATCAATTGCAAGGTAGGCTCGAAACATCACTTGTTCATCAAATTTTATGATTGATATGGTGGTTTTATGCCTGTGATTGAATGCAACAAATTTCATAAATTCAACCACAAGAAGACACCAAAAAACCATTGATGCTAGGGTTTTATAAGTGTATGTTGATGCCAAGGCTCTATTTTTCCTGCCCTACCACTTTTCCTTATTCCCCTATGCCATTTTTCCTATTATCACTACCCTAACACTACCAAACTCATATTCCCTTTCCCCTCCCCCTATTGGTCAATAAAAACCCCAAACCCTACCTTATTAAAACCCCAAACCCTAACCTATCAAAATACCCAAAACCCCTACATATCCCTAAACAAAATTCTCCCTATAACCCCTATTCCCATTACATTACTCCCACCTAATACTCCCTTTGTTTCATTGTTCCCCTTGGTGGCAGATATCACAAACAACACCCAGCTTCACCATCATCAAAGCGCAGCCTTAATACAATATATAAACAGTAGTCATGGCATCTGAGGGTTCATCAGAGTATGAGGTGGAAACTCACAGTGATACAACTTCAGGAGAACAGGCCCCCAGGAGACATCACAGGAGTGGAAAACATGTTAGGGATGAGCCAAACACCCTCACTGAATTGCAGGCATGCCCTCTTGCTTTGTCATGTTTCTAGCACCTAGCATGTTTTGAATTTTGTCAAAGGGTGGCAAATGTTAGAGTTCATCATGAGTTGGCCCATCTTTTTGTGCTTCACCTACATGGAGGTCAATCTATCTTGGCCAGGGTCACCTTCACTTTGGCACCCAAAACTATCTTAGTGGCAATAGGCATACCAAATGTTGGAGAACAATGGCATAAGAAAAATAAGGTGGATAGGCATCATTATGAGCCTTACATTAAGGCCAGTTGTTTGAAGCATCTCACAAGAGTCTTCCCATTCAGATTTTTGAAAGATGAGTATGCTCCGCTCATGAAATTGATCATGAAGTACTTCAGTTGTGAGGGGAGGTTTTCTCGCCTATATGCCTATCACATCAGGTTGCTCATGCACTTTACCAGGTTGCGGATGATGAACCTCGCATTTTTCATTTGCGGGAACATAGAGAGGATGAAAAATTTCATGCAGCATAAGACCCCTCAGCAGTAGCTCAGAAGTGTTTATCACTTTGCCCTTATCTGGATTTTGGTGGATCATCAGTTGGGATTGCAGGGCATTGCTTGGGAGGACTTCATCTCCCGTGACTTCTTCAGCACTCCACAGGTAGTATCAAAGGCAAAGCAAGAGATAGGTGGTCCTTCTCATCAGTATGAGCACCATGAGACCGCTACTATGCCAATATTCATCACCTATCAGTGAGGCAGTAGACATTTATTTGCAGCGGCAAAGCGAGTGTTATCTCCACCCGGGGTGGAAGGGGCCTCGCTTTCGGTATCGACAACACAGGAACAGGACAGATGGTAAAGAGACAATGCATGATGAAGGGCCTTCAGGTGAGCCATCAGGTGAATGAGAGACAAAATTCCTTCTCCTTCATGATGATGAGACAGATACAGAACCTACAAATGCAGAGCTTAGAGAGATCATCCAGAAGCAACAACCAGTGATTGAGGCCTTATCCATTGACTTGGAGAGGGCTAAGTGGAACATGAAATACCTAGAGCAGAGAAACAAGCAGCTTGAGGATCAGCAGACGATTATGGAGCTACAAAACATTCGTGAGCATCGCCAAGCTGCACAAAGGAGAAGAGTTGAGCTCACATCATTGGAGCAAGAGATCAATGAGGACCGGGAGGCCCATCTTGAGAGCGTTAACATGCACTTGGAGAGGCTGCTGGACAAAGACCACAAGGACCTAGCCTTACTGAGACACATGGCTTTCCATTACAGGGCATGAAACATGAGTGCAAAGGCCCGAATAAAGAATTTGAAGGCGAAATTGAGCAAAGCAGCAAGAGAGGCAGAAGAGGCAAAAGAGAAATATCGGCTTCGAATCTTGGCTGAGGCTTCTTTGGCACAACATAGCACCCCACAGAGAATCTCCAGCCCAAATTTCAAGGAATTTGGGCAAATTTTGGTCACATGACAAATTTTTGGGCAAAACACAGGTTTTTTCTCCCAGTGGCGCGACGCTAAAAATTGGGAGCCCCAAATGAAGAATGGTTTTCATTTTTGGATTCAGCATGAAAAATCATGACTACTGGTGCTTGGACAAAAAAATTGTGCAAGATCTGAGTCTCCAGGAGGTTAAAAACACCCAAAAAATGACCTCTCTGCCCCTATTTTGACACAGAGGAAGCGGTCTTGGGAGAATGAACATTTGGAGGGGAAAACGAGCACCAAATTTAGAAATTCCAGATGGGTTAGAAATTAGATAGGACAATCTTTCCAACAAGCACACTTGGGTACATTTTGTAGTCCCGCAAGTGCCTCGAAAAATGCTTCCAAGTGGCGAGGCGCACAGAGAAAATGGCGCGGCGCACATAGGAAAAAATGCCAAATTTGCCTCCGTTTCGGGAAATTTCGATTCGCGACTTCTCCAAGTGGGCCCGCTCATCTACATTTCAGATTTTTGGCACCTAAAGTGGCATTTAAAGTATTTTCTCTCCAGATTGGCTTCTATCCAAGTGGCGAAGGAAGGCAAACGGTCACCCAAGCCATTTTTCATGTTTGCAATGTTGCACCTGTAGCTGATGGTTGGCTCTTCATCTCCATTTTGTAATGATTCGAGTAACTCCCCAACCCTTGGGTGTTCTATCTCTTCATGGCACATTCTATGTATTGTATGCAAACCATTTGAAAAGGGTTGGTTGGCTTGTAACTTCTGGGACACTGTGGGAAAGAAAGTCTGCTTCTTCACTGTATATTTTTGACAGAGAATTAATGAAAGGCAGCGGCTCTGTTTCATGAGTTTCATGTGGTTGTGAGTGTAGAAAATGTGTCTCTTATGTGTTCATATGTATTTTGTTATGTTTCATAATTCAATTCATGTTCATTTCCAGTGAAATTTTATGAGTTAGATAAGGTAGAATTCAATTTTATTGCTCTGCCTGTGGGAAAATTTCATGTTCAGTGCTCTTCTTCTGTTGAAAAGGATTCATGTTCCTATGCCCTTTTCACTCTCCTAAACAATCTCTCCATTCCGCGTTATTTCAAACTAAATTGCTACACTTTCCGCCTGCCTTGCCTCATGAAGTAATCTGTGCCTTTGTATTAAATTCTCTGTTCTTTGCTGACCATTGCTCCCATACCATCCCAAAAGCTCAGTCATTCATAAAAATTGTTTCTTGTATCCCTATTCACTTACTAGCCTAAGATCAATACTTCACTGTAAGTCATCTCAGACTATTTTTTGCTTATCTATTCACTGAGCATGTCTCGGAGAGAGCCCTCTCCTGTTCTGGTAGGGCTAGCTACCAGACTGAGCGTGGTTTGTGGTTACCCTGAATTTTTCCTTCCTTCAGCCTAGGGCAAATTTAGGTGCTAACATAGTGGCGACCATACTGGGGAACACTGAAATCAAATCCCCTTATTTCTTAATGATTCTAAACTTCCGGATGATAAGTTTAGGATTGGATAGGCTGAGTAAGTTGTTTGTGTCCTGTGATTTTTCTCAATAGCACGCTGGCTTCGAGACGAAATACCAGAGCCAATCCAAACCCGGATCCTACTCATATTTACGAAAACCCCAATTTGATTCTGATACTCCTTCGTCAAGAGAGCACCATAACTCCCGTGTTCAAATCCCATTCATGTCCTGACATTTTTGAGTATCTTGAAGAGCTTGAGTTTGACGAGCAATTTGAAATATCATTGTTTAAGTCTAAATCTGAAAGGGCTGCTGACTATACTGTCCCCAATCCGCAATTTCTTGTAGACTTAGAAACTGAAAGAGCTAATCGGTTAATTGATAATTATATTGCAACCCAGCCTCAAACCCCAATTGCTAGCCCCTTACAAACTATGCACACTCCTCCAACACGTCCAAGGCCAAATCCACCGAGAGTGATGGCTGCCCGTTTCGCACCCCTTGTTCTGCCTCAAGTTCTAGATGACATGCCCACAGATTATCAAAGCAAAATCCTGTTTTTTGATAGCACTCCTAACATCATTACTACCCAGCAACATGCAGACAAAATGGCAGACTTCTATGAACTTCATGAGATCGATGCGGAGAATGTAGCAATGAGACTCTTCGTACAGACATTTGCAGGTGAAGTGAGGAAGTGGTTTAGAGGTTTGCTGGCGACAAGTATCGCTACCTTGGCTGACCTACAAAGACAATTTTTAACCGATGGGAAGTGAAAGATAATTCTCTTTAAATTTTGGCTGAATATTAGCAAATTAAACGAAACACTGGTGAGTCGGTCCAAGATTATTGTGTTAGATTCAATACAGTTTATAACGAAATTCCAGATGATCTAAAGCCACCTGTGGGACTAGCTATGATGAAATTTCTGGATGGTTTTGATGCTGACATGGCCTACCAATTAAGAGAGAGAGAACCGGCTACAATGGAAGACATGCAGAAAATCACGGTCAGCGTTGAAGCAAATCTGATGTCCAAGAGAGCTAGAGCAAAAGCAGAAAAGAAAGTCATTGTTAAGGAAAAGTCTTCTTCGATGGATCAATTACTCAAAAAGGTAGAGCAGATGCTTGAAAGGGTGAAGCTCGACAAACCTAAGCCACCAGTTAGAAATCCTAACTTCCGTGGCCAGCAGCAACCACAATATAGAATAAGACAGAGAGATCAGCTGGCCCAAGAGCAGACAGCACAACAGCCAGTACAGACACCTTTGCAGCAAAATTTTGTGCATGGACCGGAGTTAGATGAGGACGGGAATGTAATAGGTGAAGAAAACCACATCTTTACTTTAGATAAGCTGCCTACTTACATTATTGAAGAGGAAGAATGTGCGGTGATCTCAGCTACACACAAAGATGCAAATTTCATTCTAGCAAGTGACACTGTTTTACAAGAAGAATTAGAGGAGTATCAAAGGGGTATATGAATGCTCTATCCACACAGCAGCAGCGATATTCACTTAGAAACAGAGATGTGCCAGCCAAACCAATTCAGAAAAGGAAGGATATTGAGGCATCAAAGAATGATTCATCAGCTACACAAAGGAAAGGAAAAGAGGCGGTTGGTCCGAAGAGCAGCAAATCAACATCAGCAGAACAATCACATCAGCAAGCTGCATCAAAAGAAAAGGAAAAGAAAGAAATACCAGTCAAAGAGGTAGAAAAGATTCCCGCTTTTAATTTAGAGAATGAGATTTCCAAATTAAAAGTATCCATCCCCTTGACTGAAATAATGAAGAATAGCAGTTATAGAGGACAAATATCTAAGATGTTGAATTTGGACCCAATGTCCGACATGGTGAATGTTGAAGACGATCAGCCCAAAATGATTTTTGGACCAGCATCGAATGGTGAGTCTCCTGATAGTGATGTGCCACCCTTTTACATCAGTTTAAGATTGCATGATTTTGTGTTACACAATGCCATGTTCGATTCCGGAGCTTCTCACAATCTCATGCCCAAGGCTATCATGGATAAGCTTGGTCTGGACATCACCCGGCAATACCATGATCTCTATTCATTTGATTCCAGCAAAGTAAGATGTATAGGACTCATGAAAGACTTGGTTGTGAGTCTGGATCAGCTCCCAATGAAAAATGTTTTGATGGATGTGGTTGTAGCAAATATTCCTCCCAGGTTTGGCATGCTTCTTTCCAGGTCTTGGGTAGCGAAATTGAAAGGGACACTACAGCTAGATTTCTCCTATGAAACGATTCCGGTGTTTGAACAAATGAGGAAATTGTATCGGGAACAAAAAATGAAATATATGATCACAAGCAAGGAGAAACCCATAAATCATCCAATTAACTATGTACATACAGATTTAGAGTCTTTTGTTTTGTATTCAGATAGTTTAAATGATATAGATAGTCAGTTAGTAGAAGCAGATGATATTCCGGAAATAACAGAAAATTTTAGAGAAATTTTAAAGAAAGAAGGACAAGAACAGCAGAGCAATGTTGGGAAATCAGCTGAAAGTAATGGATAGCAAGCAGACAAGGCACAACAAACAGATTTCCAGCACTTGCAAGAGGAGGAAGAAGGTTTGTGGACCATGAATTTTGATGGAGCAGTGGGAAATGATGGCGCTAGAATTGGAATTTGGGTAGGCAGTCCTTTCACCCCACCAAACAAAGTGCCTAGTAACATGAGGGTTTTCTCTTACAAGTTGGCTTTTGAGTGTTCAAACAATGAAGCTGAGTATGAAGCTCTGATTGCTGGCCTGAAGATTTTAAGAAAGCTGAATGCTAAGAGGATTTCGGTATATGGCGACTCCGAATTGGTAATTAAGCAGGTCAGAGGCGAGTATCAGGCAAAGAATCCTAGAATGCGGGCCTACCGTAATGCAGTTCTAGACATCCTAAAATTATTTTCAAAATACACCTTGACATGTGTGCCTCGTATACAAAATAGTATTGTTGACGCTCTTGCCAAGGCAACAAGTAGTTTGAAGATCCCAACGAACTCTAGCAATAAATTCGAAATCCATGTCAAGCATCGTCCAACCGTTCCAGATAATCAAAGATATTGGCAAGTGTTTCAAGATGATGAGGAGATTAATGATTTTATGCAAAACAAAGGCAAGTTCAAAGAAACCTCAATAGATGTAGAAAATGACAATGGTAAATGTAGTGGTACAGATGAGGTGCAGATCAATGAAATGGACGTGTTACAGCTAAAGAATAACATTATTCCTAAAGGCTTGATACCTTTAGAAGAACTTTTCGATCAAGATGATGTAGCCCACAAGCCAACATTGCAGCCAACAGAGAAGGGTGTAGAAGAGGTCAAAATCAGAACAATTGCCAATCCTAAGTTGGTAAAATTGTCCAAAGCATTGCCGCCAAAGATCAAGGACAAATACATCAGTTTGCTGGCTTCATTTACAGATGTGTTTGCTTGGGACTATTCTGATTTAAAGACATATGATACCAATATAATTCAGCACACGATACCCATCAAGCCCAATCAAAAACCATTCAAACAAAAGTTGAGAAGGATAAATCCAAAGTTGCTGCCATCTATTGAAAAGGAGGTAAACAGGTTGTACAAATCAGGGATCATTTTGCCTATCAGATTTTCGGACTGGATCTCTAACTTGGTGCCCGTATGAAAGAAGACAGGTGAGATCCGCTTATGCATTGATTTCAGAAATCTCAATAAAGTTTCATTGAAGGACAACTATCCACTGCCCAAAATGGACCATATACTTCAGCAAGTAGTGGGGGCATCTCGTATGTCACTACTTGATGGCTATTCTGGATATAACCAAATTTCTGTCCATGAAGATGACCGAGACAAAACAGCATTCACCACTCCATGGGAATCCTTTCATTATGCCAAAATGCCTTTCAGTTTAAAGAATGCAGGTGCCACATTTCAGCGTGCAATGGACTTGGCTTTTGCAAATGAGAAGGATGTGCTTTTGGTGGTGTAACTGGATGATTTACGATGTTTTCCAAATCTGATGAAGAGCACATGCATCATCTAAAAACTGTCTTTCAAAAGTGCAGAAAATATGGTTTATCGCTGAATCTGAAGAAGAGCTTATTCGCCATGGAGGAAGGCAAATTACTCGGGCATATTATCTCAAAGGATGGCATTCGTATTGACCCAGCACGTGTCCAATCAATTCAACAAATCGATCTGCCCCGGAATAAAAAAGAGATACAATCGTTCAATGGTAAGATGAATTTTCTACGTCGCTTTGTACCTAATCTCGCTGAACACCTAAGAGAAATGACCAACATGCTTAAGAAGGACAACCAAGTGAAATGGACAGAGGAGGCTATAAAATCTTTCAATTTGGTTAAATTGGATCTTTCTTCAGCTCCAGTTCTAGTTAGCCCGGACTACACTTAGGATTTCATATTGTTTTCATTTGCTTCGGAGCACACTATGGCAGCAATATTATTGCAGAAAAGAGATGATCATGAAAGACCCATCGCATTCTTCAGCAGAGCCATAAGAGATGTAGCCTTAAAGTAAAACATCATTGAGAAACAAGCCCTGACACTTATGAAATCATTGAAAGATTTCTGGGTATATATTCTACATTCTCATATTCTGGCCTATGTACCTAACGCTACTGTAAAAGATGTTTTAGTGCAGACCGATCCTGAAGGAAGAAGAGGCAAATGGATTGCAGCCTTGCTAGAATATGATGTGGAAATAAAGCCCACAAAGCTGGTCAAAGGACAGGGATTGGCAAAGCTAATGGCCGAATCAAAGTTGCATGCCTTGGACATAAACTTGATCGCTGCTATGTCCGATGAGAATGAAGAATCATCATCAATGCAGGTATCTGAAATGTTTGCTCTTTCTCCATGGTATTCAGATATCATATATGTGCTTAAAAATTTGTCACCACCACCCGGCATGCCTAGAAACAAAGCGAGAACACTCAAGTTGAAAGATACCAAGTTTTGCATTCAAAATTTTGTGTTGTATTGGAAAGATCCCGGTGGCGTTTTGTTAAGTTGTTTGGTGGAAGAGGAGGCAAAGAAAGTCATGGAGGATTTCCACGGAGGACAGTGTGGTGGTCACCTTTTTTGGAAGACAACAGCAAATAAAATTCTGAGAGCAGGGTATTATTGGCTGACATTGTTTGTTGATGTAGATAAGATGGTCAAGTGCTGTCATAAATGTCATATTTTTGAAGGAAAACAGAAGTTACAGCCTTTTCCACTTAAGCCTATTGAGGTGAGCGCTCCTTTCCAGCAGTGGGGGTTGGATTTCATTGGTGAAATTCATCCTGCTTCTTCCAGTTAGCATAGATGGATCCTCACAGTGACAGATTATTTCACAAAATGGATTGAGGAAACTCCCACTAGACAAGCTACAGATACGGTAATCATTTCATTTCTTGAAAATAACATCTTGTCTCGTTTTGGTTGTCCGAATAAGTTAATCACCGATAATGCAGCAGCTTTCAAATCAAAAAGGATGGTAGAATTTTGTCATAAATATCACATCATTTTGGGTCACTCAACTGCCTATCATCCGCAAGGAAATGGATTGGCGGAGTCTTCGAACAAATCATTGGTCAACATCATCAAGAAGCTACTGGAAATAAATAAAAAGAGCTGGAATAAGAGGTTGGTCCATGCGCTTTGGGCAGATCGGATCAGTCACAAAAAATCCATTGGTATGTCACCGTTTGAGCTTGTTTATGGAGTTGATACAGTATTTCCTTCCTCTCTCGCTGTCCCGGTAGTCAAAATTCTTCAGGAGGCTGGCAATGAAGAAGATCCTGTGCAGAGAAGGTTGAATCAAATGGTCCATTTCTAGCAAACAAGAGAAGAAGTTTTCAAGAACACATCCAAATTGCAAGAGAAAATCAAGAAAATTTATGAGAGAAAAGCAAAGGCGGATAAATTTCAGTTAGATGATGTGGTGCTGAAGTGGGATGCAAGGAATCAGGAGAAATGTAAGCACGGTAAGTCCGAGAATCTTTGGAAAGGTCCTTTCAATATTGCAGCATATAGGGGTCAAAATGCCTTTCTTCTGAAGGAAATGAGTGGGGAAGATTGTCCAAGAGGGCTGATCAATGGTCGGCTACTCAAGGGGTACCATTTCTAAGTTATTAATGCTGCTTCCACTGTCATTGTAAATAACATTCTTATTTCAGTTTGGTTTGAGTTTGTCAAGTTAGTTTTTGAGTCATTTCAATGTCAAGTTTGAGTCAATTTTTGGTCATTTTAGTTTCATAAATGAGTCAAAGTCCTGTGTTGTTTTTCGAAAAATGACTCCATAGACCAATGGACGAAAGGCACTGACTAGCTCTTCCAGAGATCTGCTATTCTTGGCACCTCCAAGGAGCTACCATCCCCCATTGGAGCCAATGTTAGAGTCGGTCTGGTCAGCCCTCTGTCAGAGATCAAAACTCTTTATGCATTTCATTTTTAGGTGTCCCGCTCCATTCATTCAGCTGCATTCCGCTAGGGGCATGCCATGATCTAATGGAGAAGGTCATGCTAGTCATTTCCCCTCATGTCTGGCTCCTGCTGGCTTAGGTCTTTTGTCAATGATCACCAAAGTCCATGACAGTCAAGGTCTGGTCCTTTAATGGACAAAAGTCATTTTCGGTCATTAGGTCTAGGGATTAAATCAATTTGGTCTTTAAATATGTCCAGTAAAGCCATGCAGGCCAGAGTGATGCCCTTGTAAAGTAATGATTCACAGAGTTTCATCATCATATTGATAAAATTCGACTGTTCTCCAAAACTCTATTTTGAAGAAAAGTCAAACAGTGTCACGGGTGGTAAAATTTTCAAAAAAGTATTCAGTTGATCTCTTCAGGTGTAATCATGGTTTCCATGGCCAAATGTGCTGTCGTGCAATCCCTGCAAAAAGTGCCGAAAATTTCATCGTTTGAGCTAGAATTTCAGAGGAAAAGTAAAAATTAGGGTTGTTTTAAAGTCAGTGAAAAAGTGTCAAACATAACATTAGAAAAATGGGTTTTTGGAGAAGCAAAAATCTAACCCATCACTTCCAAGTCTTTATAAACAATTTTCCACCAAAATTGAAGTCATTGTGCAAATCAAGTGCATAGGGAGACATTTCAAAAGGTTTGAGTGTGCATCGTGGTGTTTGGAGAAAAGTTGGAGGCCATTATAGGCGCGAGGCGCATATAGGCAGGGGCGCGGCACAAAGAGAGCCCGCTCACAGTGCAATTTTCCAATGGGCGCGACGCACACCCAGGGCGCGGTTCACTGGGTTTCACGCGCGGCGCACATGGACAAAGGGCCAGAAACAGTGCCAAACTCCCTCAAATCTTTTGCGAAGCACATCAATTGCAAGGTAGGCTCGAAACATCACTTGTTCATCAAATTTTATGAGTGATATGGTGGTTTTATGCCTGTGATTGAATGCAACAAATTTCATAAATTCAACCACAAGAAGACACCAAAAAACCATTGATGCTAGGGTTGTATAAGTGTATGTTGATGCCAAGGCTCTATTTTTCCTGCCCTACCACTTTTCCTTATTCCCCTATGCCATTTTTCCTATTATCACTACCCTAACACTACCAAACTCATATTCCCTTTCCCCTCCTCCTATTGGTCAATAAAAACCCCAAACCCTACCTTATTAAAACCCCAAACCCTAACCTATCAAAATACCCAAAACCCCTACATATCCCTAAACAAAATTCTCCCTATAACCCCTATTCCCATTACATTACTCCCCTCCTAATACTCCCTTTGTTTCGTTGTTCCCCTTGGTGGCAGATATCACAAACAACACCCAACTTCACCATCATCAAAGGGCAACCTTAATACAGTATATAAACAGTAGTCATGGCATCTGAGGGTTCATCAGAGTATGAGGTGGAAACTCACAGTGATACAGCTTCGGGAGAACAGGCCCCTAGGAGACATCACATGAGTGGAAAACATGTTAGGGATGAGCCAAACACCCTCACTGAATTGCAGGCATTCCCTCTTGCTATTTCATGTTTCCAGCACCTAGCATGCTTTGAATTTTGTCAAAGGGTGGCAAATGTTAGAGTTCATCATGAGTTGGCCCGTCTTTTTGTGCTTCACCTACATGCAGGTCAATCTATCTTGGCCGGGGTCACCTTCACATTGACACCCAAAACTATCTCACTGGCAACAGGCATACCAAATGTTGGAGAATAGTGGCATAAGAAAAATAAGGTCTATAGGCATCATTATGAGCCTTACATTAAGGCCAGTTGTTTGAAGCATCTCACAAGAGTCTTCCCATTCAAATTTTTGAAGGATGAGTATGCTCCGCTCATGAAATTGATCATGAAGTACTTTAGTTGTGAGGGGAGGTTTTCTCGCCTATATGCCTATCACATCAGGTTTCTCATGTACTTTACCAGGGTGCAGATGATGAACCTCCCATTTTTCATTTGCGGGAACATAGAGAGGATGAAAAATTTCATGCAGCATAAGACCCCTCAGCAGCAGCTCAACAGTGTTTATCACTTTTCTCTTATCCGGATTTTGGTGGATCATCAGTTGGGATTGAAGGGCATTGCTTGGGAGGACTTCATCTCCCGTGACTTCTTCAGCACTCCACAGGTAGTATCAGATGCAGAGCAGGAGATAGGTGGTCCTTCTCATTAGTATGAGCACCATGATACCACTACTATGCCAGTATTCATCACCTATCAGAGAGGCAGTAGACATTTATTTGCAGCGGCAAAGCGAGTGTTACCTCCACCTGGGGTCGAAGGGGCCTCGCTTCCGGCATCGATGACACAGGAATAGGACAAATGGTAAAGAGCCAATGCATGATGAGGGGCCTTCAGGTGAACCATCAGGTGAACGAGAGACAAAATTCCTTCTCCTTCATGATGATGAGACAGATACAAAACCTACAAATGCAGAGCTTAGAGAGATCATCCAGGAGCAGCAATCAGTGATTGAGGCCTTATCCCTTGACTTGGAGAGGGCTAAGTGGAACATGAAATAGCTGGAGCAGAGAAACAAGCAGCTTGAGGATCAGCAAACGATTATGGAGCTACAAAACATTCGTGAGCATCGCCAAGCTGCACAAAGGAGAAGAGTTGAGCTCACATCATTGGAGCAAGAGATCAATGAGGACTGGGAGGCCCATCTCAAGAGCGTTAACATGCACTTGGAGAGGCTGCTGGACAAGGCCAACAAGGACCTTGCCTTACTGAGACACATGGCTTTCCATTACAGGGCACGAAACATGAGTGCAAAGGCCCGAATAAAGAATTTGAAGGCGAAATTGAGCAAAGCAGCAAGAGAGGCAAAAGAGAAAGATCGGCTTTGAATCTTGGCTGAGGCTTCTTTAGCATAGCATAGCACCCCATAGAGAACCTCCAGCCCAAATTTCAAGGAATTTGGGGAGATTTTGGTCACATGAAAAATTTTTGGGCAAAACACAGGTTTTTTCTCCAGGCGCTAAAAATTGGGAGCTCCAAATGAAGAATGGTTTGCATTTTTGGATTCAGCATGAAAAATCACGACTAATGGTGCTTGGAAAAAAAATTTGGGCAAGATCTGAGTCTCCAAGAGGTCAAAAACACCCAAAAAATGACCTCTCTGCCCCTATTTTGACACACAGGAAGCAGTCTTGAGAGAATGAAGATCTGGAGGGACAAATGAGCACCAAATTCAGAAATTCCAGTTGGGTTAGAAAGTAGACAGGACAGGATTTCCAACAAGCACACTTGGGCACATTTTGGACTCCTACAAGTGCCTCAAAACAGGCTCGCAATTGGCACGACACACAGAGAAAATGGCGCGGCGCACATAGGAAAAAATGCCAAATTTTCCTCCGTTTCGCGAAATTTCGATTCGCGACTTCTCCAAGTGGGCCTGCTCATCTACATTTCAGATTTTTGGCACCTAAAGTGGCGTTTAAGGTCTTTTCTCTCCAGATTGGCTTCTATCCAAGTGGCGAAGGAAGGCAAACGGTCACCCAAGCCATTTGTCATGTTTGTAACACTGCACCTGTAGCTGATGGTTGGCTCTTCATCTCCATTTTGTAATGATTCGAGTAACTCCCCAACCCTTGGGCGTTCTATCTCTTCATGGCACATTCTATATATTGTATGCAAACCATTTGCAAGGGGTTGGTTGGCTTCTAACTTCTGGGACACTGTGGGAAAGAAACTCTACTTCTTCACTGTATATTTTTGACAGAGAATTAATGAAAGGCAACAGCTCTATTTCATGAGATTCATGCGGTTGTGAGTGTAGCAAATGTGTCTCTTATGTGTTCATATGTATTTCGTTATGTTTCATAATTCAATTCATGTTCATTTCCAGTGAAATTTTCTGAGTTAGATAAGGTAGAATTCAATTTTATTGCTCTACCTGTGGGAAAATTTCATGTTCAGTGTTCTTCTTCTGTTGAAAAGGATTCATGTTCCTATGCCCTTTTCACTCTCCTAAACAATCTCTCCATTCAGCGTTATTTCAAACTAAATTGCTACACTTTCCGCTTGCCTTGCCTCACGAAGTAATCTATGCCTTTGTATTAAATTCTCTGTTCTTTGCTGACCATTGCTCCCATACCATCCCAGAAGCTCAGTCATTCATAAAAATTGTTTCTTGTATCCCTATTCACTTACTAGCCTAAGATCAATACTTCACTGCAAGTCATCTCAGACCGTTTTTTGCTTATCTATTCACTGAGCGTGACTCGGAGAGAGCCCTCTCCTGTTCTGGTAGGGCTAGCTACCAGACTGAGGGTTCTTTGTGGTTACCCTGAATTTTGCCTTCCTTCATCCTAGGGTAGATTTAGGTGCTAACAGTCCCGAAATCAAGGGATGTCCCCCAATAGGATTTTTTGGTTGAAGGACAATAAAATCTGTGAGATATTCCCAAGAATAAATCGAGACAATCACATCATCCAACACATCATCTCGCTTGATTTTAGATCTGTCAGCAAGTTCAAGCACATTAGGGGTAGGACCGATGTGAACCAACCAAATTTGTTCCATGGTATGCCTAGTCATAACATTGTTGGCTACTCCCAGGTCTATCAATACATTGGGGATAAGGACATCACCTATCTGAGTAGAAATAACTAGGTTTCCAGGATTGGTATCTTTTTCCATTTGAACACATGCTATCATTAACTTAGATGCTCTTCCAATAAACTAGATAGTATGAGGCTTTACTCTATTCCTCCCTGTATTTGTAAGACAGAGTTCCTTAATGATTTTGGCACAGATGAGGATCTCTTTAATAGCCTGAAGCAAAGGGACGTTTATATGAAGATTTATAAGCTCAGAAGCCATGTTGGACTCAAGAGTGGGGTCATCTCTCTCCATAACCAGCCTCTCTGGAAAGGGAGGTCTGCCTGAAGAAGGATGTAAGGGTTCTAAGTGTGTGGGAATAAATCGAATCGTGACATATTCCTTCAAATTATTAGGATTTCCCTCACTTTTCTCCTCAATAATCACCATAGGTTCTTTTTGTTTTCGTTTTTCTAGATTTGCTACGCTCCCCAATCTCAATTGAAGGTCATTAACTCCAACTGGAATGGTTTGATAAATAAGGAAAGGATGTTGCCCAATAGAATGGATCATTTGCACCGCTTTGTTATTTGGGTTTGCTAATGGTTGTGGAGGAAGTTGAGGTGGTTGAAACGGTGGTGGTAATGGTAATGATGACATGGCCTGAGTCTATTGAGGCAAGGTTCCTAGCAATGTAGGTTACGCCATAGGATACGGTGCATAAGTAGTAGGATATGACTGTGTTGGTGCAGGATAGGAATATTGAAAGTGTGGTGGTCCCATCCGTCCTTGTTTCCAAGGAGAAGGTGACTGTCCATACTGAAAATGATGTCCATGTTGCCAAGGTTGACAGTAATTTACATTTTGATATGAATATTGTGGTGCATTATAACCAGAAAAATATGGTGCATGTTCAAGAATCATACATGTACCTACCTAAGGCCATGATTTTCGTGCTCCCATAGCATGCAATGGCCCAAGCTCCTAATGCTCTCCTTCAAATGTTGCTTTTAATCCCAGTATAGAATGACATTCCTCAGTAGGATATTTTCCTGTACATATCACACAATTATTAGCACTCTTAACATATGTAGGGCATTCACGTAAAAGATGTTTTTTTCTACATTTCTGACAATAAATGGACAATGTCTCCTTCTCTTCTACTATTTTTTGTTGAAATTATAAAGAATCTATTTGTTTGCTAAAAGTATTCACAATTTCAGTTTTCATGTTGTCCATTTTATTTTCCAAACCAATAATCATAGCATCTGTAGATCCAAATCTACTATTTCTAGAATTACTTTAGATTCCTCTACTAGATCTAGATTGATTCAGTGAGAACTTCTTGCACAAGCCAGAAATCTAATCACAAGGATTTTGAGAAATATCCCCTTGTCCTAGAAATTTTAAGTTATTTCTAGCATCATCAGTATGTCCTCACAAAAATAAGGTTCTAATATTACTTAGATAAAATTTATGTTTCGACCTTTGAAGGATATATAAAAATCTTTCTAAATAATCTTCCAGGGTCTCATCTTCACCTTGTTCAATAGTGAAAATCACATCCTTCATTTCTCTCCTTTTACAATATTCTTGATATTTAGTTAAAAATTCTCTCTGCATTTGGTCCTAAGAAGCTATAGTATTTCCTCCTAGTTCCATGAACCAGCGTAAAGTTGAATCCTTGAGAGTCATCAGAAATAGTTTTAGCTTTTGGGCATCCGTAGAATAATCATAACTCCTACACATTATGTCGAATTCAAATAAAAAATAATTAGTATCTTCATGTACCTTACCATGGAAATGGGGAATAAAATATGGTGGAATATTCTTCATTTGAACTATTGCATCCGAATCCACAATTGGGAACCCAAAGGTGGACTATTCCTCCATTGGATGATTCTCACCAGTCCCCTCAATGTCATCCTCATGATTTTCCACTTTCCCTCCTCCAGTTAGACCATACCAACAAAATGTGAAAATTGACTATGGTTCATATTGATCTTTTGGGTCCCAGTAGTCTTCTTTTTCCCTCCTGTTGGTTGTGAAACTCCTAAACTACTGTTTCCAGAGTCCAAGTGAACAATACCTATGTGGTGGGTATGTGTTTGCTAGGACTTTATGTCTACAATAGAAGGCCCAATATGAGAAACAATTTTTTGTTTGTCACTATTTATTTGGCCCTTATTGGGCTTTGGACCCCTACCTCTCCTAGTCATAAATTTTAAAGTAAATCAACCAAAAATAAGAAAACTGAAAAAAAATGTTGGAAAAACACTCAATCAAATGTCTTGGTAAAGGAATAGACAACACACAAATTAATTCAAATAAAATTACTTCAAACAATAGAAACACATTGCGTTGAAAAAATAAAGTAGACTTGCCCCTATTGCAGAAAAATAAAAAAAATGACTAGATTTCTTTCAACGCCTCCTCGGAAACGATGTCAAAATGTTAGGTACTGGAATTGCAATTTAATTGAACTACTTCAACACTTAATTTTTCAAACCAAGGCTATGTAAGCTTTGAGGCATAACACAGGAATTGCCAAAGATTTTGGGCATAACTTTTGCAAATCCTACCTCTAATCTACTAATTAAATAATGTAGAATCAACAAGAAATAAATCGCAAAGAAAATATTTCACCAAAATGACACCAAGCCACTCTAGGTACTGGATTCACTCAAGAAAATTACTCTCCAAAGAATTTTATAGAAGAATAAAGCACAACTTACAGTCAAACTTAAAAATACATCAAAGAACAGAGTTATGTCCCCATGGTCAAATTCCAATGCTTAGAAAACATAAAGGAACAATAGTCTACTATATTCTTAAGTCTACTTCCTGTACCAGAAAGTTCTCATTTTTCTACTAGAACAAATATGTTCTTGTACTAGAATGGGTTCGTTCTTGCACTAGAATACTTTGTTCCTATACTGGAACACTTTGTTCTTATAATGGAACATTCTGTTCCTGAACTTATAACGTCCTATTCCAATGCTAGGACAGATTCACATTTGACAATCCTTCACTCATAAATCAATGTGCTATAAACAATAAACAAGAAATTAACAAATGTAGAAATAAATATTTAACCTGAGCATTAATGAAAAGAATCCCAGATCCACTGCAAACTTTCAGGAAAAAGGAAAACTGCAAAGATTTAAGGAAATTCTCACAATTGCAGAAATGACAAACTCATGTGTTGTAATAAAATATCATCGTTTAAAATATCAAACTTAAACCCTTTATGAATCTCTTTCACAGTGCGATATAT
Organism: Pinus tabuliformis; assembly: GCA_031772625.1. Taxonomy (NCBI): domain Eukaryota; kingdom Viridiplantae; phylum Streptophyta; class Pinopsida; order Pinales; family Pinaceae; genus Pinus; species Pinus tabuliformis. The sequence goes on from CM062805.1 coordinate 1,108,551,837, forward strand.
ATACTTTGCATAACAATGAATTTAATTTAATCACATGAAGTCTTTAACTTTTGAAAAGACCATTAACGATTCTTGTACTAAATATTGTTTGATTTACAATCATTCAAGGATATCATAATAGCTTAAATTCATACACAGTGAAAATATCACATAGCTACAACTTCGTATTTTAACTAGGGTACACTACGCCACAAAGGAAATAAACATAACTTAAAGCATTAAAATCTGTGACCCTAACTAACTTCCAGAAATGATTCAAGAAACCTTCTCAGAAAAGAAAAAACATGTTGTGATGCTTTAGGAAAGAAAAAAATAAAATTGGAACTAAAATAAAAAACCACTCAATGCACATAAAGACTCCTTAGATCTGTGATCACGCACAAAATAAATACACTCACAAGAGATTCACCACACCTACAAGATCAAGCATAAAGAAATAACTCTATGTAAACAAACATTACTGTATCTAATCATACCGAAATAGGATGGGGAGAACGAGTTGAGTTGGCTGGGCTCTAGCCAACCAGTTTGTTTCCCTTCATAAAAAATCTAAACTCAAACGAGCGAAGGAATCATTACAAATATTAACTAGAACAATAAGTAAATGAAACTAGTATTATCTCCTTCTTTATTCAAATATCTCTGCAAATATACATAATAAAACCATCAATCCAATCTAAGAGGCTCAGGATGATACAATATTTCAAAATTACAAAAAAACTACCAAATTCTCTTCCAAGTATCACTAACAAAACCTAACGCAGAACCCTAATTTATGCATAAATAGCCACAATGGATGACTTAATAGGAAAATGCAACAAACGTGACCGACTTGCATCTTTAGAATCTCCATAACGCTCCAAGCTTGATATAGGAAGTGGAAGAAGTCCCCCAGCGATAGGTGTGCACCATTCCTTAACATCTATGATATTTTTGGAGTCAATTTGTAGTGAATCGGTCAAGTGTCCATCTGGTGCAGGAACTACGGTGGGTATAAGATTATTGAATCCTGCACCAACCAACTCTGACTTTGATTAATGACAATTGTTAATCACACATTTAAGGAAATGTAAAATAGGTAAGTTACAAGGAAATACATTCTTATTCAACCTCTTTAATTATTAATAAGCCTATGTAATCCATGTCCAAGAAAATCATAACAAGGAACCAAGAACCATGTGTAAAAGGCTTAATTTAATTGTAAAACAAGGATTAGGGTAGCATGATTTAGGATAAAGGTAGGGTTGAAGGAAGACAATTATGGAAACCAAAATTTAGTAAGCTAGTCCTCTACCCAAAACACATAAAAAAATAATTTCCAAATTGTTTAAAAACCTTCAAGTTTCACACACAGATCACAATGCATGAATCATAATAATATACATTGCCTCTATTTTTCTTGGTTGAAATTCTTTTTCCTGTCTTACCAACCTCATCAAGATGAAAACTTCCAAGTGTCTTTGTCAGCCATTTTGGAGGATTATTCTAAAATGGCCCAGGTTGCTTGGTTGAAAGAGTTGGGGCTAAATCAAGATTGAGTCTCCCAATTTTGTCAATCATGTCACTCAAAGTGTCATCATTGGTTGGAACTTCATGTGGGGGAGAGAGTGCTTCAGAAGGAGATTCCACAGATTGATCTAGTATAGGAATACCCCCTTTAAGATGTGGAATCTCATTATCTAATTCTTGAAAGGACTTGCCATGTTTGAATCTATCCAAGCGATCAAGTTGTCATTCAACAACATTGTCAGCCTTGAAAGATTCAATAAATATCTCATCTATAGACACTACAAACTTCTTATTAAATTCATCATAGAGACGGTATGCTTTGGACGTATTTGAATATCCTAAGAAGATACACTTACCACTCCTTGCACCAAGTTTTTTTCTTTGTTCGTTAGGTATCAAGGCATAACAAGCGTAACCAAAGACCATGAGATGATTTGCTGAAGGAATGTGGTCATACCACATTTCACAACGGGTCTTGTCTCTCATAGAATTAGATGGACACCTATTCTTTACATACACAACACATAGATTGCATCAACCCAAAACATCAATTCTACATTCTTGAAAAACATCATGGAATGTACCATATTTAAGATTGTCCTGTTCATTCTTTCAGCTACTTCATTCTTTTGGGGATTATAAGGCACAATTGTTTGATGTTTGATCCCATGCTGGCGAAGATAATTTTCAAATTCATTTGAAGTGTATTCTTTTCCATTATCAGTGCGAATAGAGGAAAATTATATGAAATTGTGCATCATTTTCAATCCATGCATGAAAGTTCTTGAAAGTTTGAAAAGCATCATATTTTCTCTTAAATAAACAAACCCAACACATTCTGGTGTAGTCATGAATAAATGTCATCATATATTTATTTCCATTTGCAGAAGGAACAAGCATTGGGCCACATAAGTATGAATGAATATGTTTAAGTTTTATATGTGCTATGGAATGTGAATCATGAAAATATTGTTTTCCATGCTTTCTTAAGATAGAAGCATCACATTGCTTAAGTATCCTAGGAATTGTAGGCAAACCAGTAGCACCACTATTCTTCAACATACAAAGTTTGTCATAATTCAAGCATCTAAACCTATCATGCCATAAAAGACTTGATGAAAATGTACCTTCATCACAATCCAAACTTTATGAGAATTTTTTTTCACGAGTAAAGGTTCCTTGTAGCTTCAAAAGTATTTCTTATTCTATCCCCATCATGACAAGTGAGTGACATGATGTTCTTCTGACCTCAACCTTGCCATAAATTATATGAATGGAGTGTCCTTGATGGTGGATTTGGAGCAAATACAAAACTTTCTCCTCAACTCTAGGAGATATAAAACATCATGCAGAAGAAAGTCTGGAAGACCAAGCAGTTTGAGCATGATTGTGCCAAGCCCTGATACTGCTCCATCAACATTGTCAGTAAATTATTCAAAAATATATCTTCTAAAATTCATGTGGAAAGTTTCCCTTGAATCAAGCAACCAATCATTTTTCCAAGAAGCAAGTTAAGAATTAAATAAGTCTTTAGTTACTCCAATATTACAATGTGCCACTACATAGTGAGCAGATTTGGGTGCTTTATCTTTCCCTTTGTCATTGATTTTACCTTTGGCTTCATTTCTTTCCTACTCAATTCTATCCCAAGGAAACTTACATTTGGATGCATCATGTCCATATGGATTGAATTGTATGCAATGAAAATCAAATTTTTCTCCTTGGAATTGTATTCCTCCCCGTCTCTAAAATTTCTTCTTCCTCTACCTCTTCGACCACATCTTCCTGTAGAAGAATCGTGTGCATGATTCTTTTGTTTATGTGCAAGACATGCAACTTATTCAAAATACTGAGGAGTTGTCTTCTTCCCAAAATCCTTCTCTCTCATCAAAATTCTTCTCAATGGAGTCAAAGATAAGCTCCTCGAGGTTTCCACATTCTTGCAATGACTCAAGATACTTTGAATAACTGGGATATAGTTACTTGACATAAGCTATGAGAAGAATGTCTATTTGAACACCAGTGGTTTTCATATTATGCATAATAGAGCTTACTTCTATTGCTAAAGCAAGAGGGTCGTCATTTTTCAATTTAAAACTGAACAATTTAATCATCAATTGGACAACTTCAAGTTCAAAGTATGATTCATAGAGTTCCTTCAACTTTTGTAAGGCTTCAAAATCATTTGAGAATGGTGAAATATTGCAAATCGCCTCTTCATTTACATATGTTGCAATCAAGGCATAGGCCTTGCTATTCTTTTTTTCACAAATTGCAATCTCCTTATCTAAGGTGGGCTTTGGAGGTTCATTATCTCCTTCTCCTACACAAACACCTTTCCACAACTCATTGAAAATGAGAGTGTGTTTTATCTTCCTTGATCATTTAGGATATTTATCCTTTCCCGAGAGAACTACTCCAACAATATATATTAATGAATTCATTTTAAATATGTGTACTGTGTAAAAATGTACTCTATTGCCAATATATATAAAAATTGCACTTCTAGTGTAAAAAATTGCACTCTAGTAGCAATATTGTGAAAAATACAATTCTAATTGGAAATATTTATGACAAAGGTAATATTTGGGGGAGGGAGTATATGAGGGGAGTTATTAACCAGTTGGGATATATGATATATGGACATTGACAAACCATGGGTTTGGAGGGTCAACGTAGGAGGAGAAACCATAATATAACATATGATATATGACAACGTAATATTATTTTGAAGCGGTGATAAAAAATGGTGATTTTTAAGCGGAGGTATGCATTATATATCGTATGGAAGAGGAGAGGTGTTGCAATGGCACCACAATGTTATATATTATGGTATGGGAATATGTTATATAAAAGAAATGTAGCTATTAAAAAAAGAGATTTGGAGTGGTATTACTGCGTGAGGGAGGGTGTAATGACCAAGGTTATATGTCAGTCAATGGAGAAAACATGGTATGTAGAGGTATGACTGTGGTATATATGACAAAAGGCGGTACGGAGTGTTTATATGACAATGCTCAAAGGTAACCTATGAGGGGAAAACATTCATATGACAACTTTCATACAACTTAGATGAGGGAGGGTTAAGCAGAATGTTTAACAACATTCAACAACAGTTGATATGGGCTAGGCATTGTATGGGTCTGGTGTTGGAGCAGTGTTACCCAACTTCAAGTAATACAAGAAGAAGGTGGTCGGTGGAGTGGTGGTACGGTGGTGGGATGGGGAAGAGTTGGGTTTACAACACCTTCTGCTGCGCCAACATATCACAGTCATGCCATGCTTGCGTTAATTATTTCATTCAACATATAGGTACTACAACCACAGAACTCAATGAAATACAAACCGATTCAACACAGTAACACACCAGCATATCATTCCAGTGTATCATTAACATAGTCACATTCATGCTTGCTCGATTCGATTAATAAAATACAAAATAAAATTTAGGCTTACCACTCTTCTACTTCGCAACAGTCCCAATACAACATATCTCTTCTAGGCAGCGTAAAAAATAGTAATTTTTTCTCACCAATCTCCCAAAACAACAAAGACAACCCCAGAAAATACAATGAGGAGGCAATAAACATAATAAATTTCTAAACTATAGGATAGAGGAAATATGAAGAACATGGGCAGGAGGGAGTTGCAAGGGTAGGAAGGGAGCCAAAAATAGTGGCTGGGACCTGATCTCTGATACCATGTTAGGCCAAGAGGTAACTCATCAAATTGAGTTGCGTTTTTGCTTTAAGGTTGATCATAGATATACATGGAGGGAGACACTCTTGGGCTTCATCTCCTTGTGTCTCTTCATACTCCAACTCTCATTATTTTATATTTACATTATTTAACACATATTCACCCAATCCGAAGGACTATGTGTCAACACTATGAAAAAAATCTTTCTTCATAAGAGGTACCTAGGGAGCTAACAATTTTTTGGAACATATATGTAGACTAAAAATTCAATGGCAATGATGTGATATGAACCCATCCCAATAATGTCCACACTAGCTAAATTTTCATTGAACTCAATATGTTAATTCTTTAAGAATGGGCATTGAGATCCCCACTTCCAATGCCAGTGTAAGATAGTTTCTACTTCTTTAGTCATTTTAAACATCCAAGCGAAACACTTTTCACCATAATCAAGGTAAATGGAGAGGCCACCACCATTGTTTCCAAAATTTTCCTAGTCTAATTCTTTAATTATTTCGAACTCATTCTCTCCCACAGCGTAGTCGTACCTAATGAGTCCCATCAATAGGTACATTTAAATTGAAGATTAATATGCCATCCTTGAGCCTTAAAACTATCCTTCTCTTGCACTAATTCACATTTTTCATTATGTTATGCTTAGTAAGAGGAGTAAAAGGTGTTTGTCATAGTATGTGGCCTAATGTGGTTTAATTGCAGAAAAATGAAGCATTTTTTAGGCTATTACTATGTAGGGGCTTAATGGAGACAACTAGGAGAAAATCTACGGGGTTTGTCCACCTCCTTAACTCCCTAAACATGGCTTAATATCACCATATCCTCTCTCAGCAGTTCAAGTTCATTGGCAGTCGAGTGACTCCTAGTCCAAGTGAAGATCAAGAAGGACAAGAACCACCATTTTCAAGATCAAGAAGGGAACCATTCCTACTTTCAAGGGAGCTGCTTCAGCTACCCTTTTGGTATAAACAAACTAGGAGAAGAGTTCATTATGATTCAAAGTTTTTGTTCATCTAGGTGTAGCTATTGAGATGCATGCATTGACATTCTTATTTTCAACTATTATGTGATGTATTAGACCTTCATTTTTTGATAATGAGAAGTTGGATCTTAAGCTGCATTTGAGTTAGTTCGAGAGGGTTGAGATCCTTGGGTTTCAGACCAACTGAGAGGCTTTGGTCCCTCTTCTTGTACTTAAGTTTCTTCTTGATTCCAAGAAGGTCATAGTTTCTTGCATTTTAGTAGAAATCAAGCTATAAAATCCTGTGGTTGTAGCCTCTACATCACCTCTCTTGTGGGAGAGTGAGTGGAAGGATTCACCTCTCTTTTGGGAGAATGAGTGGAAGGATTGTGTTTATGATTTCTTGGAAGGAGATTAGTGTTATTTTTCCTATTTTACATTTTCTTTATGTAGTTTAGAAGTTATTTTAGTGATAAGATCAATGGTATTGTGTGAATTAGATGTCATTTAAATTCAACTCATCTTTTCCATCATAATTTATTTCATTTTGTAAATGATAAATGGATGCGTAAGGCTGATTAATATGTAGGGAAGGGAACCTTCACCACGTCCATTATGATCTCTTTTATCTTCCCCTTCCATGTCCAAACTCTATCCCAAAAACCCTGTTTTATAAGCTATTCTACCTAGGTCACTGAGAGCACTCATTCTAGTGCAAGACACACCTTTGAGAGGTCCTAAGCTGGGCTAGGGCCTCAAACCAACCTCATTTCATTTTCTTCAACTATTATCACCCTCTCCATACCCTCAATCCAACATTTCCATCCCCAATAACCACTTGGATGCCCTCCTGTAGCAATCACATGTAGCGAACCTGTAGCGGCCTTTTTCTTCATCAGTTTTGACCTACACTACAACTTTGACTTAGCATACATGCATAATGACCCCTAGCCGTGATAATATGATCAAGAAAATCTCCTATGTCATGCTCCAAACCATCCTTGTCTTCACTGCAAAAACATAGTAGGGCTAGTTTCTTTATCATGCAGGTAGGTTATTCATTTATAAGCAAGTATGAACTGGGTAGATGGTACCTACAATTCTGATTCGTATTTTGATGAATTATGAGAGAAAAATTACTTTCATTTCTGCAAGTAAATGAGGTAATTTGACGAATTCTGCAAGATAACATAGCTTCATTTTTGCAAGTAGGTTAGCCTTTGCCTTTTCATGAATTAAATAGTTAGGGTTTTACAAGTTGAGTCAATAGTATTTCTATTTTCATAACTAGAAGCAATATCCAATTTGTCCTTTTATTAATATTTCATTCTAATTCAATAGAAGGAAGGGTGTTTGAACACTTTTTGGTCTAATGCCATAACTGAGGGTGGCATGAGTGGAATCCTATCTATTGTGCATATAGCACTGTCACCTAGAAGTTTGTGCAAACCTCGAGTTGATAATTTGAGTTGAGGAGCCCTCGGGAGTTGCAACATTCTTGGTGCAATACCAGGGTTCACCACTACCAATGCTTTGTCTTCCCTCTGCGTAATATCATGTTTTCTTTTACCACCGAATTTGAGGTTGATGGTATCTTGTGTATTTTTTATGCATTAATGTCTCTTTGGATTTTTAGTGTCCTCGTAAGACTAATTTCTTACAAACTTTGAATCGAAGAATGGTTGTTCCTTAAAAGCTCCAAATAAAACATATTAGAAAGAAAGTTAGAACTATAAAATCTATATCACGAACCAATATCACAATTACAAATGAAATCAGACTTACTACAATATTCATTTAATGTGGTTACAATTTATACCTTGGTGTGATAAACCATCATCTTTTTCTGATGAAGGATTTATGATTGATGGATATCAAATATTGAAGTCATTACTCATTGCATGGAGTGAACAAAATTTGCATTTAAGGTCCTTGATTTGACTATTGAATATGCCCATCTCCCCTTTGAATATTCTCAGGTCATCACACCCTGTTCTCCTATCTATAGCACTAGCTCACTTAGAATCTCTATGGTAGTCTACTATAGTGATCTGGACACCAGATGGAGATTCCTCATGATAATGTCATGTGTAATGTTCCATTGACCTAAACTAGAGTTGGGATAGATACTTTGATCTTCCATAAGGTCATTAGATAAATCCATAGTTTCCTCTTAAAAAACAATCTTCATGTTTCCTTTGCAAACCATTGATAAAGAAAACTCAATTCTTTCTCTTCACGTGGAACCCTTTCTACTGTAAAATCCTTGCAGTTTATCATATTCTATTGTGAGTCCTAGAAATAAAATCAAGGATTATGCACCAATAAAGGGAAGCATTTATAGATGCAGAAAGATAAGGAAACTCGAGCCAAATATATGGCATCACTATGTTTGCACCCATAGATCAAAACGAGACTATAGTTACATGAAGACATAAATATAATAATGATCCACCACTTAAGGTTGATGGTGAAGGAGATCCAAGGAACACATCAATTGGGGAAATATTTATGTTAGTGAGCCGTTAAGGTGATTAGCATCCTTTTGTACTTGTTATAAGGAGATTGTCCCATAGGTTTACATTATGAGACATGAAAATTACAACATTAGGTTTAGCTTGAGTTTGTGAAACTCCATGTTTGCTAATAAATATGTCCTTTCTGTTGTCATGTTCTAATAAGTCTTATAGCACTCTAGAGTATTTCTCTATTGTTTAGAGTTTCTAAGATCACTATTGGACTACCTCTTCAACAATTTTCCTTGTCTTTATAGTGCAAGCTCTTCTAGTTGAACAAGATAATATAAATTAGAGGAGAATAATAAAAGACTAATATTAAAGGATCATGTATTTTCGTTCTCCAACATTACCTTAGGGTTTTTTGTCTATGTTATACATAATTGGTTAGATAGGACATTTAAAATAAGCTAAGTTTTTGGCATTGCCTATCATGATTTTCTTCAGACTTGACTTTCTCCAAGTATATATTCATGGTAATTTAAACTTCCATATTAAAGTTATTCCATTTTTAAATATTTATTTTTTTTTAAATAAATTATTTACCTTTTATTAAAAATTAATACTATTATTTTATATAATGATTTTTTTGGTCCAATCTTAACGCCTAAATTATCTAAAAAAAATCCACATAAAACAAAAACCATGAAGACGAATGAAAATTTAAAAAATCCGCATAAAACAAAAGCCATGAAAAAAAATCTCGGACAAAGTATGCCCACGAATTCGAAAAGAAATAGATCTCAATGTCAAAGTCAACAAAAGTCTAGTCTGGTTGAAAAACGTTTGGGATCTAACATGTTATCGGTATTATCTGCATTGCATTTGATATGTAGTGTTAATGTGTTATCATTAATTTTGGTCTTTGTACTTTCGGTGTTTGGGATTGATTTGCAAAGAGTCTTACCCATGTCGTTTTTATATGAAATATAGACCAGTCGCGTCAATCAGATTTGAATTCAGCATGATAGTGAGGTGAAATTAAATCACCTAAAAGTTTCCCTTATAAAATTAAATAACTATTTTTATTGCATGATGAATTGAAATGAAAATCATCCAAAAATGTATGTACTTGAAACTTTAGTCAACATCTCATGTAGATGATTGTAATGATATTTCTATTCTTGTAATGATCTTTCTATTCTTGTATTGGAAATATATACTTAAGGTTTTGTGTATGCCTATTGAATGGGCCTTAATGAGATTTTTAATGTTCATCTTTAGCTGACGCGAGGTCAATTTCATGTACATTTTTGTCTACAATTTTCAGATTTAAAAGGAATTTCTATATGGGCTATCGCCTACTACGGTTTCATTGTTCTCCATTGTTCTCATGGATAAAGGAGAGCAAGTCATTTCCAGTGCCCACTCAAATTGGATGTTATTCTTGCTATATACAGGAGGAATAGCTATTAAAACCACTAGATATTCTCAAATCACAAAGAAACATACCACTTAAATTGAAAAACACCTTTTTCCTCTTAGCTCTAGAACTTAACTTATATATAAAAACTAAATAAAAAATCATGCTTGAGTTTTTTTTCTTTTGTCACTTACAAGTTGATACTATAACTAAAATATAACAAATATATAATATGAAACTCTCCGAAGAATTGTGTATTCCTGCATGCCATGGCAATCCATTAATCTATATTTTTAGTGGCCTTTGTATGACCACGTGATGTCACCATGCCATCTTCCTCATTGTTTCATGCCATTTGTAAGTTATAACACGCACACATGAATAATGGCATAACCAAACATCATGGACATGTACCATTACATATACCTATAGGTCAACAAACTTAAAAACAAATATTCAAAAACTTATATACCAGCACATAATTATTTTAAGTATAGAATATACAAGATATGTGAAATACAATGAGTCTAAAATATTAGGTACAACCTCTCTTTTGTAATGAATAATATAACAATATAACATGATTAAAGGGAAAAAAATTACAACTAAGTTAATCTAATTGTTTGAAGGAACTAAGTTAATCTAATGAACAAGAGCAATAATTATTTCTTAGAGAATGCACTTGAATATCAAACATCATATACTAGGGAGGAGAATCATTATTTTCATCATGGTTGAAATGATATTTTTCTTTTGTGAATTGAGGCTTTGAGGGCTTTAAGACCTATTTTTCCTTTCATTGGTTTTGGTGCTGAAATATCCCACCCTAGACATCCTTTCTCTTTCTCTCATCTCTTTGGCACAATTTTCTAAGGAAATTTTCATCTAGTTTTGGAAAGAAAGGGAGAATTATGTGGGTGGCTATCTTAAAAATACATTCCATGGTTTTTGTGGCATGAGTCTAGGGCAACGAGGTAGTTGGAGGAAATTGAGGGAGGAACAAAGTAAGTTCAAACTTGTATTTGAAGGAGAAACCTTCATCATTCTAACTCTAATTTGTATCACCGCAACTTGACTAAAAGAAAATCTAGTGTATCAAGGTTCATTTTTTGTCGCCGTAGCTTGACGGAGAGAAAAAGGAGGGAAACCGAGTTCATTCTATGCCACCACAGCCTAGCTAAGGAAATTTTATTGCACATAAGACCTTACATAAGTAGAAAAGGGATTTTTATGTGGCACTAAGTATAGGATGGAGTAGTTCTAGAGCAATGAAGCCCTCCTTTTAACCATACAAGCCAGTTGAACTAACCTTTAGGAAGAAAAGAAGAGTTTAAGGCTAAATTAGGACTCTAGATCAACCCTAGGAAGCAGTGATTCACCTTTGGGAATTATGTCAGTAGAAAATCAAGCACCCTTATGGCAGTGGAGTGATTTGCTTTCAATTGAGATCGAGTTGTAGCAACGAGTCAATAGTAGATGCCTTAATTGGGTAAAGACTCCTTGCTAAAGTATGGTTGAATAACATTATACAATGAAGAGCCTAAATCATGGTTGTTAAGGGCTAATATCTTGATCTATGACAATCATCACAATCATTTGACTCGGGCAGTTGACATGCAGTGAAGAGGCAACACAGTCTAGTAATCAAGCTAGTTGACGGTTATGCCAACCACACCAAATATGTATATACTGGAAAGAAAGATGTCTTCCCGATAAACTTTAGTCAAAATCTCAACTACCACACTTTAGATAATTGTCCCATAGATTTCCATTATCAAACATTAAAATTAGAACCTTAGGTGCACCATCCAACTCTACTATGTATGAAACTCCATTTTTTTTTGCAAATAAATAAGTCCTTTTGTTGTACACAATTGAATATGTTCACCAACACTTTGTAATCCTTCTCCATTGCTATAGGATTTCATATATCATTATTGGACTAGATATTCAACAAATCTCCTTATGTTTAGACTATATGCTCTTGTAGTTGAACAAGATAACCTATACATAAGGAAAAAATAATAAATAATAATCTTAAAGTACGTTTTAATCGTCCAACATTTTTATTGGCTATGATGTCTTTGTTACACATAGTTGTTAAGATAAGATATTAAAAAAACCAAGTTGTCCGCATTGTCGAGCATGCTTTTCTTCCCATTGTGGAGCACGCTTTTCTTCCCACTCGAGGTCATTTTGACTTTAGGCTATGATGTCTTTGTTATGCGTAGTTGTTAGGATGAGATATTAAAATAACCAAGTTTTTGGCATTGTCGAGCACGTCATCTTGACTTTCATGTTCAAGTTGTTCAACTTATAATTTATATATGGGCAATATACATTTGTTTGTGATTTTTTGTTTATTTATTTTTATTATTATTTTGAAAAAAATATTTATCTTTTAAACATTAAAAATTAATAATATTTTATTATTATTTATATTATTATTTTTTTATCCAAAATCTATCTTAATATATAGATTATATTTACTTTAAAAAAATTATTTATTATTTATCTTTTAATAATTTGACTTGACAACATTCATATATTATTTAAAAAAATAATTAAATAAAACTACATAAAACGAAAACCATGAAAAAGAAAAGCAAAGTATTGTCAAAATCACATAACCAGATTTTGTCGAAAAGTCAAGTTATGTCAAATTCTATAAAAGTCAAGTTTGTCGTGAAATGGTTTAAATTCAATGATATATTGATATCTTCATGTCCTTACGATGAACCACGCTGGTTGGTTCGAAACGCCTCGACAAATAATGTCTCATGTAATTTTCGCCGAAAAATCTTTTGTAAATCCTCTATTCGTCATGATCCGTCATGGTCATGTGGTGGAAAGCTTCCGATCGACAAACTTTTGAGATCTGAATTTTGTTATGAAGGGTCACGCCTATCACCTTTGAATTCGGCAGGATACAAACTTTTGAGATCTGAATTTTGTTATGAAGGGTCACGCCTATCACCTTTGAATTCAGCAGGATACTGAGAGTGAAGTTAGGTGCAATGTGCATTGAAATCAAACCCAAAGAGAGATGTATGTATTTGAAATGTATTTCCAATAAATTTTAGTCAAAGTCTCAGCTACCATCTTCCAATGAAATTTCGAATAATTTTTAATTTTATAACATTTTTATATCTTTGAATTAGGACTTCTGTGATTTATAATAATTGTACCAGTATTCTTTATGTCCTTTGAATTCGGCATTACAGTTTCTTCCCGTGTGTTCACATCAATGTAACTTTTTTTAGTACACAATGCATTGAAATCAAACCCATCTCTCTGAGGAAACTCCTATTTCCACCTCTATAGGAAAATTAATGCACCCTGACATGCAAGGGAATAGTGGATGCCTTGTGTTAACATCAAAGTCAACTTTGGCAGAAATACAAATGCATTGCACCCACTATTCCCCTCATGTCAGGGTCATTAACTTCCAGAAATGTATGTACTTGAAACTTCTTCTAGATGATTGTAATGATCTTTCTATTCTTGTATGTTGAGGATTGTAATGATCTTTCTATTCTTGTATGTTGAGGATTTATGTATGCCCATTGAATGGGCCTCAATGAGATTTTTAATGCTCATCTTTGGCTGACCTGCGATAATTTTCACATTTAAAAATAATTTTTCCATTCCGCTGTCATTTTCTTTGCTTATGGTTCATATTTCGCTTTTCTTTAACTAGTTCGGCGATTGCAGAAAAAATGTTCATCACTATTTGATACTGCCTGCATATGAATTTGTTCATAAAATCAGTGTCTTCAAAGTCGTAATTATAAACTCTTTCATTATGAGCTGCCAAAGGAATATGAATGCTCCACTCCTGTGTTTGGCACTGACAATGATTTCAGTATCTATATGTGTAATGAAAGCAAACTGCACAAACGTTCCACGGGATGCTCAACTCCTCTTAGCAATCAAAGAAACTTACAATTATGTGTCGCTGGATGACTGGGTCGAACCGTCCATCAACAACTTCTGCAATTGGAGTGGTGTCACCTGCGACCAGGAGAAGGGACGGAACGTAGTGGCCTTGAATCTGCAAAACAGGAGCCTCTCCGGTTCAATCCCACCGGAATTGAGCGAACTCCACCTCTTGGCATCTCTCAACCTTTCCTACAATAGCTTCTGGGGTTCCATCCCTTCTTCCCTCTTTGGAGGATCCAATTCCTCACTGTCAACTCTCTCGCTTGCCCACAACCATATCATTGGCACCCTTCCCACCACCCTCTTCAATTCCACTCTTATTCACTATCTGGACTTCTCGTTCAACAACCTCACCGGCTTCGTTCCTCCTCGACTTGCCTCGCTGGCCAATCTCCAACATCTCAACCTCCGCCAGAACAACTTTGAAGGTCCGATTCCAGTTGCTCTGTCTAACTGCACAAAGCTTACTGTCCTAGATTTGTGTTTGAATCTTTTACTCAACGGAACTATACCTGCAGAGCTGGGTTTGCTGTCTAGATTAGAAAACCTGTGCTTAGACGTTAACGACCTCACCGGAACGATTCCCATATCGATTCCTTCCAACTGCACTCAATTGAGGGTGTTGATGGTTGGAAACAACCGCATGTCCGGTGGAATCCCTGCAGAATTGGGCAAATTACGATACCTGGAAAGACTTTACATAGAACTGGCCAACTTCCAGGGTCCCATCCCTAGCGCTCTCGGGAACCTTACAGCACTGAAAGTGTTCGCCCTTTACGGCAACTCTCTGACGGGCGCAATACCCAGATCTCTTGGACAGCTCTCCAATGTTGTTGATTTTGTGGTAAGATCAAATTTCCTTACGGGGTCCCTTCCGCCGGAGCTCGGCAATCTTACCAACGTCCAGTACATGCAGCTGCGAGACAATTCGCTCACAGGAAGTATACCCAGCGATTATGGCCGTTTAAAATCAGTCACCAGATTCCAGGCACAAGGCAACAATTTGAGCGGATGGATTCCTGCAGAGCTAGGCAACTGCTCCAACTTGGCCCAGCTTTGGCTTCACAGAAATCGGCTCAGCGGGCCTATACCAGAAGAGCTAGGACGCGGGTTGACTCAGCTTGCCAGCCTGTATCTCGACCACAATCAGTTGAGCGGTACAATACCAGACACCCTATCCAACTGCACTGGTCTGCAAGACTTGAATCTCGGCTACAATCGGCTTGAAGGTAACATACCCCATGGTGTTGCGAATCTAAGGCATATAGTACAATCGTTTTCTATGCCGCATAATATGCTTACAGGCAACATTCCTGTCGAGATCGGAGGCATGATGCTTGTTACCAACATAGACTTTGCAGGGAATAGACTGAGTGGTCAGATTCCCAGCAGTATGGGAAGCTGCGTGGAGGTTCTGCATCTCAACCTTTCTGGCAACCGAATTGAGGGACAAGTTCCCCTATGGCTTGGATCCATGGTCACTCTTACCGATTTGGATCTTTCAGACAATGAGTTGTCTGGTTCGATTCCACCTTACCTCGGGGACATGGAAACTCTTAGCTCTCTGAATGTGTCCTACAACCGTCTGTCCGGCCCAATTCCAGACAAGGGCGTCTTCCGAAATCTGACGGCCGCTTCCTTTCTTGGAAACGAAGGTTTATGCGGGCCGATCCTCGCTAAACCTTGCCCTGCGCCTTCGGGTCCTTCCGCGTCCTCGGGACTTAGCAAAGCCAAGAAATTGTCCATCATCTTTTCTGCCGTGGCTTTTGGCGGGGTCATCGCTGCTGCATCATTATTCTGTGCTATCCGTATCCGAGCCAAGTCGAAGAAGGGAAATCATGTGACTTCTGCTGGAATCTCAGACAAGGCCAACCCCATAAAATCGATGACCACAGCCGAGGTCTCCGAGGCAACTGGAAGATTCAGTCAAGAGAATATAATTGGTTCTGGGAAAACAGCAACAGTCTATAAAGGCTGCCTTCCGGATGGAAAGGAGGTTGCCATCAAGAGATTCAAAGGCGATTCAAGCGTGGAGGCATTCCAGGGTAATCTAATCCCTGAAATACGGGTATTAGCCATGACGCGACACCGAAACCTAGTTCGAGTGTTGGGTTATTGCAATAGTCCTGGAATGACTTCCGTGGTCATGGAGTTGATGCCCAATGGAACCTTGGCGACGCAAATACAAGAGGGAATACTCGACTGTGAAAGTGTCATCGGTATCGCACTGGGCGTCGCGAATGGATTGCTTTATCTTCACGAAGAGGGTTTACAGCCTATTCTTCACTGTGATCTCAAGCCCTCCAACATCTTGCTTGATTTCGATCTCAAACCTGCTATTGCTGACTTTGGGCTCTCAAGAATCTTCAAATATGGCGACGTCAGCAACGGTTTCAGTACCTCCAACGTTCGGGGCTCCATCGGTTACATGGCACCAGGTAACACAAAATTGCAGGCCCTGTTACTTGTGTTATGCATGGTCCTTCTGATGATGAAATTTCAATCATGTCTTGTCTGTTTCAGAGTATGCAGGTTGTTCGAGAATCACCTCAAAGGCTGATGTATATAGCTATGGAATCGTCCTCCTCGAAATGGTGAGTGGCAGAAGCCCACTATGTGACATGTTTCTGGACGGGAATACTACACTTAGAGAGTGGGTGGTGAAGGCCATTGGCGACGGCAACCCATTGAGCGCTGTTGCTCCTCACCTTCTGGAAGGAAGTGCGTCCAGCGAGTACTCGATTGAAGATGAGACTATTAAACTTCTGAATCTGGGTATCGCTTGCAGCTCAGACGCACCTCAAAACAGGCCAACAATGAGGGAAGTGGTTAGCATTTTGAGCGCGACGAACAACTGAGTTCAGTTCATTTATTTCATAATTATTATTATAAAAAATAGGGAATTTATATGAGATGATTAAGTATTATGTAAACAATTGAATTTACTTTACTTCATATTTATTGAAAATAGAGAATTTCTAAATAATATAGAGATAACTTATACCGATGATGATGTAATTCTGCTCCCTTCATAAATGTTTTATGATGAAATCTGTCGCTTCGGCGATATATGTTGTATGATAATTCTTCAACGAGAATGCTTCCCCACTGAAAAACTTATACCGTATTTGTAAGAATTATGTAATGCTGAGTTAAATTGTATTATTTTATCAAATTCCGAATCCATTGTAAGATTTATGACAGAAATTTTCGTTAGATTCCGAATTTCGACATTCAATGGCTCTAGTGTGAAGTTAATAATTGAATTTGACTTTACTCCATGATATAGAATTTAGAATTTGTAAATAAATTAAAGATAACTCCGTAGACTTGAGTTGAGCATTGTAATATGTGATTTTCATAACAATTTTGCATAGTGATTTATGTTATATTATTAATTGGATGGCCCACTCCAGCCTAATATATAATGTAAAATAATATATAAATATCTTTTAAATTCTTTTCCATATGTTAAATTTATATTAATATGTTGAATTTTTAAAGGATATTAATATCATAAAACATTAACATTGCAAATCGGCCCTCTTCTATATCATATGGATCTCGGGCCCTCCTCTCGATCGAATCAACGGATTCTACTCATTAGATTACCAACTCTTCTCTTAACTTCTGCGAAAAGACAAAATTCAGTGCATTCATATCAATAGGGTCATTTTGACTTACATGTTCACGTTCTTTGATTTTGATTTATGACTTACATATTGTTAATTACGTCCATATGCATCTGTATATTGGATTTAGACACTTTAATTAATAATAGATTCTATTAATGATTCTATTATTAGATTTCGTCTCAACTTCACCGTCTCCATCTTTTTCTGCATGTAGGGTGAGGAAGAACTGAAGCAGAAATTCAAGTTAGTTTTCGATAGGTTAATTTTCCGCAAGACCATTTAAATCATTATCATAATGCATCTCATACATTTTAGAATAAATAGCTTTCACAATAATTTAACCCGGTTCAATAATTTAATCTTGTTCAATACTAAAGAAACTATTCATTTTCACCATTAAATCTAACTTTTATGATTAATAAATTCATATAAATTAATAAAAATAGAGCAAAGACAATGATACCTTCTTACTCTAGTTTCTAAAAAAGGTTTTATAAATTTATAAAGGAGCGGATTGAAGTCTCCAACAATCCACCCCTTTTTCCCACCCGCTAAAACAACACTTTGACTGAAGCCTTGTAGTCACTACAAATTAAGAGTAACAATTAAGAGTAACAATTAGCTCTAATACCATTTTGAAAATTGGACATGCTAGGAATCAAACCCAAAAGTTTCCCCCAACTAGGGAGATGCTCTTTAAACTATGTAATTTTTGCATGATAAGTATTCATATTGATACAATGTCAAGGTGTAAATTGTTTTCTCCAAGATTGACACAAAACATAGATATGCACCTTTTGAAAAATTTTGCTTATGATAAAGAGAGAAATGAATTCATATCATAGTTATTATAACAATGTAAACTTTGAAACAAGAATTCTAGCCAAAAAAATCCCCCAAAAACATGAAAAATCAACTCAAAAATGAAAAGTGTTGATGGTGGAATAACACTTCTTTTCTCTACGGTAAATTTTCAACTTGTTTTAAAAGTAGCAATGAAAACCAATCTTTTGTGGAAAAATTGTACAAAAAACATCGAAAATGAAAAGTGTTGATGTGGTGATGTTGAAATGACCTCTCTTTTCAACATTTTGAAAACTCAGCTAAAATATTTTATCATTACTCCTAATGAAAACATAAATTTAAAAATAAAAGCAAAAATAAAAACAATAAAAAAAACAAAAAAAAATAAAAAATAAAAATATATATTTAAAAAAATACATAAAATTAAAAAAACACAAAAAAAAAATCAAATATATAAAAAACACAAAAAAAAAAAAAAAAAAAAAAAGACAAAAAAAAATCAATCATAAAAATGTTAAAAAAAAACCAAAATTAACCTATAAAAATCAGAATTAAAAAAAATAAATAAATAAATACGTAGAAATAAATAATAACGAAACCATATTTTCTAAAACTATATAAAAATAAATTTATAGAAATAAATAAATAAAAATATAACAATTTTATAAAATTATATTAAAAAAACTAAAAATATAAAAAAATTAAGCTGGATAGTGAGTCCTGAGGCCCAAGGTACTGATTGTAGCTAGATATAATTTAGTGTGAAGAATAAAAACTGCTCAGAAGAGTATTTGGACATGATTGCAAAGCTCGTGGCTGGGAGGAGAGACTTTCCAAATATCTTTAGGATTTTATGCTGATAAGTTAATCATATAAGTAATATAGCTTTTATTTAAACAATGATAACGGTAAATTAATGGAATAAATGTTTCCTTACAGTGATAGGATAGCTCGTTAAATGGTTATGGAAAATATACTTACAAGATAGCTCGTTACTTAAAATAGTAATAGAATAAGGTCAAACATAGAAATTTCTTTATTAATTGAACAAATAAATCCGATGCTCAGTACAGGAACATAAAGAAATTCATAGCATAGGAGTGTAATTATATAGTAAAGCCATAAGGCTAGCAAATCACGAAGTCCAAATGAGAATTCGGCCCCTGCTTTTCTATTTGTAACATGTAGATGTAAAACTGGAAAGAAAACAATTTCATTACTTCTGGTGGAATAAACTGTAATTTTTAAACCATAACAGAGAATTTCCTTCCGTCAACGGTGAAGTGGGTAAATCTTTTAGTTAAGTACTCAAGAAAAAGAGATTCCCCCTAAACAGGGCATAAACAAAATAACTAGGCGAATCCTCAAGCATAAATATTTTCATAAATGATTAACAGATACATCAAATAACAAAAAACACAGATATTAACGAATATTACAAAATCATATGGAGCATTAAAAACCTTCTGTAGGCGGTGAATAGCAAAACTGTGTAGAGACATTATCACTAAATAAGTAAAGCTTATCACCGAAATCTTACAACAACAGGGTGCAGTGGTCTATATGCTTATAACCAAACGGAGTTAAAACCAAAAAGAGGGAAAAACCCTCGAATTAGAGATTAAACAACCTTTTGATCCCAGAAAGCAATGCAACATTATCGACTTTGCAACCATGTTAAGTAACAAAATTAGCATTTAACTGTTTACATAGTCATCCCAATAATAGATAAGAATCGGGTAATTTCCAGCCAGAACCCTCTGCCAAGCGATTTTTCGGTGAATATTTCCAACCTGTAAAAGGCCGAGTAAGGTATCAGTCCTCATGACCTTGGAGGGCGCGGGATTGACTCCATAAGAACCTTGGTAAGGGCAACACGTTACGTGCGGCATCACCAATATATCATTGTCTAAGGTATGTATTATATTAAAGAAAACATTTAAGAAGATAGCAATTGAGGCTGGAAACCTCACCCTAACACTGAAGGTCCAATCCGAAAGCAGTCTGCCTACATGATATAAGAAAGAAAAACCCTTGTATTATTAGTACGCAGAAATAAATAACAAAACTGAAAAACGATGCCGTAGAGGGTAAGCTCACCTTCTTCGTGTTGGCTTCAAAACTCGTTAAGCCTCGATGAACCAGAACAGTGTTGCGATGCCCTGGACTTGGAGCGTTACCTACCAAACCATTACAATCCATGAGGCAGTAAAGTAGGTAAGAGAAATAATTATTATGGAACAGATTGTATAAAGAGTTTAAGTGTTCCATTACCTTGCCGAGAAGGACGTCTAGCTGACACCATGGCTCTCGACAAACATGTTACAAAACAAAGTGAAGACCTGGTAGCCAACTTCATTGCAGAGTGGCCGAGCCATCAACCCTCTGAATGAAAATGACTCTCCATCCGGTCAGAGGTGGGGGCGATGTAGCTGGAAAAACCCTAAAACTTCTCCACTATTAGATTTCCTCCAACAAGATCGACGGATGCAGGCGAGAACAGGTGTCGAGCCAAAGCTTCAACGATGAATGGAGGCCTACCAGAGGATAGCCCCAGATCGCGCCGCGTGGAGAGACATACCCAATGAATTTAAAATGGCGCAGAATGACGGGCTCAATACCTCGAGTGAATGACGGGTCCAATACCTCGAGTGAGGCCATGTGCCTCTTTAATACATGACAGAAGCCTTAACGCATGATGTGCGAAATTAATATCATGTGTAAAAACCAATCAAACGTACTATTGAAAACCTCACCACCAACTAGGAATATTAAATAATTTAAGTAGTAATTCGTAAGTTTAAGGCCTCGTAATTTTTTATTATTATTATGTCTTGTGTAATATATATATATATGCAATGATTGTGATTTATTAAATCTAATTAAATGAAACATATATGTGAACATAGAGATGGTCTCAATACAAAAGAGCAGAATTCAGAGAAGTCCGGGACCACCCAATCCTCCAAAACCAATTGATGTGAATGATAACTCTAACATTGGGATATGGCTGAGCGAGGAGACTCATCAAGCTAATGAAGTTTTACTCGAAACTGTTCAACAATTGCTGCTAAGATGACAAATTTAAGAACAGAAAATGAATGATTACGCCTGGAACAGGAGAGGATTCTCAAAAGTCTATTTAATCGACAAAATCAAAAACACCCAGACCCCAGTGCTGAGGATAGAGAAAATACCCCAACGGCTCAACATGGTGAGGGAAATGATGATTTAGCCGGGAGACATAGGAAGGACGAAGAAGGACACTCGGATAATGTTTCCGATGAGCACAAAACAAAAAGACAAAAATATGAATTACAAGAAGAATTCAAAAATATAAATCGTCACTCTTTGAAGGCGAATCTAAAGAGGCAATGGAAGCTTGGTTAATTTATATGAGAAAATATTTTCAGAATTACAACTACACCGACAAGGTGAAGGCATGTTTGGCAGTTTATCAGTTAAGGGATAAGGCAAGCCTTTGGTGGGAAGAAAAAAAAGCAATAAGAAAAATTGACGAGGAATAGGTGACGTGGAATGAGTTCCAAAAACATTTCAAATATAAGTATTTAACTCAATGTTATTATGATGAAAAAGCGATATAATTTCATGAGTTAGGATTGGATCGTTAACTATGGATGAATATGTGGCACAATTCACCTCCCTTCTGCGCTATGTGCCTTACATGCAGGAGGAAAAGGCCAAGATTCAACAATTCATCAGTATTTTACCCAATATCATGAAGGAGAAACTTGAGTTTGACTGCCCCAAAACAATGGATGATGCAGTGCGGAAAGCCCACATATGTTACCAACAAATGAAACAGAAAAATGAAGTGTCTAAAGGAGCGTCAAACAGAAAGGGAAGGAGCTTGATTCCAAACAGACACAAAAATTTCTACTGGCAAAAATATATATCAAAAACCTCTCAATAAATTTCCAGCAAGGAATCCTCCTAAAGTTACTTATTTTGAAACCAAACAGTCAAAAGGAGTAGGTAGATTTGTTAATGACTAGCAATCAAAACCGTTTGTGCAATGTTGGGGATGTGGAGAACCCCACTATTACAAAAACTACTCGCATAAGGCAAGGAGAAAACAACTATCAAATACGTTGGAAGCATCCACGATTGGAGAAGTGGCGAGGAGCATGCCCACGATCAACGCTGCTCTAGATGATCATCAGGTAGAATATCAGCCCACCATGGTCCATGATTGTATGTGAAGGTATGATTGCTAAGCAACCTATCTCTGTTTTGTTCGATCCCAGTGCTAGCTTAAGCTATTTTAGTCCTAAGGTGGTAGAAAAGTGTCTACTGCCGAGTAGTAAATTTCCAAAACCATGGCTAATTCAATTAGCCACCGCGACAAAAAGAACGGTAGTTGCAAAAGCAAAACGTTGCCCCTTGACAATTTCAGGATAACCAATTCATGTGGACCTTAACATACTTCCTTTGGGTTCATACAACATTTTAATCAGGATGGATTGGCTGGAAAAGTGTTGGTCCATAGTTGACTGTAAGCTGAAAACCATCAATTTTATCACAGAATCAGGACAAAGGAAGGAACGTCAAGGAATCAAGACAGATACCAAACTACATCCTTTCATTGCTAGTCAGTTAGGAAGGTGTATTAGGAGAGGTTGTCAAATATATGTTGTTCAAGTGGGATTTACAAAACAAAAATGACTACTTTGGAAAGTATCACTATCATTCAGGAATTTGCTGATGTATTCCCTGAATTTATTCCTAGATTACCACCCAAGCGTGATATTGATTTCACCATCGAACTAATTCTAGGTGTAGCCCCTATTTCCAAGGCCCCTTATCGCATGAGGATACTTGAGTTGACAGAACTCAAAATGCAACTCCAAGAGCTTCTAGATAAAAAGTACATTTACCCCAATGTGTCTCCATGGCGAGTCCCCGTATTATTTGTACGAAAGAAAGATGAAACTTTGAGATTCATGCATCGAATATCATCACTTAAATAAACCCACCATTAGAAACAAATACCCCTTTCCATGTATTGATGATTTATTCGATCAGGTGCAACGAACCAAAGTATTTTCAAAAATCGATTTAAGGTCAGGTTACCAGCAAATAAGGATAAAGGAGAAGGACATCTATAAGACTGCATTCCGAACTCGTTATGGTCATTACGAGTTTGTGGTGTTGCCATTTGGCCTCAAAAATTCTCCAACCACCTTTATGAGTTTGATGCATGGTATTTTCTTTCCCTATCTTGATAAATTCGTACTAATTTTCATTTATGACATTATAATATATTCTAAGAATCAGGAGGAATACAAATAACATCTGACGGTAGTGTTGCAAACACTGCGGGAAAATCAGTTATATGCTAAATTCAGCAAATGTGATTTTTTCAAAGATTAGATTCAATATTTGGGTCACATTATATCAGCAGATGGAATAGCGGTGGATCTAGAGAAGATTAAGACAATTGTGGAATGGACCACTCCAATGAATGTCGCGGATATCATATCATTCCTAGGTTTGGCTGGGTACTACCATCAGTTTGTTGAAGGATTCTCAAAAATCGCCTTCCCAATAACCTCTTTAAAGAAAAGGGGCGCACTTTCCAAGGGACAACCATGTGTCAACAAAACTTTGAAAGACTAAAACACTTACTTACCACTGCACTAGTGTTAAAGGTAGCAGATCCGAAAAAGTGTTTCGTGGTTTTCACTGATGCAAGGTAAGAAGGCGTGGGTGGAGTGTTGACACAAGAGGGAAAAGTTATTGCTTACAAATCACATAAATTGAAGGAATATGAATAGTGATATTCTTCTTATGACCTTGAATTAACAATTGTAGTACATGCACTTAAAATGTGGCGACACTATTTGTTGGGGAAGAAATTTCTACTATTAATAGATCATAGCAGCCTTCCGAGCTTTTTCAACCAATCTAGCTTAAATGCTCGGCAGGCCAGATGGACAGCATTTTTAAGTGAGTTCAAATTCAAGATGAAACATCTTAAAGGGAAGGAAAATCGAGTAGCCGATGCATTGAGTAGAAAAATACATTGTATTTATGAGGTCAAAATCAACAATGTACACTCAAATATTCCTGAAATCATAAAGGAAGCATCTATCAAAGATCCAGAGTATATTTTTCTTTGACATCAGACAAAGGAATCCCTTTCGAGAAAGGAAAAATCAGATTTCGAAATAAATTCTAACAACCTCCTTATTTTCAAGGGCATAATTTATGTTCCTAACCAAAATTTTGTTAAGCAATTGATATTGGATGAATTTCACAGGAAACCATGTGCTAGCCAACTCAGTTACCAGAAGTTGTTGTTAGCCATCAAGAAAAGGTATTTTTGGCCCAAGTTAAGGAAGGATGTCACTGAATACTTGTCCAAATGTTTGGAATCCCAACTAGTGAAGGAAGAATATCAACATCCCGCTGGTTTATTACAACCATTTCCCATTGCAGAATGGAAGTGGGAGACCATATCACTAAATTTTATCACTAGCCTACCTCACACCAAGAAGCAGCATGACTCAATTATGGTGGTGGTAGACAAATTGAGCAAAACTATTCACTTTATACCTGTGAAATCCACCTTTAAAACTGTGGAAATTGAAAACATATTTATGAAGGAAATTTTTTGTCTACATGGGATACTGAAGGTGGTGATTTCTGACAGGGATGTAAAATTTACATCCGCATTTTGGAAAACCCTATTTTCAGGATTGGGTACCTAGATCCAGTTTAGTATTGCTTACCATTTTGAAACAGACGAACAAACCGAACGAGTAAATCAAGTGCTGGAGGACATGCTACACATGTTTGTAATGCAACAACCACACAAGTGGGAGGATTACCTACACCTAGTGGAGTTTTCGTATAATAATGGACATCCTGAATCGTTGGGCACAAGCCCCTTTGAGGAATTATATGGAAGAAGGTGCAGGGTAGCCATGGATCGGAATATTCCAATTGACAAGATAACATTGGGTCTCGATATACTAGCAGAAATGGAGGAGACTGTTAAGAAGGTTTGGCAAAATATAAGGGGTGCCCAGGATAGGTAGAAAATGTATGTTGATAGAAGGAGAACATACAGAGAATTTCAGCCAGGAGATCACGTATATCTAAGAGTAAAGCCCAAAAAAGTTCCTTAAAATGGAGGGGTTGTGCTAAGTTAACAACACGGTACTGTGGACCTTTTCAAGTCTTGGAGCAGATTGGACCAGCAACATATAAGCTTGTGTTACCATGCTATATTTGGGTCCACAATGTTTTCCATGTTTCGTTGCTAGAAAAACATGTGTACAACCAACAACATATAATTAGTTGGGACAATATTCAGGTAATCAGTTAAGGGAATACATATGTTATTGGATAAACTATTTTTTAAGAAATTATGATTATGAATTGTGCTTGTGTAGGTCGAACCGGAAGGAGAGTTCCTGGCATAACCTCTTCGTATTCTCGATCAGAGAGAAACCACCTTGCGGAAGTGAGCCATCACCCAGGTTAAAGTGCAGTTGAAGCACTTTGGCCCTGATGAGACCACTTGGGAAGAGGAAGGATTTATGCGGGAAGCTTATCTGACACTATTTTCTTAAAATCAACATAACACCAGGGATATTGTTCCTCATATGGGGGGGAGATGTAACACCCCAAGCTACCTAGAAAAATTATTGTGGTCATTAAGTTAGTTTTTATGTCTTAAAGAATTTTAAATTTCTTTTACTTTATGATAATGACTAAGGATGGAAAGGTCGGATTACAATTGTTTACCTAACTGACATGTTAATAAAAATAAACTTTTTTGCAATAGTTAAAAGAAATAGTTGCCAAGAAATAGTTACCCCTCTGCCTGGAAAGAGAAATATGGAGTGGGGAAGAGGAGCAAAAAGGGGATCCTAGAGTTGGGTGGAATAAATGAGTGGGAATATTGCTCAAACACAGTCAAAAGAAACTATAGAGATTGAGGCTAGAAAGTGAGTCCCGAGGCCCAAGGTACTGACTGTAGCTGGATATAATCTAGTGTTAAGAACAAAAAGTGCTCGGGGGAGAGTCTAGACGTGATTGTCAGGCTCGTGGCTGGGAGGAGAGACTTTCTAGATATATTTGAGATTTTATGTTGATAAGTTTATCAAATAAGTAATATAGCTTTTATTTAAGCAATGATGATGGTATATTAATGGAATAAGTGTTTTCTTACAGTAACAGGATAGCTCATTACATGGTTATGGAAAATATACTTAAAACAATAATAGAATAAGCTCAAATAGAAATATTTCTTTATGAAGTGAACAAATAAATCCGATGCTCAGTACAGGAACAGAAAGAAATTCATAGCACAAGAATGAGTGTAATTATATAGTAAAGCTGTAAGGCTAGCAAATCATGAAGTCCAAATGAGCATTTGGCTCCTGCTTTTCTATTTATAACATGGAGATGTAAAACTAGAAAGAAAACAATTTCGTTACTTCTGGTCGAATAAACTATAATTTTTAAACCATAACAAAGAATTTCCTTCTGTCAACTAGAAGTGAGTAAATATTTTAGTTATGTAGGTTTTAACCACGTACAAAAATTACTTGCATACAAATTCTAGAACACATAAAATAAAAAATGCAAGAGCATAACACATAAAACACATATACACAGAGATTTTCCCCTCAATCCCAAAATCGGGACTACCGGATTGATTTTTCATTATGTTCATTTCAATGTTACAATACATATATATACATGCCAAAGCATCCAATACCATGGACCAAAAACCATCGCGCCCAAAAGGATGTGCAAAAACCATGCACAAAACCATAGGTAGGTACACTCACGTAATATAGGGTCCAAAACATTTTCCCCAAGCCATTGCTTTAGACCCCCTAGAGGGGGGCTAACCGCCCCTTCAAACCCCTTGTGACCCCCCTACTGCGCAATCGACTCAACAAAGGGGGGGCTCTGCTCCCCCTCTAACTCCTTGGTTCACTACGGTGGCTCGCCATGGAAAGAATATAACACAACCCAACATTCTCCCACTTGTTGTTTTATTTCCACAATGGGCCACACGAGAGCTTATTCATTTTTCCAGCCCTGTAAGGCTCATTGTTTCTCTACACCAAGAGAACTTCTTAGAGCTCACAAATTTTTTTAAGGCATCTACAATATTATTCAAAGTGTCCACCTTTACCAGAAACACATTTTTGTCTACTATCATATCCTTGACAAAGTTATACTGAACTTCAATGTGCTTGGTATCTCAATGGTAAGAAGGGTTATTTTCCAAGAAAATTGCACTTTGGCTATCATAGTCTATCCTTATATCTCCCTGTACTAACCCTGTACTTGGACACAATCTCTTCAACCAAACTCCTTCCTTACTTGCATGAGTGGCTGCCATGTATTCTGACTCTGTAATTGATAGTGCCACTGCAGATTGTTTCTTATTCATCCAAATGAATGCACCTCCAAATAGGTTAAACACATACCCACTTGTAGATCTTCTCTGATCCATATCTCCAGCCCAGTCTGCATCAAAAAAGCCATGAATATCCAAAACTTTGTTCAATCCTCATCATCCTTGGTAGCACAAACCATAATCACTAGTGCCACGCAAATACTTGAAAACCTGCTTCACTACTCTCCAATGCTCCTTCCCTGCTTTTTACATAAACTTGCTCAATACTCCCACTACTTGTGTAATGTCTGGTCTAGTATAGACCATCACATACATTAGGTTACCGACTGCACTTGCATATGGAACATAAGACATGTCCTCTTCCTCTTCTTGTGTCTTGGGACACTTCTCAGTAGATAACCTTACACCTATAGGAATAGGAACCTTCATCGTTTTACTATCCTACATATTAAACCTTTGTAGTGTTGTCTCGACATACTTCCTCTGGTTTAACCACAACTTCCTCTTTGCCCAATCTCTTTTAACTTCCATGCCCAAAATATAGTTTGGAGCACCAAGATCTTTCATGTCGAATTTGGAGGACAATTAGGTCTTCAAATCCTGAATAACCTCTTTGTCATTTCCAACCAGAAACATATCATCCACATACAAGACTAGATAAATAACACGGCCAACAATTAATTTAAAATACACATAGTGATCTGCCTTGCTTCTGGTGAAGCCAAGTCCTCGTATAAACGTATCAAATTTCTAATACCACATCCTTGGTGACTATTTTAACCCATACAAAGACTTCTTTAACTTGCATACCAACTCTTTCTTACCCTTCACCACAAAAGCTTCAGGTTGCTTCATGTAGATCTCTTCTTCTAGATCTTCGTGAAGAAATGATGTCTTCACATCTTTCTGTTCTACCTCAAAATCAAAAGCAACAGCAACAGAAAACTGTAATCTAATAGAAGCTACCTTGGCAATAGGATAAAAAATATCACCAAAATCAATTCTTGGCACCTGAGAATAACCTTTTGCCACCAACCGAGCTTTGTATTTCCCAACCTTTCCTTCTGCATTTGTCTTCTTATTGAACACCCATTTGCTACTAATGGGTTTCCTTCCATTCGAAAACTCCATCAGATCCCAAGCCTCATTTTTGTGCAAAGATTCCATTTCATCAATCGTGACCTCTTTCTAGAGTTTGCCATCCTTTGAATCTACTGCTTTCTTCATAGTTATGGGATCATCATCAATAATAGATAAATAAAAATTTGAACAGAAAGCAGATGAACTATACCTTTCTAGCTGACTTCTTTCTCGAACTGATCTTCTCACAACTGGAGTTCGTGGCTCTTCATCTTTTGATTCTTCTTCTGCTGTAGAGTATGATTCTTCCTCCTTTAGCTCAAACTCTATCTTCTCAGATTCCTCAGGTTGGAATTCATGTTTAATAACATATTTCACCTCTCCGAACACCACATCTCGGCTGTACACAACCTTCCCTGTTACTATGTTCCAAAGCTTATAACCCTTTAAACCATCCTTATACCCAATAAAGATGCACTTTTCATATTTACTATCCAACTTGGTTCTTTTCTCCTTTAGAACATGTACATATGCATGACATCCAAATACCCTCAAATGTGAAAGAGAGAGTTTCTTACTAGCCCATACCTCTTGTGGAGTCTTATCCTCCAACACTGATGAAGCTGATCTGTTGACTAGACAACATGTAGTCTCCACCGCGTCTATCTATAATTCTTGTCCTAACCTGGCACCACTGAGCATGTTTCTTGCCCTTTCCATCAACATCTTGTTCATTCCTTCTACAACTCCATTTTGCTCAGATGTGTATGGAGTAGTCTTTTTCCGTGCTATACCACACTTCTTACAGTATTCTTCAAATTCCTTCTTGTAAAACTCTCCACCATTATCTGTCTTCAATACCTTTATCTTTTTCTCTATTTGGTTTTCCACCGGAGCATTAAATTATTTAAACTTTTCAAAGACTTTAGATTTCTTCTTGAGGAAATATATC
The DNA here is from genome assembly GCA_031772625.1 of Pinus tabuliformis. Classification (NCBI taxonomy): domain Eukaryota; kingdom Viridiplantae; phylum Streptophyta; class Pinopsida; order Pinales; family Pinaceae; genus Pinus; species Pinus tabuliformis. The sequence goes on from CM062805.1 coordinate 1,108,581,722, forward strand.
CATGTATTCCTTGAGAAGTCATCTATAAATGATACATAGTACATAGAGTTACCCAATGATGGAACCTTCACAGGTCCAAACACATCACTATGCACAAGTTCTAATATCTGTTTCGCCCTCTTACCACTAGAGGGAAAACTCACTCAATTTTTCTTCCCATATACACAATTTTCACAGAAATAAAAATCTAGAGAGCTATTAGTCATACCTTCTACCATACCCTTACCATGAAGTATTTGAAGGCCCTTCTCTCCAATATGTCCAAGCCTTTTATGCCATAGCATGGTCTTTTCTCCAAAGACCATTATATTTTCTGTCCCACCTTCAGGAACCATAGAACCGTTGCACCCATTAATAACAGTGCTACCTTTCAGCTTGTATAGATTTCCAATCTGAGCTCCCCACATCAGTACCTGTGCTTTTTAAACCATCTTGTAGGTATCTTTCTCGAACACTATTTCTACACCTGCATCATCCAGCTTGCTTACAGAAATCAAATTTCTGGCTAATGTAGGAATATGCAGAACACCCATAAGTGTTCTAATCCTTCCACCTTGCAACTTCAACTTTACCTTTCTGTGAGCAATGATTCTAGCCTTTCTGTCATCCCCCAAGAAGACAACACCACCATAATATTTCTCAAACTCACAGAACCACTCTCTATTGGGAGTGAAGTGAAAGGATGCACCTAAGTCAATCAACCATGCCTCATGATCTACATGTGTACTTTGAAAAAGCCAAGTACACATCACCATCTTCATCTGAGGTGGTTTTCATTTCTGCAGAAGGAGCATCATCATATCCCTTTCCTTTGTCAAAAGCTTTAGATTTACAATCCCTTTTGTAGTGCCCTTCCTTTCCGCATTTTCAGCACACCTTTACAAATTTTCCTGGAGATTTAGATCTCCCTCTAGACTTAAATCTCCCACTCGATGAAATATTTTGTTTTTGTTTTGGGACCATCCTCGTACAGACAAGGCATCACCATTCTAGCTCTCCATATTTTTCCTTCTCATCTCTTTCATCAACAAGGATGAGACTATTTCATCAAATTGCATGGCAGTTGCATTACTACCTATTGCAATAACCAGACTATCCCATGAATGTGGTAGAGAACACAACAAACTGATGCACTTATCTTGATTTGAAATTTTAATATCAACAGATAATAACTAACTTACCACAATATTAAATGCGTTTAGATGCTTTGTCACCAAGTCTCCATCTTTCATCCTCAGGTTATACAACTTTTTCTGTAGGAACAATTTATTCACCAGAGACTTAAATTCTTACAAAGTCCTTAAATTGTTCCACAAAGCCTTCATCGTAGATTTCCCTAATATATTCAGCAATAATGAATCTGAGACACACAATCACATTGTTTTCTTTGCCTTCTAATCCAACTTCTTCCATTCTTCCTCGGACACCCCTGTTGATTTAGTACCCAGATCTACCGCAATCCTCTGATCTTTATCCACCAACAGATCATCCATCTCGAGTTTCCACAACTCAAAACTGTAACCATTAAATTTCTTGATCTTTATCTTTCCACTACTCGCCATATTCTTTCACCACTAGAATTGATCCCATAGATCTCCCACTGAACAAGGTTTACAATAGGCCTGAGCGAAACCCCTCAGCAACAAAGGCGTCCCCTTGAAGCCAAAACAACTTTGGTACGAAATGTAGGTTTTAACCCTATAAAGGAATTACCTGCATACGAATTCTAAAACACAGAAAATAAACAATGTGAGAGCATAACACATAAAACACATATACGCACAGATTTTCCCCTGGATCCCAAAACCGAGACTACCAGCTTGATTTTTCATTATATTCCTTTCAATGTTACAATACATATATATACATCTCGAAACATCCAATACCATGGAACGAAAAACATCCCGCCCAAAACCATGTGCGGAAGCCATGCACAAAACCATAGGTAGGCTCACCCACCTAATATAGGGTCCAAAAAAAATTTCCCCAGGGTGCTACCCCAAACCCCGTGGAGGTGGGCTAACCACCCCCCTCTAACCCCCTGGTTCACTAGGGTGGCTATTCATGGAAAGAATATAACACAAACCAACAAGTTAAGTACTCAAGAAAAAGAGATTCCGCCTAAACAGAGCATAAATGAAATAATTAGGCGAATCCTCAAGCATAAATATTTTCATAAATGATTAACATATGCATCAAATAAAAAAAACACAAATAATAATGAATATTACAAACAATCATATGGAGTAGTAAAACCCTTTCGTAGGCGGTTAATAGAAAAACTATGTAGAGACATTATCACTAAATAAGTAAAGCTTATCACCGAAATCTTACAGCAACATGGTGCGGTGGTCTATATGCTTATAACCAAAGAGAGGTAAAACCAAAAAGAGGGAAAACCATTGAATTCTTAATACATCTAAATATTAACTATTCTAGAGGAGTTTTGTACCCCATAATTTAGAAAAAATCAAAGATTAAATAGTCTTTTGAACCCAAAAAGTAGAGAAACATTACGAACTTTGCAACCATGTTAAGTAACAAAATTAGCATTTAACTGTTTACACAGTAATAATAGATAAGAAGTGGGTAAGTTCTGGCCGAAACCCTCTACCAAGCGATTTCTTGCATGCATCTAAACCATAGCAAACAAATAGGGTGAGTTTCTGTGAATAGTTCCAACCTGTAAAAGCCGAGTAAGGTATTAGTCCTCATGACCTTGGAGGGTCGGGAATGTCTCCATAAGAAACCCGGTAAGGGTAGAACGTTGCCCGCGGCATCACCAATATATCGTTATCTAAGGTATGATTATATTAAAGTAATCATTGAAAAACAGAGCAACCGAGGTTGGAAACCTCACTTGAACACTGAAGGTTCCATTCGGAAGTAGTCCGCCTACATGATATAAGAAAGAAACACCCTTGTATTATTAGTATGTGTAAATAATAAAAAGAAATAAAAAAGGATGTCGGAGAGGGTCAGCTCACCTTCCTGGGTCGGCTTCAAAACTCCTTAAGCCTTCATAAACCAAAACAGTGATGTGATGCCCCTGGACATGGAGGGTTACCTGTCAAACCATTACAATCCATGAGGTAGTAAAGAAGGTAGAAGAAACAATTATTATGGAACACACTGTATAAAGAGGAAAAGTGTTCCATTACCTCGCCGAGAAGGAGGTCCAACTCACACCATGGCTCTTGACAAATAAGTTGCATAACAAATTGAAGACTTGGTAGTTGAATCCATTGTAGAGTGGTTCAACCATTAGCCCTCTGAATGCAAATCACTGCAAATCACTCTCCATCTGGCTCATAGAAAATTTTAGGAGATAATTTTAGCCCTTTGGCGAAATTAAGGGGTTTTAAATTTTTAGTGGGCGAATATTTTGTATCATAGTACATTTTTACAAATCACCTCAAATAGCCCACCTTATTTTAAGGGAGAGGGTAAAAAAGGTAAATTTAGCCCTTGAAACTAGGAGTTACAACCTTCAATTCGCCCATTTTCAAGAATAGATTTTATTAAGTGAATCCATTCGTCCATTTTCAAGAATAGGTTTTATTTAAGTGAATCCTACGGGCCAAATACCATATTTATAAAAGAGGTATGGTAAATTAATAAAAATATAAATAAATGAGAGGTATGGTAAATAAATAAAAATATAAATAAATGAGAGGTATGGTAAATAAATAAAACATTTTTTATATTTACTCCATAAGTCACTTTATATACATGCAAGGGTGTAAACAAATAAAAATATAAGTAAAGTGGAGGTATGGTAAATAAATAAAATGTCTTTTCATACTTACTCAAAAGGTATGGTAAATAAATAAAAATATAAATAAACTAGACGTATGGTAAATAAATAAAACCTCTTTTTATATTTAGTCCATAACCCTCATTCTATTTATGAAGGCTCAAGAAAGAGGTTTTATTTAAGTGAATCCGATGGGCCAAATACCATATTTGTAAAAGAAATATGGTAAATTAATAAAAATATAAATAAACGATACGTATGGTAAACAAATAAAATATTTTTTTAATATTTACTCCATAAGTCACCTTATATTTACGAACACTCAAAAAATGTGTTATATTTAGGTGAAACCTACTGGCAATATACTATGGGACAAATACCATGGACTAGATTGTTATTAATACCATGCAAAAAAACATTATTAACCATAATATTAGTATTAATAAAAATTAAAATAGCGTATTGACCCATGGTATTCACCAAAATGGCACATGGTATTGACCCATGGTATTCACTTGGAATGTAGCCTATTTAAATGGGGGAATTAAACTAGCATAGATCCATCTTTAATCTAGATCTACTAACCCTCGAGAGGTATCAAATATCGTGATATGCAAACTAGCATAGAGTGAAAAAATATTTGATCCCTCTCGGGGCTTGGCGAGTAAAAATGGATGTTGTAATTTAATGTATTTTAAACATTTTAGCTTGGTTAAAATAAAAAATAAAATAAAAATCAACTATTAATTTTCTTAATTTTTATAAATTACTAATAGTAATTTTTAAGCTCCAGGTTTATGATAACCCATGGTATTGACCCATGGTAATACCAAGATCTTACAAGATTTTATAATTGAGTAAAATATTCACCATGCCTGGTGAGAAATTCGTCAAAAAATTATATATACATATTACATCATTGATAAAATCGCCTTCCATTTTTCCTATATACCATGGAGATTCACCCATTTATTATACATATAAATTTAGGGGGGGTACTTAAAAGTTTCCCTGATCTGGCTCGAGGCGGGGCAGGGTAGTTGGAACAATCCTAAAACTTCTCCACCATTGGATTTCCTCCAGGCATATCAACGGATGTAGGCAAGAACATGTGTCGAGCCAAAGCTTCAATGATGAATGGAGGCATGCCAGAGGATAGCCTTAGATTGTGTCACTTGGAGAGACATACCCAGTGCATTTACTCTGGAGCAGAGTGACGAGTTCAATACCTCAAGTGAGGCCATGTGCCTCTTTAATACATGACAGAGGCCTTAATGCACGCTGTGCAAAATTAATATCATATATCAAAACCAATCAAATGTACCAATGAAAACCTCGCCGCGACCTAGGCATATTAAATAAGTTTTGTAGTAATTCGTAAGCTTAGGCCTGATAATTTTTTTATTATTATTATTATTATGTCTTGTGTAATGTTTAGGGTGTTATAAATAAACATTAAAAAAAAATCAATTTAAAAATACATAATTAATTAAAATTTTAGAATGTTAATATTAAAATCTTAGAAAAAGAAAAATTATTAAAAAAACATAAAAATAAAATTGGAAGATGGAACTCAAGTTCGATTCTGAGAATCGGATTTCAGCCTCACCCACTTCAAATAAAATAAAGGAATAAATACAAAATTATTAATATTTTTTTTTTTGTTAATAATTTTTTATTTTATTTTTTTTAAGTGGGTGGGGCCGAAATCTGATTCTCACAATCAGATCGAATTCTGAGAATTAGATTTCAGCCCCAACCACTCAAAAAAATAAATACTAACATTTGGTTTTAAGGGTGATGCTAAAATCCGGATATGAGAATCGAATTTCAGCCCCAACGACTTAAAAGAAAAAAATTATTAACATTTTTTTTTGTTAATAATTTTTCTTTTTTTAAGGGGCGGAGTTGAAATACGATTCAATCGAATTTTCAGCGCCACCTGTACGCACACTTCATCCCCACCCAAGGGCCTGAGGGATGTGACCCTAGAAGTGCGGAGCTGCCCCCCTGGGCGGGGTTGAAATCTAATTCTCAGAATCAGATTTCAGCCCTGCCCACTTAAAAAATTTAACAAAAAAGATTGTTAATAATATATATTTTTTTTAAGTGGGCGGGGCAAAAATCTGATTCTCAAAATCAAATCTGATTCTCTGAATCACATTTCATCCCCGCCCACTTAAAAAAAAAAACGAAAAAAGAATTAATAACAATTTAATTTAATTAGTTATTATTATTATATATTTTTTTTAATTTATTCCTTTTTTTGTTTTATTACGTTTATTGATTTTTTTAATGTTTTTAAAGTTAATTTTAATAGTTTTTAAAAATTTTGTTATTTTGTTTTTAAATGATTTAAAATTGTTTTGATTTTTTTTTGTTTCTTTTTAGTTTTCTAGTGTGTGTGTGTATATATATATATATATATATATATATATATATATATATATATATATATATAGTTTTTAAAAATTGTTGTATTTTTATTTATTTATTTTTATAGTTTAAAAAAAATCAATTTTATTTTATTGTTTAGAGGGTAATTTTTTTTTTTTGTCTCTTTTATATATATTTTATATATATTTTTTTTAAGTAATCAACATTTAAAGAACAATTGGACATAAAAAAATTTAAAGTGTCAAAAAAATGTAAGATTTAAAAAAATATCCACAGTTAATACATTAGAAAATAAAAAGTGTAAAAAATAAGCCCTCTAAAAAAGGGGTTGATGCTACATCAACACATTTCAAAATCAATATGAGAATCACTAATATTTAAAATCAAATATTTATATTTGATACATAAGAAAATTTAAAGTGTTAAAAATATAATCCGAAAAAAATATATGTATTCTGCACCACCACTTTTCAAAATCGATTGAATTTTTTGCTACCTCAACGAAACGGGTAATGGTATCAATTTCCGTTTCAAAGTTTACATTGTTTTATGTTCGAATGGATCCCAAACCTTTCAAATCAATCAAGCCAAACATCCAAATCTGGGCTTTTGAAAATGACAAAAGAGGATAAAAAACTAAAGAAAAAACATTTAAAAGTTATTTGTTTTAAAGTACCCACTATATTTATAAGTGTATACCATTTTTGTAATTTCTCATTTAAGTGATTATTTAATTAAAGTGATTATTTAATTTTCATTTTCTGGGTAGTATGTATAATTTCTATATGCAAATTTGTGACCCATCATTTATATGAGAGCTACATCCTCTTAACATAAAGAACAGTAAGTGCTCTTTTTAAATATGTCTACATAATAGATAAATGGTTTTATAGTTCTTATTTGGCAATGACTACTTGTCCCTAATCAATTTGAAAGTACAGATATTTTAATTTTAGTGTCAAAAAGTCAAATCATTGTTTAGACATTTTTCCAAGTAATTAAGTTCCATATAAATTCATTTTAACTGAGTATAAAAACAAATCGGAAATTATAGAGATTATAACTTATGTCAAAATATCAAACTATTATCTAATTATTTTTCTAAATAATTGTCTTTTTTCAAATTGATAAATATCTTTTTATATATTAAATTTATTTAGTCATCTTAATTTTAAAATTAAAACCAATCAAAATACAACACAAATCTTTCTAGAAAGCACTAAAACGAAACACAATAAATTACCATAAATATCAAAGATTATAAAACATTTATGCTTGTGTAGTAGGAAACATAAAATATTTTTAGAAGAAATATTGGAAGAAGCAAGGTTGGCATCATGGAACGAAATCAGTCAGAAGTCTTAAGTGCTTTCGACCTGACAAAAATGCAATGGTACCGCTTTATTGCAATCGTTATTATAGGAATGGGCTTCTTCACAGATTCTTGTGACTTGTTCTGCACATCCACTATTACTAAGTTCCTTGGAAGAATTTATTACTTTGATCAAAACAATCCGGGTATCCTACCGGCGAATGTCACAACTACTGTGAATGCAGCGGAATTATGCAGAACACTTGTTGGGAAACTTTTCATTGCTTGGATAAGTGATAAACTAGGACAAAAGAAAGTGTATGCGATAACTTTAATGCTCATGGTTTTTTCCTCCATGGCATCCGATGTGTCTTGGCGCAACAATGCCCAAGTCAGTAATGACCACAGTGTGTTTTTTCACATGTTGGTTGGGCTTCAACATTGACAGAGATTATCCTTGAGCAATCCAACCAAAAAACCTGAGGGGCCATAATGGCAATGACGTTTGGTATGCAAGGCTTTAGGATTCTTGCAGGCGGTGCCACAACCATTGTTATGTTACAAAATTCAGCGAGATTCAACGGTGGATACAGGGATGTGTTATAGACATTTTTGGGCACTGCAACCCCAATCATAAATGTCCATAAACCAAGGGCTCCTAAGTCCCTAAAGGTGTTGTTCCAACCCCATAAAATATTTTTAGAAGAAATATTGGAAGAAGCAAGGTTGGCATCATGGAACAAAATCAATTGGAAGTCTCAAGTGCTTTCGACCTTACAAAAATGCAATGGTACCGCTTTATTGCAATCGTTATTATAGGAATGGGCTTCTTCACAGATTCTTGTGACTTGTTCTGCACATCCATTACTACTAAGTTCCTTGGAATAATTTATTACTTTGATCAAAACAATCCAGGTATCCTACCTGCGAAGGTCACACCTACAGTGAATGCAGCGGAATTATGTGGAACACTTGTTGGGTAACTTTTCGTTGCTTGGATAAGTGATAAACTAGGATGAAAGAAAGTGTATGCGATAACTTTCATGCTCATGGTTTTTTCCTCAATGGCATCTGATGTGTCTTTGCACTACACCGCCCAAGTCAGTAATGACCACAGTGTGGCTTTTCAGATGTTGGTTGGGCTTCAACATCGACAGAGATTATCCTTGAGCAATCCAACCAAAAAACCCGAGGGGCCATAATGGAAACGATGTTTGGTATGCAAGGCTTTAGGATTCTTGCAGGCGGTGCCACAACCATTGTTATCTTACAAAATTCAGCCAGATTCAATGGTGGATACAGGGATGGTCCTGGACCTGTTAAGCCTATTTCGTATGGAAGATTATTCTTATGTTTGGGATTGTTCCCACTACGTTGACATGCTATTCCTGAAAGACAGTGTCTGAAACGATTCTCTTCAGGATGCTCATTGCAAAAGATAAGAAAAGAGCAGAGACCCGGTCTGACAGTTTGGAATAGTGGGCAAGGGACAACATTGACCAAATTCAGAGCAGTGTTCCATAGGATTTGGTGACTGGTGCGATGACGAAGTTTGTGAACCAAGAAACCCGAGGTCATAAGCTTTGAGAACCAAAAGACCAGTGCTAGAATCTGCAAGGTTTTAGTGGGCCTCGTTGTCGGGAAGCAAGCTAGGATGGTCATGTTGTCATTCCCCTGTGGTTGCTGAGCTGCCATAGTAGTTGGAAAACAATTTTTGAGCCACGAGCGTAAATGGAAAATCGTGACAAAGCTGTGAACCTAAGTCGCGATGTGTCAACTTTTCATTAGGCAGAGGAAGATGAAAATGCACCCTTGTGATTGGCTTGGCTGGGGTAAATAGTTTCTACTCACCCAAAGCCCACAGAGGGAACACCTTCAATGTAAAAATGCCAAATGAATCCTCCAATAGACAAAATCACTTATATTAGAATTACAATTAATAATAGTAGCACCAATTCATCGTAACTAACTAAGGGCACACTCCATAAATGATTCAAAAGATTCTAAGGCTACCTTTAGCAAAATTGAATTATATTCATTTATTTAACATATATTATGAGAATTTTACGTGCATATGTCTTGGTATTAACATATATTTGTTGTGTAAACAATAATTCCAAACCTATTGTATTAAATGCACTACGAAGTTGTCTCGAAGTTTTTGCATACTACTTTAGCTTTTTGACGAAGCCATTGCCACCAATAGTCTAGGCAATATAGAATCTTCTTCTCTTTGTAAAAATATCCCTCACTGGTAATCAAATGATCAAATTGTTGTCGAGTGTACGTTGTCTGATTTGGTATCAGAGCGAGTTTCAGAGTTCAGTGCTTGAAGATTTTTGTGAGCAATCATTCTGAGATATTGTTGTGTAAGATTTTGAGAGACCGATGTGTTGAGCATTGAGGGTGTGCCTCAGTGAAGTTTTGGTGCAAGGGAACTGACCACACTAATATGTATGAATAGTTTAGTTGATGCATAAAGACTAGAGAGTGAAATTGAAAGAGTCGCTGGAGGAAGGAGTTGCGAGGAGAAGCAGAGTGTGATTGAGAGTGTAGGAATTTACAGGGTAAGTTCCTCACATAGAACACCAAAGGACACCACTTACAAACATATCATAGATCAGTACACCACTATTCTTGACGTGGTTAAAACCCTCAAAGAGGGAAATAGTCCACGACCTGAGTCAACACGGCCACTTCAGGGAATTTATTAATAAAAGAAAGAAAAATTACATAAACTTCTCTCATGAACGGTCACCTTACAAATGACCCTCCATGCTCTTTAAATAGAGATCGTAGATCAATTGAATGTTAAGCCACGGATTAAGTGTTGGTAATACCGAGGAGAGAATGAACCATTGGATCACTTCATGTCTAGAACATATCGTGACCATCGGATTGTAAGTTACAAAAGTACATAGTAAAGAAACACACTTTACCTAACTCTACACTAGACCAAGTTATACTTAAATATTTCCTATGTGTCGAAATATCTATTAGAAAATTATATATTACGAAGCAATGGAACACATAAAATATTGCAGAAATATAAAGACAGAAAATGCACAAAACAAGAGAGACATAGATATACGGGGTTCACCTAGTTTGGGCTACATCCACCCCGAACAGCCAGTCCTTCCTTTCTATTATCCAGCAAAATGAAGAGACACAACCTACAACAAATCCACTGTAATATCCTCTGTTTTCTCTCACAGTCTCACCTCTCTATTTCTCGCTCACAGAATACACATCTATTTCACAACCTCAAATACAATACCCTCATACAAAGAGAGCGGTTGCCTTCTAGGGCAAAAAACCCTAAACTAAACATAAGTTCTACCATCAGATCATCCACCTAATGAACGACCCAGATTGACTAGAAATTACTATACTTTTACAAGGAAATTTTACATTTGTTTTTAGCTTCGGGGGCACTGCCCCCGAGCCCCCGCCGGGGGACCACTGGCCCCCGGACCCCCCAGCCGAGGGGAATCGCCCCCCCCGGGACCCTCGTGGGGGGGACAAGTCCCCCCCCTGCACCCCCCCGCGTGGAGGGGTGTACAAGACTTCTTGGGGTATACATCCGGCTGAAACAAAGACCTCTGAACAATCATGCTCCACACACAATAATCTCCCTCTTGGAGAATGATTGTAGAAACTCCACTGCTAATTCATTTGTTGGACAATGACTCCGCTTTGGACCTGGCTGCTTTTCATCTTCATTGTCATCCTTGAAGACCAATTGAAACTAAGCATGTTCTCAGTTTCTCCCTGGTTACAACTTTTGTTAGCATATCTGCAGGATTCTTGCTAGTGTGTATCTTTTCCAGCTTGAACTCTCCATCTTCCAACACTGATCGTATGAAATGGTACTTGAGCTGTATGTGTTTAGTGCTGGAATGAAATGCGGAGTTCTTTGCAAGATGAATGGAACTTTGACTATCACTGTATAACGTGCCCATATCATGCACCTTACCCAATTCACCCATAAACCTTTGTAACCAAATCATTTCTTTACTAGCCTCTGTAGCAGCAACATACTCTGCTTCTGTTGTTGAAAGTGCAACAACACTTTGGATTTTTGAAACCCAACTGACAACTGTTCCTCCAACAGTAAATACATATCCTGTAGTGCTCCTCCTGTTATCTCTGTCACCTGCCATATCTGCATCAACATATCCTTGTAGGGAGATGTTTAAACCACCAAAACATAATGCTTTATTTGTGGTACCTTTCAAATATCTGAGAATCCATTTCACTGCCATCCAATGTTCCTTTCCTGGATTGTTCATGTACCTGCTTACAACTCCCACTGCATGTGAAATATTAGGCCTTGTGCAGACCATTACATACATTAAGCTTCCAACTGCTGATGTATATGGAACTTTAGACATATAATCCATGTCTTCTTGGGTCTTTGGGCACATTTCCTTGCTGAGTTTGAAATGGCTAGCAAAAGGTGTACTAACTGGTTTTGCATTGTGCATGTTAAATCTTTTCAACACCTTTTGTATGTACTCATTCTGAGACAATGTTAATTTACGATTTTTCCTGTCTCTAGTTATTCTCATACCAAGGATTTGTTTTGCAGCTCCCAAATCCTTCATTGCAAATGAATTTGCCAATTTTCATTTGAGCACATTTATTTCCTGCATGTTAGATCCTGCAACAAGCATGTCATCTACATACAATAACAATATAATATAGCTTCCATCATTTTGGTTTTTCAAATAAACACAATGATCAGAGTGACATCTAGTATAACCTTGTTGAGACATAAACTTGTCAAATTTTAGATACCACTACCTTGGAGCCTATTTTAAGCCATACAAGCTCTTCTTCAACCTGCACACTAGTTTCTCTTCCCTTTCACCTCATATCCTTGTGGTTGCTGCATATATATCTCTTTCTCCAAATCCCCATGGAGAAAGGTTGTCTTTACATCTAACTGCTCAAGATGGAAATCTTCAGCTGCTACAAGACTTAAAATGGTTCTGATTGAAGTCATTTTAACAACAGGAGAAAATATTTCATCAAAATCAATACCTTTCTTCTGTGCAAACCCCTTCACCACAAGTCTATCTTTGTACCTCTGTTTTCCTCCATCTTCTTCCTTCAGCCTGTAAACCCATTTATTCTTCAATGTAGTTTTTCCTGCAGGCAACCTGACTAAATCCCAAGTCTGGTTATGCATTAAGGAGTCCATCTCTTCTTCCATGGCTACCTCCCACTTCTTCCTGCTTTCAACCTGCATTGCTTCTTCATAACATTCGGGTTCACCAGAATCAATCAACAATAAATAATACAATGAAGGAGAGTATCGTTCAGGGGTCTACTTATCCTGGTAGATCTTCTAACACCACTTTCAGGTGTTTGGGGTGCCTGTTGCTGTTGTGGTGGTTGCTGTTGTTGATTATTATTATTTGTAGGCACCTTTACCTTTTCAGTGATTTCATCAAGAACTCTGTATTCATTGTTTTCCTTTTCCTGTTTCTTTTCCTGCAACTGATTCTTATACAAGACATTTTCATTGAATATTACATCTCTTCTCCTAATGATTTTGTGATTTTCATAATCATATAAGCGATAACCAAAATCATTAACACCATATCCAATAAAGGTACATTTCTTTGACTTTGCCTTAAGCTTTGTTCTATTTTCTTTATCAATATGGACAAAGGCCTCACAACCAAAAGACTTTAAAAAAGAGTAGTTTACCTTCTTACCTGTCCATGCTTCCTCTGGAACACCACCATCCAAGGAACTTGAAGGCCCTCTGTTTATTGGATAAACAACAGTATCTACAACATCTGCCCAAAACTGTAAAGGCAATCCTGCATGCAATCTCATGCACCTTGCACGCTCCATGATTGTTCTGTTCATCCTTTCTAACACACCATTTTCTTGTGGTGTTCTTGGAACTGTCTTCTCTCTGTGAATTCCATGCTTTGAACAGTACCTATCAAACTCTTTGCTGCAATATTCACCTCCATTGTCTGGTCTAAGACACTTCAATTTCTTTCCTGTCTCAATCTCAACCAAAGCTTTCCATTTCTTGAAAGTATCAAATACATCAGATTTATTCTTAATACAATAAATCCAAGTTTTTCTAGTTGCATCATCAATAAAAGTAACATAATAACGAGAGCCACCGAGAGATGATACCTGAGCAGGTCCCCATACATCTGTATGCACAAGCTCTAATTTTTCATTCTTCTTTTCTTTCCCAACTCTGAGAAATCTGACTCTCTTCTGTTTTCCATAAATGCAATTCTCACAGAAGTCCAAATCAACATTCTTCAAACCCGGCAACAAATTCCTTGAGTGAAGAATCTTCATCCCCTTTTCACTCATGTGTCCAAGCCTATGATGCCATAATGCTGCATCTGCTACTTTGGAAGTTAAAGCATTAACAAAGTTAGAAATACCATTGCATAAATACAATGTACCAACCTTTTCGCCTTTTTCTATTACCAGGGCTCCTTTGGTGAACTTCCAAGCTTTGTCTGTGAAAGTTATCACACAACCTTCACCACCTAACTGCCCTGTTGAAATCAGATTTTTCTTTAGATCTGGAACATGCCTTACCTCCTTTAATAGCCATTAGTTTCCATTCTGCTGTTTTACAAGAACCTTACCCATTCCAACGATTTTATAGGGTTTATCATCACCCAGACGAACTTGTCCAAAATCTCCTTGAACATAGTCATGAAAGTATTTCTTATCAGGTGTGGCATGGAATGAAGCCCCTGAATCTACCACCTAGGAATCAATAATATTTTCGAAAGAAAGAATCAGAGCATCTTGTAACACCTCACCTGTCACATTTGCTTCATGATTTTTTTTCTTGTTGCGCATCTCCTTCTTTTCCCTTCCGAGATCTACAGTCTTTCTTTAGGTGTCCTTTCTTTCCACATTTCCAGCATACTATCCCCGATATGGACTTGGATTTGCCTTTCCTTGATTTACTGCGATATCCTGAGCTCTTTCCTCTTTCCATTTTTCTTCCTCTAGACTTTGCACTCAAAGCATTTCCCGATGTCTCATCGGAGCTTTTCCATTGCATTTCCTCGCTAAGGATAGCACCGACAACATCATCAAACTTTAAAGTACTAGATCCAGAAAAACAATTACTAATGGCCATTGCCAAACCATTTCAACTTTCTGGTAATGAGAACAAGAATAACAGAGCTCTAACTTCATCATCAAAGTTTACCCCTACAGAACTTGACTGACTTGTAACTGTATTAAAATCATTTAAATGGTTTGCAACAGATCCACCTTCCGACATGTTCATATTAAATAACCGTTTCATAAGAAATACCTTGTTTGAGGCCGAGGGTTTTTCATACAGTTTCGACAACATCTGCATCAAACCCTGTGTCGCGTTTTCCTTCAAAATGTTGAAGGCGACTGACGCAGCAAGGCACAACCGTATTGTTTCGAGTGCCTTTCTATCGAGAAGGTTCCATTCTTCGTCTTTCATACCCGACGACATCTTTGTTTTTCTGCCCAATGGTAGGTATAGATCTTTCTGATACAGATAATCTTCCATCTACATCTTCCACAACGAGAATTTTTGGCCGTTAAATTTCTCGACCCTAAACTTACCATCTTCCGCCATTTCTCCCACTCGAACCAGGAACCCTTATTTCCTGCGAGTTTATTAGCCAAATAGACCTTCGGCTCTGATACTAGTTGTCAGAAAACTATATATTACGGAGCAATGGAACACATAAAATATTGCAGAAATATAAACACAGAAAACGCACAAAACAAGAGAGACACAGATATACATGGTTCACCTAGTTTGAGCTACGTCCACCCCGAAAAACCAGTCCTTCCTTTCTATTATCCAGCAAAATGAAGCGACACAACCTACAGCAAATCTGCTGTAATATCCTCTGTTTTCTCTCACAGTCTCACCTCTCTGTTTCTCGCTCATAGAATACACATCTATTTCACAGCCTCAAATACAATACCGTAATACAAAGAGAGGGGTTGCCTTCTAGGGCAAAAAACCCTAAACTAAACATAAGTTCTACCATCAGATCATCCGCTTAATGAACGGCCCTGATTGACTAGAAATTACTATACTTTTACAAGGCAATTTTACATTTGTTTTTAGCTTCGGGGGCGCTGCCCCCGAGCCCCCACCGGGGGACCGCTGGCCCCCGGACCCTCCAGCCGGGGGGGATCATCCCCCCCAGACTCCCGCAGAGGGGACAAGTCCCCCCCGCACCCCCCCGCGTGGAGGGATGTACAAGACTTCCTGGGGTATACATCCGGCTGAAACAAAGACCTTTGAACAATCATGCTCCACACACAACAATATCCTAACATCCACCCTTAAAAAAAACTTGGGATAGGGTTGAAAGATGTACAAATATGACACAATAGGAGAAGGAAGAAGGCATTAGAGCCTATCCCTCCTTAGTGAAAACTTCCTGAATTCCAATCATAAATCGAAGTTTAGTAAACTTCGCCTCTTTGAGAGTCTTTATAAAGATGTCTGCAACTTGATCATCGGTTGAACAATATTGCACTTCACGAACATGGTCATCACTGAGCTTTCTGATGAAGTGCATGTGTAGTTCAATGTGTTTGCTACACTGATGTTGGATTGGATCTTTACATAGTTGAATTGAACTTTGATTATCACCAAAGTGTAGTCGGAAGCTGCTATTGAAAGCCAAACTCTGATAGGATCTGATGAACCCACAAAGCTTCCTTACTAGCTTCTATGGCGCCATGATACTCTACTTTTGCTGAGGAAAGAGAAATGGAACTTTGTTTCTCACAAGCCCATGTAATAGGTCCAGAACCAAGAGTGAAGACATAACTTGCAGTAGACTTCTGATCATCAGGGTCACCAGGCAACCAAAACCAGTGAAACCAACCAATAGAGGAGACACTTCTATACTGTAATGAATCCCAAACTAAATTGTACCTCAAACATAACGAAGTATTATGTTATCTTCTTTCCAATGACTTTCATTTGGGTTTTGCATAAACCGAGAAATAAGGCAAACAGGAAAGGAAAGGTCAGGATGGGTATGGGTCAGAGACAAAAGTTTTCCTACAAGTTGATGGTATAACGTAGCATCAACTTCAGGGGAAGCACAAGTGACTGAACGTTTGGCTCCAGACTGAAAGGGAGAAGGGGATGGCTTATAGTATTCCATGTGAAAGTGGCATAGAAGATCAGATGCATACTTGGATTGGGAAAGGGAAATACCTTCCTTGGATTGCAAGACTTGAAGAGCAAGAAAATAATGCAAGTGTCCTAAGTCTGTCATTTCAAACTACTTTTTAAGGCTAGACTTTACATTTGTTATAAGGTTGGGATCAATACTAGTAAGGATAATAACATCCACATAAAGAACAATAATGATTAGAGACTTACCCACTTTCTTGGTGTAGATAGTATTGTCAGAATGACACTTAGAAAAGCCAGTATCTAAAAGAAAGCTATCCATTTTTACATACCAATCCCTAGGGGATTTCTTGAGACCATAAATGGATTTCTTAAGCTGAAATACAAGGCTAGAGTCTATTCGTATAAAGCCAGGAGGTTTTTCCATAAACATTTCTTCATGCAAGTCCCTATCAAAGAAGGAAGAGCTAACATCCATCTGATTGACTTCCAATTTGAAAGATGAAGCAAGGGAAAGAGAAAGGCAGATAGAGTTCATTTTGGAAACAGGGGAGAAGGTTTCAGTATAGTTAATGACTTCAACTTGTCAAAAAACCTTAGTGTTATAGACATTTTTGTGCCTTGCGGCATTGAGCATGAAATGTCCATAATCTAAGGGATCCAAAGTCCCTAAACATGTTGTTCCTACCCCTAGAGGAACAAGGCTAACAAACCACAGCAATTCACAAAAGTTCTCCACCTGAAACTGCTCAGAAACAAGTCAATTCAGGATCATTTCAGTGGCTACACTAGCTGTCTGCGCTGAATGTCAAAGCCAACACCGGCTACCTGCGTTGAATGTCAACTGGAACAAAGGCTACCTGCGCTGAACGAGAGTGGACAAGTGGCAGGCTCATTTCTCAAGGCGTGAAGACCTAGGAAGCTTCCAAAATGACACTTGCCTCAGGGAATTCGACTGGTGATGAGTAAGAGGTTCCAAATATCCAAGTGGAAGCAAGAACCTCCAAGTGGACTCAAGAACTGATAGAGGGAGAGGACACTAGTCAGATCTCAAGCTGACTCATCCTCTCTCCAAACATCTATATATGGATCTCTCCTCCATGAGATCTGGAGGCTGGAATTTTGTTATTGCAAAGAATTGCTGTTGGTTTGAGACTGGAATCATTGGGTGTTTAATGCTTTGAAGGGGGGAAAAGAGAGGAATTCCTTTTGCTGGGAAGGAGATGGTGGATTGGAGCCTTTTGGGTGGTATCTCTTCCTGAACCTTGTTATTCATCAATAAAGCTATCTTGGTTTCTCCTATATGCTGATGTATTTTGATGTATGAATGTATTAGCATGTTTAGTTTATTTCTAATCCTAAACTAGTTATGAATGTGAACAGCTGTCTTTGTGTAGTGTTCTTCTCTTGTCGCAAGTAGCTGTTCTCTTGTGATCTTGCAGGAACCCGTTGAAGCTGGACAAGCAAGAAGGCAAGTAGCTGTGAACACCCAAAGAGAAGGGAGATTGGATCGAGGGACAAACGGAAGACACCGGTAAGTCTATTGATCTCTCTTCTTTCACATTTCATAAAGGAAGAAACCAGTATAGCTATACTCGTTTGTTGCTAAGGCACTGTCACACCTTAGGTGGATAGGATCGTCCTGCATAGGCATTTTTCCCCACAACAAATTGGCGACTCTGCTGGGGAGATTTGTTTAGTCATTTTATTTGTGTTTCTATCATTGTTTGCATCATAGACTTGACAAGAACAATCGAACTGCATCTTTCCCGGATGCAAAGTAGAAAGTTGCTGCTTTGATCCAATTGCTGGACTTGTCTATGATCTTAACAATGGATTCACAAATGATTTGATGATCCTTGTGATAGATCTTAGTAGCCTCTCAAAGCATCCCTTTGATTACACCTTGCTTGTTGCTTTTATTTGGCCTAAAACAGTGAATTAAATAGCAATCTGTGACCCAGAACCTGAGGGAAACGAGAGTTTCTCCTTCAGCGCAGACCCAGTGAAGGGATTATGCATTTCAACGCAGGTCCCGTGAAGGATACCTGCGCTGAATGTCAAAACCCCTGTGTTGAACCTGCACTGAACCAGTTTGCTCTTGTGCAGCTGGGGTTCTCTGCTCTGTTTTGCCTTGTTTTGATCTCTGATTTTTGCAGCCTGTAACCAGCATAGGTACGAGTCTAATAACCCATTTTCTTTGCTTACATTACACCTCCTTTTGTACAAAAATACTGTGAGTGTTTTTATGTGTTTGTGGCGTCATTTACAGTTTTCTTTTGCATGAGTAAAATAGTCATCCTATAGCCTTTGATTCAGATCTGATTGATTGTGATCTTAAAAGAGAGTTCATTGGTTGTTTGCAGATTGATTATACATTTACTTTTGCTTATTGGTTTGAATTTGTCTCTTTTAAGTGTCAAAACAAGTATTCATTTCGAAAATCGTTAAGTAGTGTAATCTCTTCTACCCTCTCTGATTTCGAAAAAGTGAGCTTGTTTGTATTGATCATTTAAAAGCAAATTCAAAGTTGTACAAAAAGATTTCTTTGTAGGCATCAATACTAAGAAAGCGGAAAACAAACACCTGCATTGTGCATTTTGCATTTGATAGTTTGCATGTTGGATTTAGGAAAAGTGCATTAGAGTGTGCTGATTGCTCTTTGAGAAAAGATGGTGTCTTTCTTTTCCCTTAGTAGCTAGGATTTTCAAAGTTGAAAAGATATAAAGCTTGCTTATCATCTTTAGACTGCATTTAGGAATTTGTATCATACATCTCGTGGTGAACCTTGAAAGGCAAACTTTAAAAAGATCAACCTAAAATAAATTGAATGAACTTAACAACGCTTTGCAACATAACGCACAACATAGAGGTCTAGGCTAGAGACGTGTTCCGGCGTCGTTAAGCCTGGTGACTGTCGATCTCGTGGAAGGTGGGTGATTCCTCCTTAGGGACGATAGCGCCAGTATGGATTGTGCTCCCACGTACCGTCGCGTATATATTTGGAGACCCCTATAGGCATAAAACCTTTATCCTTAGGAAGCCGTGTCAGCCGCCCCACTGATCGCAATGCACTGAACACAACATTCAGGAAGATTGACCGCCCGTACCCTAAAAAGTATTCTGCGGTTTTGCGAAAAGTTTGGCACACCCTCTGCCTAGAACTCCAGAGCAGTTCCTTTTGGCCTTTTTCAGACTCTATAACAGAAAAAGTCCATCCGAGCATTTGTCACTTCGGGCTCGTTAAAACATCGAAGGAGACTAGAGTCATCTTTAGCTTTTTCTCGACTCTTTAAAATTGAAAAAGCAAGTTGTGTCTAAAGCGTCGTTAAAATTTATTTTAAACGGAACAATCACCCTTTAATTCCTGCATTGATCTTTAGGTTGAAAGATGGAGCACACCAACCAAGGAATTCCCCTTGGTGGAAATCCTAGTCCCTTCTCCTCTTGGGGAGATGTTGGTGCGCCCCACATGGCCACATTGTCGCTTCCAGGACTAACAACTGGCTTGCCAGTCTGGCTCTTTTCAACCAATGTCGTTCAGAACGTCACCATTCCTGAACAGTCGAGTCAACAGTTAGACCAGACCAGAGTCGCCCACCAGCCTTCTACTTCATCTTCCTCTCCTCCTTCCTCTTCGCTTGACGGAACTGGTAAAACCAAAAACCAGGCTCCTAAGGAGAAGAAGGAGAAGAAGAAGAAAGAAAAGAAGAAGAAGGAGCCAAAGGCGACTGAGGGCAAACGAGAGTCATCTGACAAAAATCCACACACAGCACTGACCAGGCCTAAATCACCATGCGTCATATGCAAGGGAGACCACTTCCATAGATATTGTCCCTGTATCCCTCGAATACTAAGGGACTGGTCTCCCCGTTTGCACAATTCAGTAGCATCAACCTCTGATAGCCATGTTGACTGCTCACCGTCGACTAGCGAAAGCGAAGTCCCAGGACAGAGAGGGAAAGATAGATTTCCCTGTAAACTGTGTGAAGGCAATCACGCCATCCACCGTTGTCCCTTCTTAGACGAGGCTAAAAGAGTTCTGGAAGATCGCCCGATTTTACGAGCACAACTTCCTCCTGGATATCAAAAACTCCTGCCAAGTCCTTCACTAGTTGAGAACCCGGCTGGCCCGCCCAGGTGGTCAGCCGAAGCACCTATCATTGAAGATGAACCGTCTGGATCCATGCCTAACGAAAGTCAAAAGGTTGATACGGCAGTTGACCCGGTTTCGCCTTCAGAGGCTCTATCTTCGAATGATACCATCACAGATGAGAATAAAGACGACACCGTCCAAATTCTCTTCATCAACACTGACTCTGATGAACAAGGGGGCAATGCCCCCATTCCTTTATCACAGAAAGGAAGTTCGTCAGAGCGATATCTTGGTGTTTATTCGGTCCCACCACCAAGCAACCTGGTTGTGTCCTTTGACTGGAACCAACTAGGCAGACCCCAGTTGCCAGCAAGCATACCATTCAGAATTATCGTTCAAATACATAGAATGGTAATGGCTGGCACTATCATTGATGAGGGGGCATCTGTGAGTATCCTTTCCTCTATTGCTTGGAAAGCGCTTGGTTCACCAGCGCTTTTGCCTGAAATGAGAAATCTATCAGGTTTTGATAAAGGAACCAGTCGACCTTTAGGGATCCTCCCCAATGTGCCCATAACATTGAAAGGGAAGACCGTTCAAATGAACGTGATGGTCGTTCAAGGACCCTTGGATTATAACCTACTCCTTGGACGAGACTATATATATTGCATGGGAGCTATTGTCTCCTCACTCTTTAGAGTAATGTGTTTTCCGCATGAAGGAAGAGTGGTCAAGCTTGTGGACCAACTTTCATTTCCCGGATCACGCATCGCAAATAGTCATATACCATCCCTAAATGGTTATTCATGCAAGAAGTGTCTCAACCCATGGTCCGTCCTCCTGATGAGCGCAAGTAATCCGGGAGGATATGACTGGAACCCAGGGGGCATGCGTCCTGGCCTGCTTCGGCAGGAAAACTTTGGGTATAGGGTAGGTTTCCGCGGGAGAATATGACTAGTCCGTACCCCGTCCGTGGTTGGAAGAGGGGTTGTTCTGGAATAAGATTCTCTTGTCAAAGTTATGTGAGAGGGCGGGTCTCGTCACTCACCTTTGTTTATTTCGGTAGACACTGCCGAGGAAGTGTTTTGTTTGAAAGATTAACGAGACAATCTTTGGGTAGCCTGAAAGAGGTAGGCCTCTCCCGGTAAAACAAATGTTTTATCTGCAAATTGAGGGGTAATCTTGAAATCATACTTTATACCTGGGGGCATGCAAACCTTTTGGAGGGCAAGCAAAGAGCGGTTATTTACCTGTTTTTTGGGTTAGCCGTTTCCTAACTTGCATAAAGAAAGGATGCGGGGCATAGCTTTGGTAAGGCGCAAGCTCCATAAAAAATGGAATCTTACATGAGACATTCTTATCATATGACTGGGTAATCGAGCAGTTTTAGCACAAAGTTCATGTTCGTTAAAAAATAAACGCAAGATCCGAGCAGTTTTAGCACATAGTTCATGCTCGTTAAAAAATAAACATAAGACCGAGCAAATGTTTCCACCCGCGTTTAAGCTCGTTAAAAAATGAACTATCCCGGTAAATAACCACTGTGAATGTAATATCATCAGCCATTAAAACCTTGGTCGTGTTTGCACCGTCACCTCCACTTTTCATTTGGCCGATCGTTCATCTCCATATGATTGTTTACCCATTTTGAGGAACAGCTGCGAAGAGTGATTTTCACCTAGCCATCCTTGTGACACTGCCGTGATTGGAAAATTCCAACCTGTACCTGGAATCAGCTGCTATCCCTGTTTATCACTCGTTCCTCAAAAGACGAGTCTTCTTTAAGCTCTTTTCAACTGACTCGTAAAATATGAAAATATTGCCGAGTTTTGGCCTTCCAGCTCGTTAAAGCGACCGGAAGAGCTATCCCTCCTCTAGATTTTAATCTTTTTGGACCTGAGGGATTATTGCACAAAAATATCGAGCGCTTGTTTTATTCTGGTCGTTAAAACTATCGAAAACTCATCCCTTCTGTATTGTTTTATACTTTTTCAGACTTAAGGGATTAGATGACGAAAAAGGAATTTTGGAGTTGACTTTATGTACCTTTTCAGACTCTCTAAAAATTTAAAGGACCGAGTTATCCTTGTCGTTAGACTCATTAAAATCATTAAATAGTGACAAACTTGTCTTTAGACGAGAACGAGCTTCACTATCGCTAGGCTCGTTAAAACATAGCGATGGGCTTGCCCAAAGGGCAGGTTATAGAACAAGCATATGTTATCCTCCTCAAGCTTGACAAAAATAAAGAGGTACTGGTCAGCAATGACTGGGGAAAAATTGGGAGAAACTAAAGAAAACTTTGATGATAGCAAGTCGCTCTTGAACATGACACTTTTCCTCCGTACCACAATCGGGTTGGGTTGTTTCATTCACCGGTCACCATCACCATGGTCTCGCCATACCATCCATATTTGGGGTAATGCTACTGATCCATCGCATCAGTGTCGCCATATGTTCAAGAGAAGTCGTTCAGAAAGGGTCAACCATGTCCCATCCACTGCCATACATTATCCTTCATCCATTCATGACCACCACCCTGAATCATATGTCACAGATCGTTTTCACCTCCATTAAAATCATTAGCTCCGTTCCATGTCACTGATGTGGGATTCATTAAGGCCCTCCTGTGACGGATCGCTTCTTGTCGACATCAGCTCATTATCCAAGAAGTTGATCTAGGAACAACCCCTTCAGTACTTTGAAGCTTGCATGCCACAATGGCAATTTTCTCACTTCCGGCGACAGGTATACATCAATGACCTTCGACCGAAAGATTTTGCATGGTGTTCGACGCCAAGTCCTTTATTCACACCACGTGAATTGTACTACAGTACCTTGAGGGTCATTATCATTATCGGTGATTCCTCTCGCGCTTGTTAACGGTTTACATCATTGACCGGTAATCAAGCGATGTCTTTCCATGTTCGACTCCAGAACATTTCTCACATGGATCGACTTGTACTTAGAGTGAAGATCGAACGAGTTTGAAGACCCCGGATCTAGTTTCATCCATCCGGGCTGCGATATATATTCAGGAAAGATAAATACATTGACATGTACATCATTGCAGCAGATAATCATCCTACTCAAAATATGACAATTTCATCAAAATTATCAGTCTACCATCAGACGATTGTCTGTTCTATGTATAGAAAAATGTATTTATAAAGCTGAGCATGGGAATGCCTGCCTCAGCTAGATCATGAAAGCAGTATGAAAAATAATGTATTGTATTGTATTGTATTACAGGTCTCCTCCCAACATTGGATGAACTTCGGATCCCCCTGATAAAGCATTTCGCCCGATAAACAGCCTCATACTTTAGGGGGAAACTGTTATATACATTTTTGTGCCTTGCAGCATTGAGCATGAAATGTCCATAATCTAAGCGATCCAAAGTCCCTAAACATGTTGTTCCTACCCCTAGAGGAACAAGGCTAACAAACCACAGCAATTCACAAAAGTTCTCCACCTGAAACTGCTCAGAAACAAGTCAATTCAGGATCATTTCAGTGGCTACACTAGCTGTCTGCGCTGAATGTCAAAGCCAACACTGGCTACCTACGTTGAATGTCAACTTGAACAAAGGCTACCTGCGCTGAACGAGAGTGGACAAGTGGCAGGCTCATTTCTCAAGGTGTCAAGACCCAGGAAGCTTCCAAAATGACACTTGCCTCAGGGAATTCGACTGGTGATGAGTAAGAGGTTCCAAATCTCCAAGTGGAAGCAAGAACCTCCAAGTGGACTCAAGAACTGATAGAGGGAGAGGACACTAGTCAGATCTCAAGCTGACTCATCCTCTCTCCAAACATCTATATATGGATCTCTCCTCCATGAGATCTGGAGGCTGGAATTTTGTTATTGCAAAGAATTGCTGTTGGTTTGAGACTGGAATCATTGGGTGTTTAATGCCTTGAAGGGGGGAAAGAGAGGAAGTCCTTTTGCTGGGAAGGAGATGCTGGATTGGAGCCTTCTGGGTGGTATCTCTTCCTGAACCTTGTTATTCATCAATAAATCTATCTTGGTTTCTCCTATATGCTGATGTATTTTGATGTATAAATGTATTAGCATGTTTAGTTTATTTCTAATCCTAAACTAGTTATGAATGTGAACATCTGTCTTTGTGTAGTGTTCTTCTCTTGTCGCAAGTAGCTATTCTCTTGTGATCTTGCAGGAACCTGTTGAAGCTGGACAAGCAAGAAGGCAAGTAGCTGTGGACACCCAGAGAGAAGGGAGATTGGATCGAGGGACAAACGGAAGACACCGGTAAGTCTATTGATCTCTCTTCTTTCACATTTCATAAAGGAAGAAACCAGTATAGCTGTACTCGTTTGTTGCTAAGGCACTGTCACACCTTAGGTGGATAGGATCGTCCTGCATAGGCATTTTTCCCCACAAAACTTAGCAACAAGACGAGCTTTATGTTTATTAACTTTTCCATCTGGTCCAAACTTGGTTCTGTAAACCCATTTGGATCTAGAGGAGGAAAAAGATCCCATGTATCATTTATCAATAATGAACAATATTCTTCATTCATAGCTGTATTCCAATATGGATGGCCTAAAGCTTCTACAAAGGCGTGAGGATCATAATTCGTTGAATCTTGACCCAATAAAGAAGAGGCTCTATCAAACTAAGAACGTGTACGTTACGGATCTGTAGGATCACTTGCAAGACCACCTGCTGCATCCCAAGTAGCACAGACCCATTTTGGAAGCCAAGGAGTTGAAGGAGGATCCTGAGAAGGTGGGGGAGGATTTTCATCCTCCTTGTCATCATGTGAAGAAGAAATATTTTCAGAAGTAAAATGGATAGAGAGAGGTGGCACATCCGCTGAACTAGGCTCGTAGGCCGATATATTTTCAGTAAACCTTACATCTCTTCTAATGATAACTTTTTTGGACTTAGGTGGAATAAGTCTATATCCTTTGACATCTTTAGAATATCAAACAAAAATACATTTTTCACTTTTAGGTTCTAAGGCTTTATGTTTCTTATCGGGAATATGGGCCCATGCTTCATTTCTAAAAGCACAAAAGTGACTTACATCTGGTTTAATTGAGTTCCATGCTTCTTCTGGAGTGATATTTTTAAAACCTTAGTAGGAGTGTGATTTACTATGTCATTTCACAGTTAATTTCTTTTGCCCAAAAATTAAGATTATGTCCTTTAGATTGAAGCATACAATTAGACATTTCCTTTGAGGTGCAATTCTTCCTTTCAGCTACACCATTTTTTTGTGGAGTATATGGAACAATATGTTGCATTTGAATTCCATGCTCAGTGCAAAAGTTGATGAATTTTTTGTTATAATATTCTCTGCCATTATCAGATCTTAGCTTGAGAATTTGATGTCCAGATTGTTTCTCAACAAAGGCCTTAAAGGCCAAGAACATGTTAAATACTTCATTGTTGAGTTTTAAGAAGTATACCTAAGTGCGTCTGGAGAAAGATTCAATGAAAGTTAAGAAATACTTGTAGCAAGAGAATGAAACAACTGGAAGTGGAGCACATAAATCACTATGCACAAGCTGTAAATGGGCTGAGGCATGCCAAGAGGAACATCTTTCAAAACTATCCCGATGATGTTTTTCGATTACACATCTAGAACAAACACTATCTCTACAAGATACCATAGGAACACGTGTCACCATATTTTATTTACATAGATTTTGAAGAGAGCAATAATTTAAGTGACGAAATTTCTCATGCCAAAGTTTGCTCACTTCATCATTATGAGCAACAAATAATGAGGGAAGAGTTGATGACCCAAAGTTCTTAGACTTATATAACCTTGTATAATCATCAGCAATGCCAGTAGCTAAAAATTGTCTAGGATATCTTAGGTCCTTAATTACAACATCATGAGGTGAAAATTCAACGATTTTACCTTCAACTGAATAAGTTATCTGATATATGGATAGAAGGTTGCAGGACAAGGTTGGAACACATAACACATCATTAAATTGACCATTGTATAGATGAATAGTTCCAGTTCCTATAACACTAAGAGATCTATTGTCACCAACATATAAATTTTTGGTGTTACAATCATTTAAAGAAGAAAATATGGCTTTGTTTTTGGCTACGTGATAAGAGGCTCCAGAATCAATGAGCCACTCATGAGAATGAGAAGAAAAAGATACATTTAGTGCATAACCATGCCTAGATTCTTAACAACCACATGCAGAAAAGTGTTATTCCTGAAGATGAAGTTGAAGTTGAAGGGTGCTCCAAATGGATGTTATGCTTCTTCATTTTTTCTTCCAAGGCTTCCATCTTCTTAAAGAATTTGGATTCTAAGTGGCCATCTTGATTACAAAAGTTGTAATGTCTATCAGTCTTCCTCTCTTTATTTTTATTTTCCTTATCATTTTGTTGAATTAATTTTTCATTTTGAGACTGAAACTGCTTAGGACCCTTGGTTGGTTTAGGACCATTCTTTTTAGGATGCTTCTTCTTAGGATTATTTGAACTTGGTTGATGTTGGGCAGTTAAGGCTTTCTTAGAAGAGTTTCCACGATTAAGAAGACCAAGATGTAAGAGTTTTTCTTGTTCTCTTATTAAATAATCACAAAAGGCATCAAAAGAGGTGGAAAAGGCTTCTATAGTAGAATGGAAGGTGGAAAGAAACGCAGAGTAGGATCGTCCTAACTTATTAAGAATGGAATAGATAAGGCTACCATCTTCTTTCTTAACCTTAAAAACTTCGAAGAGAAGTCTAAGGGTCTTCAACTTGGACAAAAAATATTCAATGGAAGAAACATTATTGGGGTCCAACGTAAGAAACTCATTTTCAAGTTGATGGGCTCTACTTTCATTTTTAATTCCAAAAACATTATTGAGTTGTTTCATTTCTTCATCAAGGGTATCAAGTTTTGTAATATGGAATATAAGGTCTAGAGACATATACATCCCTATCAACCCATGTTCTTTATTTTTCTTATTTTTCCATTTGAATACCTTATCTTCATCTTTGGGTTTAGACACTTGGCTTCAGGCTATTCTATAAAGAAGTTTACTTCTAAGTAAATCCTCCATGTAGGACACCCATTGGAAGTAGTTGGTACTATCAAGAATAACTTGACACAAAATTTCCATTTTAACAGAAAATGAAGCTGTAGATGTTAAAACTAAGTGTTTCAATGGAAATATCCTGAAAATTAGGCCAATTCAAAAAAAGGGCTTTGAAAATGACTTCCGGATGAAGAAGTTATGGCTTTTTGAAGAAAAGTTGTTGAAGATGCGGACGAAGTATGTGAATATGTGGAAGTGAATGATAATGTTATATTTTAAAAAAAATTCCCCCCTCTTTCCAAACTTAATCTAATTAGCTCACTTTTAAAAAACAATTATGTGATCCACTTTTATAAATAAGTGAAAGTCACTTTTACAATGGTACTTTATGAGCTAGCCACTAATTTGTAAATTAAATAAAAGATAAAGAGACTTTAGAATTATAAGTGACTCACTTTTTATAATGAGTGAGAACACTTTTACATAAAATAACTTGAAAGCATAAGTTACATGTGCTTTTTGAAAAAGTAGCTCAACAAAAGGAAAGAATTGAACCTA
Organism: Pinus tabuliformis; assembly: GCA_031772625.1. Lineage (NCBI taxonomy): Eukaryota > Viridiplantae > Streptophyta > Pinopsida > Pinales > Pinaceae > Pinus > Pinus tabuliformis. The sequence continues at coordinate 1,108,610,019 of CM062805.1, forward strand.
AGACCTCTATTCTCATAAAGTAACTTTGGAGCAAGTGAGATTTCGAAAGGTTAATAATTTTTTGAAAAGAGAAAGGGGTTTTTTTTTGTAGTCACTGAAGCTTTGGAGTGCATGATTAATTGAAAAAGCCCTTTTTGCCTACAAAACAAAAGTCACACAACCCAAAATGGACATGAAAAAAACCAAACCTTACGCATTGAAGTTAGATTTCACCAGAAACTAAATATTTTCCTCAATGTTTCCGATTTTCCAAGATCACACTAAGGCGTGATGAAGAAGAGCATATGCATGAGAAAAATCCTTCCTTTTTTTTATTTTCTCACATCACACAGAGTCGCGAGGCAAAGAGCATATGCAAGAAATGAAAAGTATATATCTAGTAATAAAAACAGAGAGATAAATAAACCGAAATAAAAAGAGAGATAAATAAATAAAACTACAAATAAAGACTTTATACCTCAAGATCTTAAAAATGACGTAGTTATGGCTACTCGAAACCTTTTCTCGTGAGACGGAAGGTGTTACTCACTAGAACAGATGCTCGTAAAACAATAGACCAGTCCTTTCAAACCAAAAGTAGTAGATCTAAGAAACGACAGTCAGATGCAGTTGTACTTGCTTCAGATTTGGATAACCAACGAATGCGACCCTCAAATAGATCTGATACCATGTAGGAATTTACAGGGTAATTTCCTCAGATAGGACACAAAATGACACCGATCACAAGCAGATCATAGATCAATAAATTAGTGCTCTTAACATGCTTAAAACCCTCAAAGAGGGAAACAGTCCATGACCAAAGCCAATGCGATCACTTCAGGAAATTTATTAACAAAAGAGAAAATTTACATAATATTCTCTCATGGAAGGTCACCTTACAAATGACCCTCCATGCTCTCTAAATAGATATCATGGATTAATCATGTATTAAGCCATAGATCAAGTGTCAGTAATACCGAGGAGAGAATTAACCGTCAGATCACTTCATATTTAGAACATATCATGATCATCGGATTGTAAGTTACAAAAGTGCATAGTAAAGAAACACACTTTACCTAAATATGAACTAGACCAACTTATACTTAACTATTTCCTATGTGTCGGAATATCCTAACAGAGAGAGTCGTTGGTTGAGGGATCCTGGAATCAAGAGACTAGATCCTACCGAAAATATGGTTGATGAATGGATTCATGTTTATCTTTGAGTACTAAACATATATGTTTTTATGTGATGTTAAAAATCAGTTAAATAATTTTGTATGGAGTTTCATCTTTATTCATCCAAATCATTGAGTTTGAAATTTGTGAAAAGAATTTGTTTTTTCCCTTAAGGAAAAATCATAATTTTCATTAAGATTAGAAAATTACGTGTTGTAGATGCTTATAGAAGTACATGTTTTAAGTGGGGTGACTCGAACTTCAAAAATATTGAGTACAAAAACCCCAATGGGGAGTGCTAATAGTGATAGAATATTTACGTGTCAATATATATATATACATACATACATACAACATAGTGTTCAATTAGGATATATACAAGATGGAGATAAAAAATATACAAAAACAGGCCCAAGAGGTCCCTATACTCTCATGTCAATATATGGCCTGTGGTAGTATTGGTAATATTCCCCGTCCAACTGCTCTAAAATCATCCATGAACCCCTAGGATTGACTGTAGCCTCCTTGGAAAGATGGTTAGAAAATTGATTATGTTCCCTATAGATATGGTGACAAACAAAGGAATCAAATTGTGCCCTTAAACGAAGTGCATCATCAAATATATGCCTCAGAGAAAAAGCATGATAGATAGATACATTGTTGAACCAATTAATAATGATCTTGGAGTCCCCATATATTTGCAGATGTATACAGTATTTTTCTAACGCAATTTGTAGAAGATGTGTGAGGGTGATTAGTTCAGCAAAATTGCTTGTCGCATTGCCTAACCCTATTTGGATTTTGAAGAAGTGAGTGTCAGATAGATATAATATGGCTCGCCCTCCACATCCCACCTCTTGTGCAGAGCCATCAAAATAGGCCCAGGGGATATTTTTATCAATTACTTCAGGTTGATCATCATCAGGTATTAAGGAGTAGATGGATAGTACTCGGGCTGAGATAAGATTCTAGAGAGGGGTTATGTTACTGAATATAAGCTTGTTCCTAGCAATCTAAATGGCCCAACAGATGAGGATAGGAATATTCCAAGCCTTTTGTGCCCTAAACAACGACCACCAAGTGTGTCAAGCTTCCTGGATATAATTGCTTTGCCATCGGGTGGGTAAGGGAAGAGAGGAGAGGATCAGTCTCTAGAATTCCATTATAACCAAATAATGTAGAAAAAGATGATAAATGGTTTTATAGTTTTGATGGCATTAGAAGCACCATGAAGATCCATTAAAGGATCATTTCATCAGGTTATCCCCATTGGGTTCTTTGTTCTGAAGAACAATCCACACGAATAGTCTAGAGCGGGGGGGGGGTGCGGGGGTGGGGCTTTCATCTTCCACAATATGCTCCACCACCTCTCAAGAATTGGTGGTCGATAAGAAGAAAATATGACAGGGTATCCATCCATGGGGGTATATTTTTGATGCCAGCCTAAGTCGACTTTACCCACAGTTTGCATATAAAATTCATAATCTCATTTGTCCCAGGAATTTGAATTACCCTGCCTAGTCAAACCTTCAAAAATTAAGGTTTAAGGCCCCTTAATTAAATCCCATGCGGAAACATTATAATTGACTATCCATAGTCTTAAAATTTAATAAATCCTTTCCAAAAAAACTTTATTCACCCTTCCTAAACTTTTCTTAATCCTTAATCACACTTTATTTGTATTATAGTTCTCCTATAATAGAAATATAACATAAACTGCACTTAACCTTACCATTTCGCCAATCCACAACCTTTGCACATTTTCCGACGCTCACCTTTATTCGTTCAATCTTCCACTGTCGATTTCACTTCCTCAGATCAACTGCTGCTACGCAATTTCCATTCATCTTGTGGAACTCAAACAATCTCAAACTCACGTACATAAAATTCTCGGGTCTGCTCAGGCCCAAGTCCTATCGAATTCAATCTTCGCCATTGATCTCATCATTTAATCCGACGGTTGATGGTTCACCCGACCAACAAACCTAATCGTCGTTCCTCCACCATTTGATCAAGGCACACTTGATCCAACGATCAGAAGTGATATCACATGGGGATCATGCGTGATGTTTACCCGCCCCTGCGGAGCCGACAAGGATTATAAATCCTTAATTTATAAAAGTTCAGGTCCATTTTTGGAATTAAAGTCCGATCACTTTATGACCCGATATCCATTGGATATACGAGGTCATCAAATCTATGGCCTGCGGGTCTTCAAATAGCACACGGGTTAAAAACAGGCCTAACCCACACCATTGACTATGATGTAAGCATTTGAAATTAAGATCAACAGCTAGGATTTAGTGCAGGCTTCAACCATGATCAAGAAATTCCACACTCTCCTATTCCCTGTGAATACTGATCACCGTCGATCTAATGGATCTATCGATCTGATGATCCAGATCCATTCCTCCACCATTCTTCTTCTGCCATTAATATCTGTCGATCTAAATGATCTGACGGTTCTCGTTCTTTTCTACCTACTTCACGTTTAGGCCATTTCTTAGTGTTCCTATGGTTTCGGGTTTCTTCGAGGGTTTTTGTCTTTAGTTGTTTTGCATCACAACTTCCTCCCGAGCTTAACTCCATGTATTCTTATTCACTGCCATCCTTGAACTTCACTTGGATCCTTTGATCAGATTCATTGATCAAACCCCGATCCTACATACTCGCATTCTTCTCTGTGTTCTGCTCGAACTTTAGCTGCATACATATACTATACAGAAACATCTAATTCAAACACAATCCATAACTCCATTAATCAATACACACCATAAAATTCAGAATTGAATTCTCTGTATTGATAAATAAATATTTACATAAGAGTATCTCTCTCTCTTTGGCCTAATATTCTAATCAGTGGCCTCTGTTTCACAATCTGCCCGTAGGCTTACAGTCAAATTATTCACTCTAATTCCCTCGCTAACTAACTTGACTAACCTGACTGTGCCTTTTAGGCTTACATTTATGCAAAAGGATTCTACAACCAATTCTTGGTTTAGATCCTTAATAATTTCAACTAAAACCTAAGAATCCTCTCAATCCTATAAATCATAAACTAATTCCTAATTCAAGATCTATGATTAATTTCCAAAGCTATCAATTCCTATGAACTGTCAACTATCATGATTCTCTCATGTTACCCTTCATTCAAGAACATTTACAATATGCCTCACAATACTTAATTAATTCCTATTTTCATTAAAATCACTCAAAACCTAGGTAATTACATTAATTCAACACTTAGGAAACCAACTTCCTTAAAATACAAGACCCCCTGTGTCTACTAAAATACAATGATTCATCTAATCTTAATGCTTCTGCATCAATTTTTCATGCTTTACATTTTCCCAGATCAATTCATCATCCCCATTAATGATCCTGACATGAGATTCTATGAGAGCATTAATATAGTTATTCCAATCTTGATTCCATATGTCTAGTATGCCCAGTTGGATAGTTGATTTCCAAGCTTGGGAGAAAAGATTGGAGTTCCCAGGGTCTACAATCTGATCCAGATGTGAGATACATGTGTTGGCTAAGACTGTGATCAATTTCTATGGTAGATTGTATGCATTGCCACTTCCTGTCCAGGAGTCCAGTTGTAGTCTAATAGAGGTACTTGACCTAATCTTCCAGGTTAGACCATCACGTATGTATGAAATAGAACTAATAAATTCTTTCCATATTATCGAGATTCCTGTCTTGTTCCAAGAGGGTAATGTAATCCAATCCAGAATATCTTGGGGTAAATATATTTATGAAGTACAACCTCAATCCATAGACTATGTGTAGTGAGAATCCGCCACCCCAATTTGGCTGCTAGGGTTGTGGAGAAATGAGTTAGGATTTTTAATCCACACCCTCTTCATTTCTTAAGAAGGGCTACCATTTTCCAATGGACCCAGGCACATATTCATTGATCCTATCTTTCCTTCCATAGAAATATGCAACATAATTTTTGTATTCTCATAAGGACGCCCCTTGGAATCCAAGCTAAGGACATCCAATAGACATGAGTTGCTTCCAAAACAGATTTGATGAGTACAAGGCGACCGACCCTCGAGAGGTATTTTTGATGCTAGATATTCAGTCTGCATTCAATATTTGCCACCATCCATATCCAATCTACAACTATATAATGCAAAGGCTTAAGACAAAACCCAAGGTACTTGAGGCCATCATCCATGGATTGTAAAGTAAAGGGGAATCTATGAAGTGTGAAATGAATCTCATGAGGAGACTGACTAGATTTTGTAATGGTAGATTTATTGCCATTGGTCTCCATGCTTGTAGCAGTGCTGAATAGTAGCATAACGGAGTATATATCTGTCAGATCCCCAATAATCCCATTAAAGAAAAGCAGTAAATCATCTGCAAATAGTAAGTGTGTTAATATATAATCATTGGTGATCTTGTTTCCCTGTATGCGCCCCAAGAAACACTCTTGAGATATGATTCTACTAAGACCTTCCATAATAAGAAAAAATAGTAGAGGGGAGAGAGGAAATCCTTGTGTGAGTCCCCTTTCCACATGAATGAATGGAGATGCTGAGCCATTTATAAGTACACTGAAGGATACCTTTGTGATACAACACATTATCTAATTGATGAACTCTAGTGCAAATCCCAAATGTGTTAATAGTATTCTAAGATATAGCCATCTTTCACGATCAAAAGCTTTAGAAAGATCAACCTTAAGAATCATACCTTTCAATCTATTCGTCTTGATGGAGTGGAGAACCTCTTGTGATGTACCAATAGCATGATGTATCTGGCGGTTTTTGAGGAATGCAAATTGTTCTAGTGAGATATGTGCTAAGAGGATAGGTTGGAGTCCATTTGCAATGATTTTGGCCATTATTTTTTGAATACAATTGCAGAGAGAGATTGGTCGAAAATAATTCAAGGATTCTGGACTCCCTGTCTTTGGTATGAGATCAATAAAGGTGGATTTGAAGGCTTCATACATGCAACGCGAAGTACGACATTCCTCAATAATGCTTAGAAGGCCCTCCCAAAGTATCTCAAAAAAGGAATAGAACTCAACATGCCATCCATCTAGTATGGGGCTCTTATCCTTCTTAAACCATTTAAGTGTGCACTTTAGTTCCCCCATCGATACAGGCTTAAGAAGATCCTCAACATCCTCTTGTTCCACATAACAGGGAAATAAACCAGCCACTCTTATGACTTTGCCCAACGATGCATTACGAGGAACACTATATAGGTTTTGGAAGTGTGATGAGCCGAGGGAGACCAGTTGTTGAAATGATTGTACCTGATGTCCTTGATCATTTGTCGTCTACCAAATAGTATTGATAGCATGACGACTGTTGGTGAATTTATGATAGAAATTGGTATTATGATCCCCCTCTTTCAGCTAAATTATTCTACTTTGGAGTCTTCATGATTCTTCCTCGTCCTTCAAAATTTTATCCTATTCAACTACTAGAGAAGTGAGATGTGACTTATAATCATCAAATAGATAGCCTCTTCCATGCTCATCCTTTAAGTTCGCAATCTCAGACTCAATTGTTCGAAGGGTGTCATCATCTTGCAAACATTTGTTATGGGCCCATTTCATGGAAATATGCTTGAGGCTAATGAGATTATGTAAGAACCCCTCCGATATAATTTAGCCCGAGCTGGGAGGATTTGCCTTCCAATATTTAGTTACAAGATAGAGATACTCAGGATCCTTCAATCATGTTGCATTGAATTTGAAAGGTGCTTTAGGCTTATGATCATGGCCACTGGTTTCAAGATATATGGGGAAGCGGCCTGACATACCCCCTGAGCCAACCCACTGTCTGTAATTACTGCAATTCCATAATGGTCTCTCCTTGATAAGGAAGCGGTCTGATATTTGGGGCAGCATAGCATCCCCAGTCCTCCTCTTCCTCCATGTCGGCTAAAGTCGAGCCATGGGTATATCAATTAATACGGGCTCCTCAACGAGGGATTCAAATGTATCAAACAGGGAGTCAGTCTGGGAATTATGTCCCCATGATTCAACATATCCAATTGAAAAATTAAGATCACCACCCAAAATTATATTATCAGCTTGAAGGGGACCTATCTGAGGAGATGTTCCTAGAAGGTTATCCAATTGTTGCAAGGACCATATACATTGATCAATGGAATGTCTAAACAAATATCAAATGAATAAATTTTCACCCTAATATATCCAAACCCTCCCCATATATTGGATAATTTCACCTTTCGAGGATTGAACCCCAAGGCGATGACTCCAGATCTCCCACACACATCCAAAGAATGAAATTTCAAAGCAAAAATTAGTTATTCAAGGGCTAGAATAATGCGATCAATAAGCCCAAGTGTCTCCTATGAAAAAATGACATCCACCCTCTCTGTATTCAGGATTCCATGAAAGGCTAGTTTTTTGATGGGACTAGCTAACCCTCGGCAATTGAAAGAGAGCCACTTCATCGGGGGAAGACACCATGGTATTTTGTGCTCTAAGAACCTGATCAATATCTAGTTGAAGACCAATAACCACATCTATACCAGCTTGTAAAATAGCGTTTGAAATGGAGGAGGGACAACTCTGAAGTGGTTTAGGAGGCAGGGGAGGGGAGTTAATTCCAATACTACAAGAGTCTTGTATCAGAGGGTGATTTAGGGATTGAAGGTTGTAGGAGTGGGAGTGGCTAGAGGAGTTTGATGCCTCCGAGGGAGTAATCATCAGGTTGTGCTCCGGAAAGGAGGGAGGGTACAAGAAAAGATAAGGGAGGGTTCATTCAAGGGGAATGTCAAGGAGGGGGAAACATATACAAATGCAGAGCTACAATGAGATGTAGTGGAGAATATCACAAACACAGAAGATGTAAGGGAATTAAAAAAGGAATAGAGATTGTAATTACACAAAGAAAGTGTAGCAGTAGCCACCTTCCGATCCCTAGTGAGAGGAGGTGAGGGAGAACGAATTTGAGTTGTGACGCACTTCTTCTCTTGAACCTTTGCAGTAGTCACAGGTACAGTGCTCGAAGGATCAAGACAAACTTTTTCTTCTGGGGTGATATCCTGACCCACATAATGATGTTCCTCTATAATGGTATTCTTAATCACGGGGCATTCCTTGTAAATATGCCCAAATTTGTGGTATGTGAGTAAAATGCTTCCAATAGAGAGTGACCTATTCCTCTAATCCTTCTCGAGTGTCTAGATGAACTAGTATCTAAGACAATGACATGTTACTAGATGAAATATAGGATTTATCATGGTCGAGACAAGTGCCTAGAGCATTTTCAATGCACTTGAAAATGTCATCAGACCAAAAATGCAAGGGTAGGGTATGGAGTCTTACCCAAAGGGGTCCGACTCCAATTTTTCTAACTCTGGATCAAACATAGGGCTCCATCTTTTGAGAAGGACCAAGGTGAGATCAATGTGCCAATACTTGGAGAGTAACCATGATGTGTAATCATCCCTTTGGAAGCATAGAGTGAACCAGGCTCATGCTAGGGTGGTAATAGTCGGAAATTATGATAGTAAGTGCCCCCAAATCTCTGAGATCCACTGTTGAAGCCTTGCCAATGAGTAGGTGCACCCTCGAACACGCCCAACCAGGACTCAGTCCATAGTATCCACAACTTCCCCCATTTATATACCTTCCCCAAAGTGAAGTGATACGTCCTGATTCCTTGCCTTGACCCACTTAGATTTCTTTCCCTACTTTGCTTTCTTGTTGTGCCGAGCTCCCAAGGAGGGCTTAGGTGGAAGATACTACTCTTCCACCCTCTGTTCAGTATCTCCTTCCATTGGACTAGTCCAGGGAAAATTTTAAGAACTCCCCCTAAATTTACATGTATAATAAATGGGCGAATCTCCATGGTATATAGGAAAAATGGAAGGCGATTTTATCAATAATATGATATGTATATATAATTTTTTGGCGAATCTCTCACTAGGCATGGCGAATATTTTACTCAATTATAAAATCTTGTGTTTATTGAATACACAAATGAAATCATTGCATTTCTTTAAAATATCTTTTGAAATCAAAATTACCGAAATTACATATCGATAACCTAGTGGGTGTAGGATAAAATTCACCCGTGCCATTCATAGAAAGCATTAGAAAAAACCTAATACTATATATAAAACCAAGAAAAATTCAAATTCATCACTTCTAGGGACCTCGTAACCACCCTGCCAATACACAAGTATGTTCCTGTTTGCAATTAGAAAAATTGCCCGAATTACAATCTATTTACTCCAACATATGTTGGAAAGTTATAGAAGGATGACTAGTGCAATCAATCCATTCCTTTTAGCCCTGGATTTGTTTCAGTTTAAAGCAGAAGTATACAAATATACTTGTCCAATGTCTATGCTTTAACCATTCACCTTAAGATGTTTTTACAATATAATTTCCTATGTCTATTTAATATCTTCATTATCATAAAAACCAACCTATATCCATCTTAATTCCACATCTACCACGCTTAGGGGGATGAAATCTATTTATCCCTCTGAGCACTTGGTAGACCTAGAATTAAGATGGATCTAAGATGATAGAATTTCCCCTTTAAATAGCCTATGCTCACATGAATACCATGGTATTACCATGGGTCAATACCATGTGCCATTTTGGTGAATACCATGGGTCAATACTATGTGCCATTTTTATTTTTATTAATACTAATATTAGGGTTAATAATGTTTTTTTTGCATGGTATTAATAACAATCTAGTCCATGGTATTTGTCCCATAGTATTTTGCCCATAGGTTTCACCTAAATATAACACATTTTTTGAGTGTTCGTAAATATAAGGTGAATTACCTCTCATTTATTTATATTTTTATTAATTTACCATACCTCTTTTACAAATATGGTATTTGGCCCATAGGATTCACTTAAATAAAACCTATTTCTTGAGCCTTCATAAATAGAACGAGGGTTATGGACTAAATATAAAAAGAGGTTTTATTTATTTACCATGCGGCTAGTTTATTTCTATTTTTATTTATTTACCATACCTTTTGAGTAAGTATAAAAAGATGTTTTATTTATTTACCATACCTCCACTTTACTTATATTTTTATTTGTTTACACCGTTGCATGTATATAAGGTCACTTATGGAGTAAATATAAAAAATGTTTTATTTATTTACCATACCTGTCATTTATTTATAATTTTATTAATTTACCATACCTCTTTTATAAATATGGTATTTGGGCCTTTGGCCCATAGGATTCACTTAGATAAAACCTATTCTTGAAAATGGGGGAATGGATTCACTTAAATAAAACCTATTATTGAAAATGGGTGAATAGAAGGTTGTAACGCCTAATTTCAAGGGCTAAATTTACCTTTTTTACCCTCTCCCTTAAAATAAGGTGGGCTATTTGAGGTGATTTGTAAAAATGTACTATGATACAAAATATTTGCCCTCTAAAAATTTAAAACCACTTAATTTCACCAAAGGGCAAGCATTCGCCCCTAAACTCTTCTATGGACTAGTCAGAGTCCCTTTGAAATAAACCGATGAGGGTAGGTAATAAACAAGGGTATTCGGATGAGTAGAGAAACATTTGGAGGGTATAACCGAAGGGTTTTTTTTGCATAGAGGAAGAGCGGTAGATCGTAACGCTCACAGGGGGATAAATAGAATAAAATAGTGGGTAATAAGGGGAAGCGGATTCTATGCAGGAGGCCAGGAAGTGTAGGGATACTAGAGAGGGAGGAGGGGTAATAGATTCTGGCCAAGGGAGGGAGACATCGGGCAGTGATCAACTGGGCATGAGGGACCGATATCTAATAACAATGACAAAGGAACCGCCAAGGGGAAACCGTCATGGGAAGCCGAAAGCGAGGACAAAGACACATCCATTATCCAGGGGGGGTGTGCTCATCCAGATGGGGGCCAATGCAAAGGGATCTTCTGAATATTCCACCTAATCCATCTCCATGCTTATATTAACAAAAAAAACGAGAGATATCTGCACCATCTGCCAGGTCAGTCTGTGATGTAGGAAAACCCTGGAGAGTCTACGAAGGGTAAGTCAGAGGTGTCAGTATGTAGTTAGGGAGCATGAACAGGGAAGATGATGTGTAGAGTGACTTAGGATGAGAATCCTAACCCACCTCTATGCAGGTTCGAGGTAGATGTAGGCACTCCATGTCTCATCAACACAAATTCATTCATATAACACTTGTGTTTGGTAATATTTCAAAAATAAGTTGTTGTTGGTGATTGTAATCAGTTTACTATAATTTATTGAAATTGGCATCTTCATTTTAGAAGATAAGAGTCGTATGGTAAAATCATGGTATTTTTTGTGAGTGCTCAAGTTTGAAATTTGAAGAAAATTTTCCATCAAGTTTGAATTAAGTGAAAAAAATAGTTAAAAGTTCCAAGTTTGAATTAAAGTAGTTTGTGGCCACTGCAAGTTAAGTGATATGTGTTCTAATTAATATATCCAAGTTTAAATTAAATTAGTTTGTGGTGGTTGTACATGATTGCCTTTATTTTAATTAATATTTTGTTTTTTTATGAAGTTTTTAAGGGATAGATGAGGAGTATAAAGGTTGTGGAGTGGTGAAATAAGGGTTTGTTTTTTAAAGAACGAGGGGAGGAGAAGATAAAAGGTAGGAGAGAGCCATATTAATTGAGCTGTGAATCTTAATACCTTTTTTTTATGTTTGAGGGTTTATATTTGACTTATTTTATAAGTTCAAATATTATGGGAAATGTATTAGCAAAGCCTTATCTATCGGATTCTAACAAGTTAGATGGTGAAAACTATTGAAATTGTAAGTTTAAGTTGCAGATTTTTACGGAAGGATATAATATATGGAAGATTGTGTCTGGAGCTAAAATCAAGCCAGTGTCCCATCAGGCCATAGATGCTGCAATTCAAGATTGAGGGTTAAAAGGGAGGAGAGAGCCATACTAATTGAGCTGTGAAGTTTAATACCTTTTTTTTATGTTTGAGGGTTTATATTTGACTTATTTTATAGGTTCAAATATTATGGAAAATGTATTAGCAGAGTCTTATCTATCGGATTCTAACAAGTTAGATGGTAAAAACTATTGAAATTGTAAGTTTAAGTTACAGATTTTTATGGAAGGATATAATATATGGAAGATTGTGTCTGGAGCTAAAATCAAGCTAATGTCCCATCAAGCCATAGATGCTGCAATTCAAGATTGGGAGCGACGAGAAAACAAAGTGAAGGTGATTTTGCAGATGTCTATTAAGGACAAAACTATTCCAAACATTAGAGAGTGAAAAAAATCCAAGGAGACATGGGACACTCTTAAAAGTTCGTATGAGACGAAGACTATAGATCGAATATTTTATTTAAAGAGTACGCTTATTTCAATTAAGCTGGAAGAAAATGAAAGTGTCAATAATTTTATTTCTATAATTAAGGATGTAAAGGATAAATTAGGTGACATTGGTGAAACAATATCTAGTACGAACTTGGTTGCTGTGACATTAAATGGAGTGCTTGATGAATGTCAAAATTTTATCACTGATCTTTCAACTAGATAGAAGTCTTCTACATTTGATGAGTTGGCAGGTATACTTATGCAGGATGAAGAGTGGAGAAGAAGTCTTAAACAAAAATATCCCAACACAGATGTGGCATTGATGGCTAAAGGGAAGTAATCCTTCAAAGGCAACCAATGAGAGAAAAATAAAGGAAAATATCCACAGGTAAAATCATAAAAAGGTACACCTTTTCCAAGAACAAATGCCAAATCAAGTATAGATGATGTGTGTTATCACTGTGGAAAACCGGATCATTTTGCTAAGAATTGCATGAAAAGAAAGTCTAATGAATTTAAAGAAAGAAGGCATTCAAGAAAATAAGTTGATAAAGACGAGGAAATCAGTCATGATTTTAGGAATCTTAAATTATTTGTGTCCAATGTTGCTTTATGAGGAGAAAAACTGATGATGATAATGCTTGGTTTATAGTTTCTGGTGCATCAATCCACATATCATGCAAAAGATATTGGTTTGATACTTATCATGAAGTTAATAATGGTGCTCACATCTATTTAGGAGATAATAGATCACATGAAATTAAAGGATATGGTGATATAAGTGTTATGATTCTTAATGGACAAGAAAAACAAATTCCAAATGTGGTGCATGTTTGAGGATTGAAGAAGAACTTAATTTATGTCTCTACTATTATAGATCAACATTTAAAAGTTGAATGTGTAAAATCACATTGTTTGGTAAAGAATATGTAAGACAACTACAAGGTTGTTGCAAAAGGAATGAGAGTTGCAAGATTATACAAGTTGGATGTAATGAATAATGGACATCAAGCTTTGGCTTCAACATGTATGACAAATATAGAGCTTTAGCATCAAAGGTATGGACATTTAAATCATAACGGCCTAATGTTACTACAAAAGAAATTGATGGTAGAAGGCCTTCCAAATACTAAGGGTGAACACTCTGAATGTGAAGGTTGTGTAATAGGAAAAAAACACACGAAAGAATTTCATGTGCATGAAAATAGAAGAAAATGTGAAATGCTTGAGCTAGTGCATACCGTTGTATGTGGTCGAGTGCAAAATAAGTCACTTGGTGGAGCATATTACTTTCTTATATTTATTGATGATAGCACTAGATACACCTGGGTGTACTTTATAAGAAATAAAAGTGATGTGTGTGAATATTTTAAAGAATTAAAGAGTATGGTTGAAAAGAAAACAAGAAAGAGTATTAAAATATTTGGATCAGATAAAGGTGGTGAGTACACTTCAGGAGATTTTGTCAAATACTGTAAGAAAAATTGAATTATGGAACAATTTACGGTAGCACATACATCTCATCAAAATGGAGTCGTTGAGAGAAAGAATAGAACATTAATTGAATGTGCTCATAGTATGTTAAAAATTAAAGGATTTTCTAATAGATTTTGGGCTCAATCCATTAATACAATTATATATCTCAAAAATAGAATCCCTACAAAGTATCTTGAGCACAAAACACCATTTGAAGAATTTTATGGTTTTAAACATAAAGTTAGTCATTTAAGGATATTTGGATGCAAGGACTTTTCTCATATTCCTAAAAAGGATAAGAGAAAATTAGATGCCAAAGCCATCAAATGGATGTTTATTGGATATTGTACTGATAAAAAAGCATATAAAATGTATGATCCAATTAATCACAAGGTATTTATAAGTAGAGATGTTATATTTCATGCACATGCAGTTAAACAAATAAAAGAAGATGAACATAATGTATGGCATCGTTCTTATGACAACATTAAAGAGGAAACAAAAATTGTGGAATCACCTCAAGCTCAAGAAATCACCGACATTCCATAAGGAGTCTTACCATACCAAAGTTCATGTGGAGTTTGACTGCTATTTACCCCAACATTTTCTTTGTTGAGAATAGTCACGACAGCGAATGCAGCTTCACCCTAGAAGGTTGTAGGAGTTCCAGATTCATCTAGCATAGCTCGAGCCATTTGTTGAATTATTTTGTTCATTCTTTCTACCACACCATTTTGTTGAGGAGTTCTTGTAGTGGAGAATTGCCTTTTTATTTCATGTTGTTCACAAAAGTCAAAGAATTCATTCGATATAAATTCCCCTCCTCGATCAGATCTGAGGCATTTGATTTTTCGATCTGATTCATTTTCAACCAAAGCTTTGAAGGCTTGGAACTTTTCAAATGCTTCATCTTTATGCTTTAGAAGACCTATCCAACACATTCTAGAAAAATCATCAATGAACAAAATAAGGTATTCTTCTCCACGAGGGGACTTTTTCCTTGTTGGTCCACATAAATCAGTATGGAAAAGTTCAAGAAGCTTACTAGTTGACCCTTCTTTTTCCATGAACTGAACTCTAGTTTTCTTACCGATTTGACATGGTTTGCATATTGTATTTTCTGGGATGTTGATATCTGGAAGATCACAAACAGCCTTGAGTCTGCATTCTTTTCTTATTTGAGAAAATCTTAGATGTCCCAATCTTCTATGCCATAGCCAGTTTTCATCATTTTTGCTTAGATAACACTATTGTTGTCGTCCCTTGAGTATGTATAGGTTGTTTGGAGTTCTTTTACCTTTGATTATTGTCTCTCCTGTATAATTTCATTTAAAGTTTCTAATCCTTTAACAAATCTAAGATTGAGAGATTTTGTTTTCTCAAGATCTTTTCTTAGACCCACAATTTCACATTCTAGTTTTTCATTGTGTTTTTATTTTTTAGCAAGTTGGTATGTCAAGGTATCTATAATCATATGATTTTCTTCTAAACAAATTTTGAGTTTAGATATTTCTTCATGAAAGTTTTCCTCAAAGCATCCCAAAAATTATCATCTTCATAAGCCATGAGAAGTCTATAATCATCACTATTATATAAACCATCATTATCCTCTTCTAAACTATCCCAAAAGTCATTGTTATCATAAGCCATGAGAAGTCTGTAATATTGTCCAGTTTCATCTTCATCACTATTAGATAAACCATCACTATCTTCATGAGTATAGTAACTCCTTTTATTCACAAGTTTTCTATTCCTTTTGCATATTCCTTTCCTTTTTCATATTTATCTTTATGAGGACATCTGGCCACATAATGACTGACTCTGCCACAAGCAAAGCATTTGAAAGGTAGCTTACCTCTAAACCTTCCAGAACCTCGTTGAAGCTTGTTGACAAAATTTACCTCATCTTCTTCTTCTGAAATGTGTCTTGATTCATTGTGTTCTCGCTTTCCTTTTGCTGAAGCTTTAAATGCGGCTTCTCTCATATCTGATGGACCTCCTTTTCTCATCTCAAAAGTAGTTAGGATTTTGTGAAGTTGTGTCGTAGTGATATTTTGCAGGTCCTATTTTTCTTCTATGGCATATGCTTTTGATTCAAATTTAGTAGAAAAGGATCTCAAAATTTTCTCAACTAAAGTAACATCCTTTATTTATTCACCTAGATTCTTCATACAATTAACAAACTGATCTATACGTAAGAAGTAACTAGCTATACTTTCATCACTATGCATCTTAAGAGTTTCATATTGAATTCTAAGAGTTTGAAGCTTAGCACGTTTTACCCAAGAGTCTCCTTCGTAGCTCTGAATGATTTTGTCCCATATCTCTTTGGCTAATTTGAGCTACATGACTTTGACAAACTCTGATTGTGACAAACTTCCCAATAAAGTATTGACAGCTTTGACATTGCTTTCATATTGCCTTTTACCTGCCGCATCTGTAGGAATTGCCATTGGAAATGTATATCCTCCTTCCACAATTTCCCAGACATCCATTCCAAGAGATTGTAGATAGGATGTCATTCTTATTTTCCAATAAAAAAATTTGCCCCCATCGAATATTGGTGGTCTGATGGATCCCATGCTTTCGTGATTATTCATGTTGATGGATCTCCCTTCAAGCTATCAAGCTTCTTCTGAAGGACCTGCTCTGATACCAATTATTGGAAATGATATTGAGAGGGGGGTGAATTAGTATTATCAGATCAATAATTTTATTTTCCAAACAGATTTATATATGCTACTTTTGTGAAGTGAACTAGCGTGTACACACAACTGTGATTAAATATACCAACGTATATCCAGAGAACTTGTGATTTAGACAATTTATTATGTATAGAGCTTAAACCAGTATATCAGTAACTTATTAGATAGTGCAGTAAAAGAAAAATAAAGCATCACACATAAGCAGCACACATCAACACCAAGATTTAAGGTGGAAACCCAATGTGGGTAAAAACCATCTGCTAATGTCATCTCTGTCTTCTTTTAATAATAAGAAAATCTGTTTACAATCTTATACTGTTGCAGACTCATACCAGTATGTAGACTTTTAACCTGTAGAAGGTTACAACCTTCTCTCGTTTTCCAGCTTCTGTTGGAAGGGTGCTACAACCCCCTAGCTCTTATACTAGCCAATATGTTTACTAGTATGTAGGTGCCAGCCTAGAGAAAACTCCACTCTTTCACCAAGGACCACAATTCATGAATTTTCAGAGTGGATACTCCTGGATCACAACACCACAATCTGAAGGCCATGTTTCATCAAATTTTGACACTGGACCCATCAAAAATTGTAAACATAAATTGCATCAACAAATATTCAGTTAATCTGAATAATCAAATCACTGACATGAGAACATTGTGTTGAACCCAAAACCCTGCATCATCATTAAGAACCAGTTTTAACCTCAAAAATCATGCATTAGAGTGTATACGCTACTTGGCTAAACACAAACTACATGTATACGCTACTTCCGTGAATTAAACCTGCGTATACCTTCAAAACTTCTGCAAACATAAACTTTTAAATCAAGTTTGCACCAATCATCAATATATTGAATATCTATTGTCGAGTTACCGAGTTTTACACAGGGAGGGACAAAGATCACTTCTTCTCACTTATACAGTCAATCAATCAAATGCCAGCCTCCTTATGCATTCAATTTTACATTCAGGTCTAAGAAGACATCATTGACAGACAATAGTAAAACAACAAAATTTGATCAGTCAAATCAGTCAGATCTGAAAAAGAAGCTTTTATTTTGTATATACTACTTGAAAGAACCGAACCTATGTGTATGCTCTCTTTGGCTGAGACGAACCTGCATACAAATATACAAATATTGACTTAGAACTTTGCTGCAATTCCAGACATCAGACAAACCCAGATCATGATAGATAATGAATATAATAGGCACAAAACATCAGATCTAGTCTCAACCAATATCATATCATTCAAGAATCAGTGATTTCAAGTCTGATCATTCTTGACCCAATATAGAACTCAAGGTGCACATGAATATTTCAGATCTACTCCCAAACATAAACCTACAACATAAAATATACTTTAGATAGAAATATTCCTTAGAATCTTATTTCTTACACACTTGGCCTTATGACCTTCTCTTCGTTATATAGCTTTAGGCCCTTTTTCAATACCTTGGACCAAAACCACTTAGTACAAATACCTTGGACTAAAACCACTTAGGACCAATACCTTGGACAAAATACATGGGTTCAATACCATAGACCAAATACCTTGGACCATTACCTTGGACAAAAAACTTGATTTTCCATCCCATATGCGCTTTTCCTTCTGTGAAAGACCATGTGCACGTATACGCTTTTCTTGTTTTGTGTTCCCATGTGCATATGTTACTTTGACAAAGTGAACTAGCCTATACCTCTCTTTCTTCAATCCCTGGAGTCTGATCTGTAATCCTTTGTTGTTAACTTGTTACATTGTGAAATGTCATCTGTGTGGGTTGCCATCAAGGACAACACCTGTATCATAATGCCAACATTTTGGACCAATCTTTGGTTAAAAATAAAGCATCTGCTTCCGGAATGTCCACAACTACAATATTGATAGGCTAATGAACTTGGTGATTAGATGAAAGACGGATGAGAACATTTATGAGTTCACCTATAGCCTGGAAAAATGACCTATCCAGCTGTATAATCCGTGCATGGGTCTTATCTCCTTGTGTGTTGATTTTCTTAGAAATTGAAAATTGCATCACATTTGCAGATGCACCAGAGTCGACTAAACAATTGTGAACATTATAATTGAAAATTTCAAAAGTTAACAAAAAAGGTGGGAAGAGTGTGTTAGAATTTAACTTTACAGCATTTACAATAAATTCAAGGATATCACGAGAGTTACCAAACATTACCTATATGCAGAGCCCTTTTTACCTGACCAAATGTGCGATAAGAATGCTTGGAGGATTAATTCACAATGGCTCGTTATCCCTGTGAGATCGAAAAGTGAAGTGTTCACATGATCTCTTTTCATGTGTTCCACAATTTTGTAATCTATGTTAGGTTGTGCTAATGAGCCAGGGGGTGTAGATTTATCTGTAAAAGCATGAGTGTTGGACTTTCTTCTATTGTTGTTGGAAGTGTTCTTTGAAGGAGGAGCACCTCTAGACTTGTTTTGTGAATTTTGAGCAGGATTTGAAGGTGAAAAAAATATAGGTAACAATTATTTCTTAATATCTTGCTTAGAAATAGATCCCTTTCTCCTTAGATTATATGATTCAGTTGTCTACCTGCGTGGGGCTTCACTTTCTTCTAGTTGATCAACACTCTCTTTATCAGCATTTTATATAACATTAAGCGTGTTAACTGAATGTCCAATGCTTGTGTTGTCTTTAATTTTGGCAGGCTCACTTGTATCTTCATTCTTCTCATACTATTCCTCTATCAAGTGTATGAACAACGTTTACCATCATAGTGTTAATATTGTGATTCCACTATGGGCCTATCTTCTCAGAATTTTTCTCTTGATGGAAAGTGCAAAAGGTATCCATGCCCAAACCTTCAATGTTGAACACTATGTTGGAACTCTGAGCATACTTGGCATGTTATGAGTTAATTTTTCTTTTAAAGAACGGTGGCATGGAATATTTTTTATTGGCTTTTTATGCCTCACTAGACTGCCTCTTCAATTCTGAAACTTCGTTTGTGAGCAATTTCAGAGACTTGGTCAAGCACTCCATATTGAAATAATATGTATCATTTTTTCTGCTGGAAGAGACCTGCTTCTTCTTACTAGATTCCTTGGATTCTTTGGAATCTTCAACATCTGTGATGACTCAAATGGATCACAAATATTTGTCTAAGTAAGAGCTTCTGCAAAGTTCAATGGCAATGTTTCTTTCACAACTCTTTACGAACACAGAAATGTTAGTCGACAAGGTGGATTTGTAATAATATTTGGTGATATCATTGTGGGGTTGCACATCCTTGGGGACCTTATTCAGTAATCACATAAATCAATGATTAAAATATTTTATTTGTTTCATTTGGCCAACTTTTATATTCCCAAGTTTTTTTAGCAGCATGGCGGGAGTCATCAGCAAATTTCTCAAGAAACATTTCTTAAAATCCCTCTACTTTCGGATTGAATTGGCAGGAAGACTATTATACCATACATATGTTCTACCTAATTATGCAAACAACATCATAGAAACATACCTCAAGCATGGATAGATGGATGTAGAAATCATCTATATGATCTTCAACTTCAGTCTTCTTATCCAAATCGAACTTTGTCAACAATGTTTCTAGATGTCTGGGGATCTTGTATAGATTAGCCAGAAGAGTGAGTGACCCTTGGGACATCTAATCCAAATCTTCATTAGCCATGTTTGTGGCTTTTTCCTCCTCCATTTTTTCTAAATTGAAAGAGTCTTCTCCCTCACCAATAGTATCTACATTGTGATCAAGATGCCCCTCATCAAAAAACTGAAAATCTCATGCTTCACTCTCTAGATTATCCTCAAGGAGTGGAAGTTCCACTCGTTTCTCTGTAGGCTCAGCCAAATATTTGAGGGTTGTGAATAAAAATATTCCATTGATGAAAAAAGAGCACCACTGTGAGTTACTTCTTTTCTTGCAAGCTTATGAGGTAGAATCACAACAACAAGGAGTAGACCAAGAGCTTTCGCAAATTGACGAGTCATGGATCATATAGTCCAGATTTGATCATAAGTATCTTCAAAACCCTGTCCCGAGCTAGACTGAATTGTTTATTAATTTTTGGGAGTGTGAATAGGAGTGGAAAAGGGAATAGTGTTGCCTTGCGCATGTTTTTTTTGTTAAGATGCGAAGAAATTCCAGCCATAAAAGGGTGGTTTTTCCTCCTTCTAGCACCAAAATGTTGACTGTGTTGGATACTGCCAACGTGCAAGGGGGTCTCCCAGATAAAAACTCCCAATTAAACTTTGCACCATTTGATGTGGGATCCCTTCTATAATAAAGGCCCAGTTTCTATATTTCTTAAGATTTGCCTTGGTTTCAAAGTTCAACACGAGCATGCAATGCACATGTAATTTAAAATTAGCAAGTGAGTATACCTTGACGTTTTTCAGCTACGGAACGTATCAAGGTTCCTCTACTAAAATGTGAGAGATAAAAGTGAGCCTTTCAAAGACAAGTAATAATAATAACCAAGGAAAGAAACATGATGATGACATATGAATGAATCATTGGAAAACCAACAAAATAATTCACTTAGCAGCAATGATTGTTAACAAATACAATACATCTTTAGAAAGACAAGTACCAAAGCTACTGAAATAGTTCAATCGCCTTAGTACAAATGAAGCAATATATGTCACAAACATTCAAAGAATAGTCTTACAATATTTATGAAATATGGATGAAAAGTGTTCTTGCTCAACGAGCTTTTGAGTTAATTGTAAGTTCCAGGATACATCAATACAATGAATACCACTAGCCCCACTAGTGGAGCATTAGAGCAACCACTTCTCCTCCAAAAGAAATATCTTCCTCTCTAATTCCTGGTAGGCAGAGCCAAGGTGAAAATTCCTTTACATGAACAATGAGGGTGCATATATAACAAATGGTGATCCATCACCTCCCTTATGACTCTTGGACTACCCCCATGACTGTTTGACTTCTTGTGACCTTTCGACTTCCTACATGAAGTTTCATATTGCATAGATGGCTCTTGGAATTCCACTTTACATTTACATTTTAAATATATAATTTATATAATCCACAAAATAATGTGGCACATGGTGACTCATGACATGACATGAAATGGTAGTGATGACATGGCAATCTCAAGCTATTCTTTGTTTCAACTTTCTTTTTGTATTAATGATAGATGTAACATGGCATTCGTCAAGTCCTACATATGGATTGAGGATAAGGAGTCTTCAATGTGATCTTTGATCTCCAACTGTTGTCGTAGCTTATGTTCCTTTGTCTTCTCTTGATTGCTTAACCTGTTCTTGCAACTTTGAAAGTGTCTTCTAGCAAGGTCTCCTTCTTCATCCTCTTCATCACCATCCTATCATACCAGGATTCAACACCTACATTTGAAATACAGTTATGGAAATATGATATCAGTTTGGAAAAACCCTACTCTAACATGATTCATACCAATCCATTAACTAATCTAAAACTAAGAGACAAGTTGGGAATCATGCCCAGGGATTGTGGAGTTGCACAATTCAGGACGTCAGGGTCAATGATTGAGCCTTGAGACTGTGGAGTGTGCAGTTACAGATGGGTTGGTCCTGTCAACAATGCAGTTGAGGGACTCATGGAGGCAGGTCAAGAGCTTGAGCATTGATTTTTCCCAATGTGAAGTTCTGGAATGAGAATAAGCCAAGTGACTGTGCAGTTGCACAATTCAAGACCTCAAGACTAAGGCTTGTGGACTGAGACTATGAAATGCACAGTAAAAGTTGGGATGGGGATAAAGATTGTGCAGTTATGAGTTTAGGTGCTAGGATTGAGCATTGAGATTGTGTAGTGCACATTTTTGGGAGGCAGATACTACACATTGCACAGTGTCAAGAGGCGATGTTGCTACTTGAGGACTGAGACTACATAGTGCATAGTTCAGCATGGGTGAAAGAGCTCGAGTGTCTCGGTGAGGGAGTTTTCCCAGTTTTGACTAAGTGTTGGATCGGTGAGATGAATCTGAACAAAATAAAGACTTTAACATGACCACACACTTAGATTACTTAACTACACAATCATGGAGCACTTAGAACACATAAACAACATACTTTTCATCAATGTGACAACTTTGTGATGACTTACACTAAGTGCAACACAAAGATACACTTTGTGACAATAGTGACGACACTTGTGCCACAATGCTTAAATCTTATAGAATGAGTGCGATACATGTTTACATGGTAAGAACAAACCAAAACCACATTTACATATAGTGCGACACTTACCCATGCTAGGAGATGACACTTTGATTTTCTCCCAAAGGAACAAGAATAATTAGAGAAAACATGTGCAACGACAATCAACGTTTGTGATGACAACATACTAAGACAAAGTAAGCTCTGAAATTGGATGTAGGCCAAAAGTTTGGAGGGTGTTATAGCATCGATAACAAATTGTTAGTGCATAATTTGAGTTGTGCAAAGGATCTGGTATGAAAAACCATCTACATATCCTTAAAAATGGTTAAGTATGGAATATAATAAATGGGGATGTGCAGAGAAAAGAGTGTGTGAGGAGAAAGGAATATAAAGTGGGTAATACTTCTACACAATTTGGAAAATGACTTAGTGTGAGAAATGATAATGTAAATGACTAATTAAAAATGAGAGAAGTGGAGGTAAGGTGATTCTTCATAGAACACTACTTAATCATGAAAATGGAAAATAGACAAATGATGTAAATAATATAAATGACAATATAAGGGGAAATAATGGAGAGATGTGGGGGAAAATATTGATATATATGGCATACAATCTTGTCTTTTTGGTTCTACAGAATGTTCTATGAGGCTGAAAAATAGAGATATCAAATGAAAAGATAAACATGAGTTTCTCCTTTATTTCTATTTTCTTTTATTTTCTTCTCTCTATAGATATTATAAAATTTCTTGGTTGGCCTTGCGTGAAGAATATTTACATAATTAAAACTAAGTAGAAGCTTGGTGTTTCACTGTCACTTGATTTGATTCATGACATGAAAATACATCAACAAGCAACTCCAACTATAGATAATGACCCATTATGAGTTACCCAGAGCCAAAAAATCTAACCGGTTTCATTATTCCTTAGGATATTGACTCATCCCAAACCGTTATCTTGATCTATCAAATGATATTAGGGACATTATATTAAAAGAACAAAATAATATATGGAAAGAAAATCATGCTACCCTAACTTATTTGGAGAGAAGGGACACATTCAAGAATAAGGAAACTTCCAATAGAGCCATGTGCATAATCAACTCATCTTCCTCGTCCAACCATACTTTAGAGTCTTGAACTGTAATAACTAAATTATGCCCAACATTCAAAATACCACATTTTGAATTCTATTTGATAAAAGAACTACCTCATGTTCAATTGTTAGATCTTGAACCAAAAAAATCAATTTTCTCAATAATATATGACTCTTCAAAGAAAGTATTAGATTTATTGAGAATGAATAATCTGCTAGTGGGGTCACCAAACATGTTCTTCCTTACTTTTATGTCAAGGTAAAATAGACCAACATTAAGACAAAATCCTATGATGGGGAACAAGAAAGAATATCATAATTTTTATAGAGGTTGCAACCCTCTTTCAGTATATGGAATATTATCATATATGTTTTTGATGAATACAAGTGGTGAGTGCTAAAGAGGAAACTCCCATAGGTCTTGCAACAAGGCTCTCATATAGTAGATTTTGTTTTCAAGAACATAAAGAATATATATATATATATATATATATATATATATATATATATATATATATATATATATATATATATATATATATTCAAAATATCACGTGGAAGATAAATCTATTGATACATCCCCACATAAATCCATAAATGAAAAATGACCCTTGAATAATTCTTTGTGTGGAAAATTATTAAAATCTTGATGTGACAAGATTAACAATGTCTGAGATTTTTAGATAAAATCTAATTAAACTACATTTTCCTTTTATAGGCTAGGGATTTTATTCCCCTAGACTTAAAGTGTCATAAAATATTCCAAAATAATGGAAAAAACATAATAAATAATTTATTAATCCAGTTTCTCGGCATATATAGAATAACCTGTTGAAATAAATGTGAGAAAGAAATATGAAAGGGAAAGTTAGGTCAGTTGAGTCACAAAACACTTTGGAAGGAAACAATCACCTTTCGAAAAACCCAATAGAGAATTTTTCCTTTTCTATAAAATATTATGATCCAAAATATCTATGTCACAACCCCAAGGGCTCCAAATGGTTACAAGGTGCCTTTATGGGTGCACCATGACCGCTCAAGCATGAGGAACTGACGTGTTTCACAACTACCTAGTGTAGTACTATGTCAGTCCACCCAGACTACACATCACAATTGGTATACTTAAAATATATATATATATATATATTACCAATTACATGGTAGAATATCATAAAAAGTTAACATAGTGTAACTAAATCTTATTGTTACTCTACTTCAGGTCACCAATATTTCATGAGAAACACATGTAAATATATCTCAAAACATCATAACACATGCACAATTTATACGAAATGAACCTTTGACCTCCTTCTTTTATTAGAAAATGTAAATATTCTTTACATGAAGGGTTCAAGATTATGGTTCAACCTTGTTTTACAATAATAACCCACATAATGCTTGTTTAGAAAATTGTGCCAACCAATTTGTTCAATCTGACAAGTCTTCCTTCCTCACTTTTCATCCCTCCTATACCTGCTTAGTTCACTCTCCCACCCAAAAACTCACCTGAGCTCGTCAGCCTCGATTCTTGCTCCTTGACTCATCCTTATCTTATCTAAGCTACTCCCGAATACCTTACTATGTTTGCACCTAATCCAAGCTCATTTTCTTTGTTGTTGTGTGAGTTCATTTTGTATCTCTCCCTTTTGCTTCCCTTTATTTATATAGGACTCATCTACATTTTTTGACTTCCTTCACACCCCTACTGCACTGGTTGGGGTTAGCTCATCACTCTCCATAATAGTAATTCAATTTAGGTTGACCTTCCATCACTTAGATCATTCCCTATTTCACTCAACCATCATATTTTCTTGCCCACTAACTAGTCCTATGAAAATTTGGAGTAATCTGTGTCCATGGTTAAATGACAACTTCGACCACTTATTCCACTAGTCTATGGGCTACACATCTTGGATGTGATATTCCCTTGTGGCATCTGTTCCACCAAGCCACAAGTTCTCTTACCCATCTAGGTTGGTCCAACACTTAGGCAAGTTGGGAACTCAGTTTTTCCTTACTCATCGTGCCACCAGACCATCCACACGGGTGCAAGTGAAAACCCCAAGTCTCAGTTTTTAGCCACTCATTTGAGCATGATCTTTCCCATGCCTCTCAATTATTTGTCACCTTCATGGCTATGTCAAAGACTTTAACCATCGAATGACTCCTACATAATTTCACATTATTTACAATACATTTGTGGCAAATGGTGCAATCGGGGATGTCGCCCATGTTGCATGCCTCTGTTCAAGGCATACCAGATTATAGGCATTAACATCTTGCCTTCCCCCCCCACTAAAAATTATTGTAATCCTATAAATAATCAAGCTAAAACCCTCTGATACCAACATCATGACGTATAACCTCTTTGTATGTTTTCTATACATTACAAGACATGCACCTTCTCTTATGTTGTGTCTTTCATCTTCTAGGATGAATGCATCAAAGATTATATCACTCTACTATAGAGGTACGACCCTAGGCTCCCCATATTCTCAGTTCATTGTTAATAGAAATCCTACTTGTTTAACTATTCACTTCCATATTGGATCACCAATCTCACATCTCCTTGACATTTTAATATTTTCTTTAATATGTCACTTACACATTGAACTCCCCCATACTATAGGATAATCGAGTAGGTAATTAAACCATCTCTCCCACTCAATGAGAATGTATCTCATCATGTCAAAATATTCCTCTTTCTTGTTTCTATTCATTGGTCTACTCCAATACTTCTATTGTTATTTGTTTGATGCCCTATCCAAGCATCTTTGGTTGTAACATCTCCTCCACCTATTGTTTTTAAAGAGGAATCACACACCTTTTTTTCTCTTTTCAATTAGAAGGGGCTTGAAACACTCCTCCAAAGTGCTAATCTCTCACTATATCTGAATAGTAACCCTCATTAACATAACCCATCACTTCTTCAATTTGTTCATCAGTGCATTCCCTGCTCTTCAATCTTCCTAGTGTCAGCTAAAAGTCATATATTCCCATGAAATAACCACAATATTGTATAATAATGGTAGGATCCATTGAGATTTACTTTGTCTTACATGATGTATTTCTTATTTATCTTTCTGGGTGGAAATTTTTGTGTCATCTTCACCTGAAAGCTTCTAACATTACATATAATTTTATTTAGAATACATTGTATAATATTTCCCTCAATTTTGAAGGCCTCTTTTAAGAGGTAGAGATCAATTTCTCTATAAGTGTCGTAACTTTGATTTCTCTGGCTCCTTGCCAGATCTTGATCTAATCCAAAAATAGCCATCATTGTTAAAAAAAATTGTAGTCACATATCAAAGACTGGAATTTATCTAAAAAATAGTTATGTTCCTTTTGCTATTTTAGTGAAATTGACTAATTACAGAAAATATCACATTAACAAGTGTCCTATCAATTAAGTTGTAGTTTTTTGGTCATTATCTTAGTGCATGATATTATAACAAAACCTATTTATAGATTAAAAATATCCATAGTTAAGTGAGGGTGAATCTTATCGTTAAGAATGGACATGTGTGTGTTTCTATATATATATATATATATATATATATATATATATATATATATATATATATCTATATATATAATTTAAAATAAAGCTATAATTTAGCTCCTAGATGCATCATTAATATCGTCTTAAATCTATTGATGCATCCCCTGATGATGGAAGGGATATGATGGAAGGCTACATGATTGAAAGCACATCAAAATTTGATAAATTAATATTATCGAGAGATAAACACTCAAATTTAGCTCCTGGCTACATCATTAATATCTTCTTAAATCTATTGACACATCCCCTGATGATGGACTCACTTGGTAGTCCGAAACGTTGGGTTCATAAAACTCTATAACAGGTCATTCCTCCTCTATATAAAGTTATAATTTACTTAAAATTGGTGATTTTGTTTAAATATTTGTAATGTCACCTGTGACTACATGGTGAGAAAAATTCTCAACACTATCAGAAGAACCCATGTTAGACAGCACAAACTCTATCATGCCCTCAATCGATTTAGTGCACATATTAAAATCAACTGGTAGGGGTTTATCTTCGCATGTAATTAGGGTATTATTCATGTTCTTCATCATATGTGATCTCCCTAAGAAGCCAAATGAAGCAAGCAGATTTGAAAGTGTTATTTGTCCCCCTTCCCTCAACTGCTTGGTGGAAAAAAACATATCACTTATCTCATCTAATTCAACATAACTATCGAGACACACAATACCACTGCTAATATTATGGTTTACTAATATATGGCAATGCTATTTAATTTATCTAGCCAATATTATAGCTCATTAATGCCACATGCTTAAAAATTCATAACTCATGTTCATATGACATTTTGTTTAATTAATCAATTTAATTAAAGATTAAGAAAATGAATAACTTCTTTTGAGATTAATCTCAACTTTTGATTTGTGACTACTACTAAAAACGTTCTAGAATATTCCATGAAGATTAAATTCTTATCCTCCACCTAATAACTATTGATAATTGCCCCTAGAAACGCTCTACATCCCAATATGGGAGTGTGGGAGAGATGTTGTGAGACAACTTTATGTTAAAGGATATAAAATAATAACTACATTAAAAATTTAAGATATATATATATATATGGAGAGAGAGGGGGGGGGGATAAAACATTGGGTGTGGGTGAGTCTCTTACTCACATGACAAGATCAATATTGAATATAAATATTAATTTAAAAAAATATTCCAATGCCATCTATAAACAAAACACCAATTTCCATATGAAATAACATAATTACGTCAACTTTATATATAGAGAGATACATTGATTATTAATAATAAATAATCTAACTTCATCCACAAGTTCTTTTTAATTTTTAATATGAGTGAGATTTGTAATCTCTTCACTACTTAATATGATATCTAAAATAATATTTGACATTACAACTCTAATATTTGATATTACAACTCACTATCGTGGAGATGTGAAATTCATTCCACACTAAACATAGAGTTAACATTAGTATTTAGAAAAATGAAATATTAATAACAAAATAAATTCCAATGTCAATTTTATGTATAGAGAAATAAGGAAATTGAATGTAAAGTATTTCTAGGACTTTTAATTTTGCAAAAATATTTCAATTTCCATATTAAGTAACATAATTTTATATTAACTTTATTAACTTTATTCTGGCAATGTGATAATTTCCCCAATTCAATATGTACTTTAAATAAAATATGTGAACATCCAATGTTGACCATAAATAAAATATTTTAGTTCCCAGTTCCCACATGTAGTATTTTACAATAATGTTCACAATAAAAGAAAAGTGTGTGTGTGTGTGTGTGTGTATATCAAGTATAGAGAAGGATAAAGTGTCTCTAGGTGCAATAATTTTTATCTTCAAAATATTTGATCCCTCTTGGTGCTTGTTAAATGGACCTATGTTGGTTAAATTAAATTTCTAGAATGCCATCAATACATAATAGACATAAAAAATCTACCTAATAAAAAATCCTAAACATTAATTAGATTAAAACTTTATTTTAAATGATAATAATAATAATCATAATAATTAGATATAAACAAAATCAATATGAGTTAAATATATATACATTAAAAAAAACATATAATGGTATTTTTAATGAAAAAATTACTCTATTTTAGTATGGAGATTCTTAATTTGTAAATACCATTTTGACATAATATTATGGAAGATATCATGAATAACAAATACTACACGCTCAAAAGATCAAAAAATATTCATATGAAACATGTTTATACCATGCTAGATCCATCTTAGCTCAGGATCTACCAAGTGCGGAGAGGGCTCAAATCTCTTGATATGCAAACCGATTAGAAACTAAGATGGATCTAGAATGATTTAATTTCCCTCTTTAAATAGACTATATTCCATATGAATACCATGAGTTGTCAATACCATGACTACTTTTATTTCTTTTATAGGTTTCTTTTTTTAGTTACTTTTGTTTTTATTTTTATTTTTTAATTTTATTTTGAGAATGTTAAAATGTTTACATTAGATTACTTTAATATTTTTACATTAATGGTTAAATATTTTTACATTAATGTTTGCACGTAGAGGCACCCCAAAGTCCAGTATAGGGTAGATGTATATGTGTAATGTAAGTATGTAGACAATTTCAAATGTCAAGCATGAGTGTAAAAATTTAAATGTTGGCTTAATT
Organism: Pinus tabuliformis; assembly: GCA_031772625.1. Taxonomy (NCBI): domain Eukaryota; kingdom Viridiplantae; phylum Streptophyta; class Pinopsida; order Pinales; family Pinaceae; genus Pinus; species Pinus tabuliformis. The sequence goes on from CM062805.1 coordinate 1,108,640,117, forward strand.
AATCACAAAAAGTTAAATAAAATAATAAAATTCAATTTTCTATATTTTGATTTTTTTATTAACTTGTGAATAGATTGTGTTACAATACCATGGGCCAATACCATGGCTTATAAATACCACATGTCCAAAAACCATAAGTTATTTCACAACCAAAATATTTTATAACAATATCACAAGATTCTTAACCATGAATATTCACCCCCATTTTACCGTGGATGTTATTAACTTGTAAAAATATGCTTTGTGACAATACCATGGAATGATACCATGGCTTATCAATATTGCATGCCCAAAAAACATAAATTATTTCACAATCAAAATATTTTATAACAATATGAAAATATTTTTAACCATGGATATCCACCCCCACTTTACCATGGATATTATTAACCTGTAAATAGGTTTTGTTACAATATCATTGGCCAATACCATGGTTTATCAATACTTATCAAAAATCATAACTTATTTCACAATCAAAATATTTTGTAACAATATGAAAAGATTCTTAACCATGGATATTCACTGCCACTTTACCATGGATATCATTAATTACGATTTCTTAGAATACCATGTCTTATCAATACCACATTCCCAAAAACCATAACTTATTTCACAATAAAAATATTTTATTTTAATTTAATTTTATAACATTTTTTAATTGAATTTAAATGAAAAATGTTATAATTACTTTTGAGATATATCTATACCCTCTATCCTCACTAATACTAAAAATATTCCAATATAAATTAAACTAGCAATTGCACCACATGGAGTGTAGGACAAAATATCATAGAAGAGAGAAGAAATTTTTTTTTATGCAATTTTATTTATTTACCAGCATTTATGTAAGAAAAACTTTGCAAAAATCCTTTAAAATATCTTCATTGCTCTTCCATGATTAGTCCACTTAGACTCATCTCTCTCTCCGAAGTACTTTTCATCTGGTGAATGCATTGAAAGAGTGTCCATGACAACCATGGTTTTGGTGGCTTGGAGCTGAGTTGGCATTGATGATAGGAAGAAATTTTGAGGATTTGAAAAAAGGATTTTATACTCTAGACCTATTTCAATGGGGATGAACTTTCTCATAGCACAGGGTATGTTGGGTGGATACCTTCCACATGGGTATTGTCCAACATTCAAAGCAACATGTTGCCTTGATGCCACCCAAATTATTGTAGTTAAGATCCCTACAAGATCTTCCCTTGTCTCCAAGTTTTGCCACCTGCCACCCAAATTATTCTAGTTAAGATCCCTGCTAGATATTCCTTCATCTCCACCTTTAGCTGTGAGGATGCATGTAATAATATCTAGGAAGAGTGTTCCGAGATTGTTGTGGAGAAAGTCAATCATGGGTAAAGAGGGCACGTGGTTGTGTGCATGGTAGAAGAAATTAGGAAGGGGCTAATTTCTAGAAAAGTGGAATTGAAGATAAAGCACCATTGCAGAAGGTGCATGTTGAAATTTTTCATTCTTCTAATAAATTTTGTGTTGAGTTTGCAAATATGAATGATCAAGTATGCAATTTTTTTTATTATGATCAAGAAGTCAAAAATATGAGTGACCAAGAAGAAATTGAGTATTTCCTTGAAAGTGATGAGATGAATATTGCATGTAGGTTGTGCACAGATTCTAAGGTTATGAACAATGGGAAAGTTGCAATTTATAAAGGCAGGGAACTTGTGGCTGCACAACAACTAAATATGTTTAAGAAATGATAGTGGTACATAAAGAGCAAGATGTCATAGGATAGTACCCCAACATGAGGCAACATTGGGTGGTTATTTATGAGGCTTTTGATTCATCGTGTATTGATGGAGAATGGAATATGAAAGTAAAGTCATGTTTTTACTGTCTCAAATTAAACAACATTCCTTAAAAGCAAGTCTGCAGACAAGGCCTACATATTAAAGCACCTTTTTTTGTCATATGAAGATGCACTTAACTCCATGGACTATCTGTTTGGTGTAAAAATTAGCTTTTGTATTAATGAAGCCATGTACAAGATGCAATCTCATAATCATTTATCCTAATCATCAATAGTGGGTTTAAATCATTGGTCCCTTATCACTTGATTCTAGTATTGTTCAAATTCATCTCATATATTCACCCTTAATAGGTTATACTAGGTATTCTAAAGGTCCATTTCTATCATTGGTGGGTGTCATTGTGTCCATGAATGGTTTTCCTCATTAAATGGTACTAAAGTAGTTTCTTTTAAGCTTGACATTACCTCTGAGATTCATATACTATAGAATCATACCATTGATAGGTTTGGATTAAAGGCATTAGGCCTAGGAGGAAATTACTCATTTTTCTACCTCTCCCATGTTGGGGTGGGGTTTATCATTACTATTTGAAATCCTTAAAGACAATATTGGGACTCTCATTGGTGCTAGATATTGTGACCTAGCTCCAAATTATATATGCTCGTCAATATGATCTCTTTTATGACATGGATCCCCTATGTAATTTCTAATGGCCATACTATTGCATATTATTACATGGAACCGCAACATATTTTTCCACTCCCCATTGTTTTTTCTCTCTTTGAGAGAGAATGGGTATGCCTACCTCAAGGACGATTTATATATGTAATTGGTTGATGACTAGTTGTAGGTACTTCTAGGTCTTTGATCTAATAGATGTTTACATATGCCACTCTACTCACCATGAATTTCTTAATCTATTTTAGCCATCAGTTCCTTTTATGACCTTATACATTAGCAAGCATATGTTATAATTATAATTTACTAAATGATATGATGCTAAAACTAGATGATTGAGTAATTTCTCATAATTATTTCAGAAGGGAGTAATTATTTTGTCACAATTTTATATGAAATAAATATTTCTTTTCATAATTACAAAATCTCATTCGTAAATTGGGAATAGTAGATAATTGAGTGTGGAACGTGAGCAAAAATATCCATTACAACATAAAAAAAAGTATTATAATTCAGCATGGAACCTATCTATGAATTGAAATTGTTTGGTTCACATGCCATGACATATATCCACCTAATTCACATGCCATCAAGCTTAACTCCAATCTCTTGTTCCTTCAACAAGATGTCAAATTGGAAGATAGTCAGACCTAAAATTTAAGAGTGGAAATTTTATTGCAATAGAGTCATTAGCTAAGGAAGGTGTCTTAAGGGGCAAGGAACAAGGAGGATAGTCAACCAAGGCTCAATGTATAGTATGGTTGTTATAATGCTATTCTCTTGATATCAATATGGATCTACATGATTTCTCACTCCATCATATGTTGTATTCAATTATATATATTATATCTAATTTTTCTTCATAAAATTAAAAATGAAAATACTTATATATATATACATATGTGAAATTTATATGATATAAATAGTATTATTACGAACTAGCATAGATCCATATGAACTAAGGATCTAAGCGATGAGAGCAAGCAAAGTCATTAACAATAGTAGAGGAAAGAAGGTGCATGATTTAAAAAAAAATCATAATTGTATTTTCTTTGACTTGATTGATCCAAAATATAAGTTTAATAGTTTAGAGTGAATTGATTTATTTTAATTTAGATACTTTCTTAAACACAATACAATGGGATCAAATTTAAGAGAGAGAAGGGGGGAGAGGCGGGAGGGAGATAGTGACAAAGCTAGAGGGAGGAGAGAGAGAGAGAGAAATAGAGATAGAGTGATGGGGAAGAGAGAGAGGAATGTGGGAAAGAAAGGAAGAGAGAAGAAGGAAGAGAGACAAGGAGACAAGGAGTGAGAGAGAGAGAGAGAGAGAGAGATGGAGGGGAGAGAGAGGGAGGAAAGATCAAAGACATAGAGAGATATAGGTGGAGAGAGTGGGAGTGGAAAGAAAGGTATGGAGAGAGATTGAGGGAGAGAAGAGAGGAGGGAAGAGACACAAGAGGAGAGGAGAGAGATAGGGAGAGAAGGGGAAGAGAGAGAGAGAGAGGGAGATAGAGAGATGGAGCAGAGAGAGAGAAGGAGAGAGGGAGGGATATAGTGACAGAGTTGGAGGGGAGAGAGAGAGCATTGGGGGGAGAGGCAGAAGGAGGTGGGAGAGAAAGGGAGAGAGAGGAAGGAAGAGAGAGGAAGGAAGAGAGAGAGGGCTCAAGAGAGAGAAGGAAAAAGAGATGGAGGTGGAGGGGGAGAGAGAGGGAGGGAAGAAGAAAGACATAAAGGGAGAAAGGTGGAAAGAAAAGGGGAGTTACAAGGGAGCGATGGAGAAAGAGTGAGGGAAAGAGGATAGCGGGAGTGAGAAGAGAGAGAAGAGAGAGAGAGAAGGGGAAGAGGGAAAGAAAGAGAGAGAGAGAGAGAGATAGATAGATATGAAGAGAGAGTGTGTATGTTTTGGGGGTGGATAGAGAGAGGGAATAAGAAAAAGAGACATAGATACAAATATAGATATTATATAGTATTACATAACCAACCTAGATCCATCTTAACGTTGGATCTATCAAGCGCCTAGATGGATCAAATCTCTTGAGGTGCAACCTTTCCTCAAGTTTTGCACTAAAAAAAAAAGTTTGCACCTAGAGAGCTTGGATCTCTCTTGGTGCTTGATAGATCCGGGGTTAAGACAATTGTAGACTAGTTACATTATAACATCTCTATCATAATGGGTTGAAGGTTGGAGAGTGGCTCTCTTAGCCATGACATATTTTTTTAATTAATATAATTAAAATTGTTAAAAAAACATAATTACTTCTAAAACACTCTTAACATTTGATTTATGATTACTAGTAAAACTATTCTAAAATGTTATATGAAAATTAAATATTTCTTAAAATTAACATGGTTAATTAAATCAAAATTCCGGAAACACTATTATAAAATAGTATAAAATAGAGACCCCAACCTATCAATATAACAATTACATAGACCATGGATAGATTAGATACCAATCAATATAACAATTACATGGACAATGGATAGATTACATAGCTGTGTAAAGCAGTAAGAGTGCACTCTAAAAACTCGGAACAAGGGCAGGCATGCTTTCTAAACTAACTATGAAAAACCTACATTATTTTAACATGATTTTGTGGCTCGAGAAGGAAATCGGTTTAAATCCTAAGCTTGACAGTGAACTAATTCAACGTTTATCTTTAGCTAGCCATAGCAGTGTGTCTCCCAGAATCAGGTGGCAATAATCCAATCGCTTGCTCTGTACGTCAGGGTGGCATACAGCAGTGGCGTTATAGATATTTCCATTTTTCTCGGACACCTGAAGTTCCATCGAAAAAGTGAATGTGCCATTGAAAGAATGACAGTAGAACACCCCGTATGGATACACCAAGCGATGGCAGACCAATGGAGGCCGGTTTGAAGGGCCGGATAGTCTTTCAACAACTTTGCTTACCCTTGCTTTCTTTCCAGAGTCACCTGTGACCGCAGGGTGAGAAACAAGCTCAACATTATCAGAAGAACCCAGGGTAGACACCACAAACTCTATCATGCCCTCAATCGATGTGGTGCACATCTTAAGCTCACCTTGTAGGGGTTTATCTTCGCATGTAATCAGGGTATTATTCATGTTCTTCGTCATATTTGATCTCTCCCAGAAGCCAAATGAAGCGATCACTTCTGAAAGTGCTACCGTGGCAAACGGGATCAGCTGTGATAGATTACGGGGTAAAAATGCCTTCCACGGACTGTAAAGGTCTGGCAATGTTATTTGTCCCCCTTCCCTCAACTCCTTGGTGGAAAAAAACATATCACTTATCTTATCTGATTCAACATAACTATACGGACACTGAGTAATTACAGGGACCTTCTTCAGAGGTATAGATTGGGAACACAGTAAATTGGCAGAGTTACAGAATTGAGTGGCATGGGAATGCAAGTTTCCACCCTTTATGATTTTAACGAATGTGTTCACCTCCTCTTGTGTGAGTGGAGACATACTTGCTGCTACTGTCTCTGGTACTTGAATGCTCGGAAGTTTTTCTCTCCATAACTTCAATTGCATCTCTGCAACTTTATTTGTGCCCCCCACTGTGGGGAGGACCATGACGTGCATCATTGTCATAACAACAAACAATACCTGATAACACCAATGAAGCGGGATAAATATTACTTCATTTCTCAAGATTTCTGCCAAAGCAAAGAAGACTACTCTAACATGGATTCCTGTAAATTCAACACGAGATAATGAGAATAGCGTGCTGGGTAATCTATAATTTCGCATGAATATAGTACAAATTTCGTGCGGGGAAGGCTATTACCTCCATCAGAATCATGACTCCAAACAATCCCTGATAACAAGAAGTAAGGGCCATATATATTACTTCGATTGTACGGACTTTAGCTAAAGCAAATAGATCTAGACTACTGATCTCGATTCTTGAAAATTCAATATTGCTCTTCCCAACACAATATAGAGTAGTCACGAATTCTGATAAAGAATGAAATAAAACCTGGAGCAGAATTTTTTTTTTTAATATTCTGAAACAAAAATAAATGATTGAGATTAAGTGAAACTTAACTAGAATATTTGCATGAACGGTTTTGACATCTAACAAATGAAAGCTGCGCTCAAATTAACATAAAAATATCTTTGAAGAAAAGAAAGTTACCGAGAAGAGCCCGGACATGATGGAAATCATTCTTCGATCTGCAGTACCTGTGGTTGATCACAAACTTTATGAATGCTAATTCACAGCACTGGAAATATTCCTACGATACTCACGAATCCAAACGACGGACAGAGAGGTGTTGCATCGAAATTTTTCATGTATTACTAGAATCATCGATCACTATACACCACTGGAATTACTCGGAGAGAGGAACTCATTATATATAAGTTTATGAGACCAAGGGACGGACATATCACTCAGCGTCAAAATTCTTATCACGTTTTTTGTGCAAGTCAAGTGACGGGAATTGCGGTGCAAAAAATCAATCCAAAGTAAACCATGAAGTAGATGAAACGTAAACCTCACCAACTTTTAAACAGTACTTTGTTAAGACTGGACGCCACTAATTTCAATTGAATACGTCTGCGCTTTGAAAGTGAAGAATAGACTATTTGCCCGTCATTGTACATTTTTGTTTTGCTGGAAATTATGACTTTATAATATCTAACCTCACGTACTTTTAAACAGTACTTTGTTAAGACTGGACGCCACTAATTTCAATTGAATACGTCTGCGCTTTGAAAGTGAACAATAGACTATTTGCCCGTCATTGTACATTTTTGTTTTCCTGGAAATTATGACTTTATAATATCTAACCTCACGTACTTTTAAACAGTACTTTGTTAAGACTGGACGCCACTAATTTCAATTGAATACGTCTGCGCTTTGAAAGTGAAGAATAGGGTATTTGGCCGCCATTGGTACTTTTTGTTTTCCTAGAAATTACCATTGGATCACAGAAAGATAATTGTCCATCGAGTTATAACTTTATAATATCAAACTGATATATGCCTTTATAATTTATTTTAATTACATAAATTATATAAATTAAAATTTATAATATTAATATTTGTAGTTTACTTTTTATATAAAATTAATTGAAAATGAAAATTATAAAACATTTGAACTTAACAACAGCCTGAATGTCTACGTCTCCTTTTTATCTTTCAACTTCCACCTATCTTTCAACAACCACAAAGGCCAAACTAAAAGGTGATGAATTCCATTGACCGATGACTCTTCATAATATAAAAGTAATAAAAAAAAATTTATTTATTTTTTGTTCATTATTATAAAGAAAAATAAATAGTTATTATTTCTAGATTTTTGAGTAGTATAAATAAATTCATAATATTAGTGATACTCATATTAAATTGATATTTGGGTCCAAATATGTTTATTTAGTCACTAGTGATCAAAATTATGAGTAAATTATGTTCAATTTGTATCTTCAAAACATAGAACTTGTCTCTTTATACCATCAAAACATAAAACTTGTTAAGGTAAAAATCACCATAGCTGGCTCCAAACAATTGTAATTAGTCTTTTTCGAAAATATCATTACTCCTTGAGAATAAGATGAAAAGCATCCATAAGGCACATAGAACCATAAAAGAACACAACTGCTCTGAGGAGCCTAGGGTTTGCAATAGGTTAGAAATTAAAAGGAGAGTGTAAACAACAACCTCCTCCCAAACAAAAGCAGTTTAGATGCACAAATGGTTCATGATATAAAACTACTCAAAGTTCTTGTGAGCCATAAGTAACCAAAAAATGCCCAACAATACAAATGTAAAAGATTCACTGAAAAAAGAGGTATTGTCACACCAAAGACATTGAAACATTTTCAAAATAAGAACCATAAACATTTAACTCAAGAACATTAAAACAAGCATTGTAGATGCACCAATGGTTCATGATATAAAACTACTCAAAGTTATTGTGAGCCATAAGTAACCAAAAAATGCCCAACAATACACATGTAAAAGATTCACTTAAAGAAGAAGTATTGGCACACCAAAAAACATTGAAACCTTTTCAACAATAAGAACCATAAACACCATTTAACTCAAAGACATTAAAATAATTGCACTATCATAACAATGATACCTCTAACACATATCTCTAAACCAAAAAAACTATAAAAGAACCAACTATAAAGACTCAAAGCCCTCCTAAAAAACACTAAAACAACCACAATACCCACTTCACCACATTGATATATAAAAACTCGAAGCCCTCCTAAGAAACACTAGAACAACCCCAATACCCACTTCAACACATTGATATCCAAAATAAGTGGGGCAAGAGGATAAGCAATATATGCCAAAAATATATACTAATAAAAAAGATGAGATAAGGACCACTTTGACTAATCGAGACCTAAATGACACACATAAAATTTATGACAAAAATACTTGAAACTACAGTTTGTAGTCTCGCGAAAGGCTAAGTGTCTAAGCATTATCACTAGAAGGGTCTCTCAGGTCACCATAGTGGAATTACTCACTAGGTCACTAGACTGGAATTTTCTATATGAACTAAATTTTTGATTATGAAACGCACATTTGAGATTCTCCATTGAAGAGAAAAAGATATAAATCTCCACATGTTTATCTTTAAAAATAAAACACAAATGGCTACCCATTTGTTGATGTAACGGCAGAGGATTGTTGATGTAAAGCCATAAGTAGTCTATATTCTTGAAAATTTAGTATTCCAAACATTCACACCGCTGGAAATGGATTGGAAGTATTCCAAACGACGCACAGAGAGTTGGACTCAACAACGTAATAGTGAAACATAGATAACTATAGACCACTGCAATCGGCAGGAGAATTATTATGACGTTATTTGTCCAAGACAAATGCTATATTAGGACGAGAATTGCTGTGAAAAAAAATCGACCCAAAGGAGACTACCTTGCTGCCAAACTAGCTTTTTATTTTTTATTCAGGCTGGCTGACAAATTAGTTTGAATTAATTGATCTTTTATTTTTATTTTTATTTACATTTTCACTTTCACTTTCATGGTAGGTTTCACTTTCATGGTAGGTTTTGAAAATATCTAAAATCTAATGGTAAGTTTTGAAAATATCCAAAATCTAAAAAACAAAAACAAATATTTATGGTTTGAAAGTTAAGAATAAAAATAAAACATTTGCCTCTCGCTGTATTTTGTTTTACTCAAATCATATCTTTTTATAATATTGGTCGACAATAGAGCATTCCCCGTCCCAGTCGTTCTACGTTTTTGTTTTACTCCAAACTATCATTGGAATTCAGGAAGGTAATTCTTCATGAAATTATACCTTTATAATATTTAATATTTTTTTTAAATTTATTTGAACTACTAAAATTTAAGGATGAACGCTTCTGTAGTTCAAATTCATGCAGTAGAATAAATAATACTTTTTTCATGCAAAATAAAAACACTTAAACCTATTAATATTAATATGTAATATAATATAATTTCATTTAAAATTAATTGAAAATGAAAATAAAATAAAATATTTGAACAGTAATTATTACAATAAATTTTAATTAAAAAACATGTAATGTTTGTCTTTTATGCATATCATAAGGAAATTAAGAGGTGATTAATATAAACAAGGGTTACATAGTAGCTTAAACATGTTTCTATGTAAAAAATAGTGAAAATGTTTGATTATTGTGATATATTAGAATATTAAGAACTAAGTTTTGTAAATGTAATTCTAAAATATATTTTTAGAGTAAGATTGGTTTTAATATATTTCAAGATGTTCAAAATTATCATTTAATATATATCTTAACTTAAAAATAATTAAGAAATAATATAATGTGTTATTTATAAATAACTACCTGTAATATATAATTTGTTTTGGATGTTCTTCGAAATATTAAATGTTATAACTATATTAAGTAAATATAAAATGGTAAACAGAACAGCATATTATCTCTGATATTTATATATCCTTAATATAAAACATACAACTTTTTCTCTCTGAAAAAAACATATTTAGTGACAATAAGCATATAAATTTAAAAATATAAAGAAGTTATATGGAGATTACAAAATTAGCTTACAAAATTATTAGACATTTTTCATGTTAATTATAATAGTAAATTTTTTTATTAATATAAAAAATATTATGCAACATCCCGGCTCACTTAATTATGGAATGCAATAAAACAAAAACCAAATTTGATGTGACCAATGTACTCTTGGCTTAAATAATTATAGAATGCAATAAAAACCAAAACAAGATTTGATGTGACCCATGTATCCTTGGATCATTATTTGAAGCATTGGGAAATAATATGTCCAAATTGACAACAAATCCATAAGAGATAAATGCCAATAAAATAAATTGCAAGAAAAAATAAAAATTAAGTTGCATTTTGCTAAATTGAAAAATATTTTTCATTTTTGACTCAATTAGTGAACAAATATCCAATGCATAATAATAACCATAAAAATTTAGTACAAACCAACTTGCTTATTTTTCATTTTATTTAACTTTTCGAAATTAAAAAACACATAAAGTTATCAGGTCTACATCATAATTATGAGATGTGGGTTAGTTGGTGGTAGTTGATTTTACATTTTATCAAGTTTGAAATTCAAATCTTATGTGGAGGGGTTAAGGATGGAAGGGTTAAGGAAGGAAGTTAGTTACCATCCAGAATTAGACTATTGTTTATTATCGTATTCTTTATGTTCCTATATCTTATTATTTAGGTTCCTATGGTGACATCTGTTTGAAGAAATGAAGATTTTATATAAGTAAATGTATTATGTTTACTAAATAGTATGTGTTTCCTTTAATTGATTATAGGTTTGTATTTAGAGTGGTAGAATATGTGTATTTTTAAAATTTAAATAGTTAAAAGATTGGTGATATAGTGGCATCTATTTTGAAGAAATAAAGATTTAATCAAGAAAATGAATTACGTTATTATGTTTATTAAGGAGAATAGGTCATTTTATTTGGTTATAGGTAAATAGTTAAATTGGTGTTATTAGTAGGAAACCTTAAACACTTAAAATGGTATTATTAGTGAGAAAAAAATAAATAACTAAATTGGTATTAAATGTACATTATGTTTCTCAATTAATTGCATATTGTAATTCATTTCATGAATTTGGTTTCTTTTAGTTTATTTTTTTATTTATTCTTTGTATTCAACAACTTTGAGCTTTAAAGGAAACCCCTATCCCTTGGCTTTGAGTTTGAGTTTTTGTAATTCAATGTGCCTCAATTTTGCCTTAATATTGTCCTAGTTTAACTTCCTCCATTATGCTTGTTGGGAGTGAGATGATACAAATAATTCCATATCTATTCTTAAACATATTCCACCATATTATTGTGCTCCATCAATTTTTTTTTGAAAATTACATTATGATTCTTCCCATTAGGCTCTCCATAAATGTATGGCATTGTAATATTGCCATTCATCAATGTTTATAATTCTTTCCATTAGGTTCTCGATCAATATATGGCATTGTAATAAATTCTTTGATAAAAAACATTTTCTATAAAAGTATTATCATATATGTACACAATTTCAACATTACAATAAAGCTATGAGCATGAATATATTGTGCAAATATATGGTGAAATAAAAAAAGAAACTTACACCAACAAATAACGTGTATATATTGGACAAAAAATTAAAGTGTTCATAAATAGAGACATGGGAGGAAATGGAGGCCTAATGAACTTAATATAGCCATGAACTTACTATAGCCTTAAAAATGAAACATTGGAGATGGACGATGCATGATGAGAAGTGTATCTACCTATGTTTTGATATTTTGACATGATATAGACTTAAAAAGGAAGCATGGGAGATGGACGATGCATGCTGAGAAGTGTATCTACCCATGTTTTGAGATTTTGACATAATAATAATTGTGATGGGTAAAGATGATGTTACATAGATCATTTTATATAATTTTATGAGACCAATGAACAGATGTATACTTGTTGCAGTCAAATTTTCATGTCACTTGTGTAAGTCAAATTCTATTTTATAATGAGAATAGCCATGCAAAAAAATCAACCCAAAGTAAACCATTAAATATATGTAAGGTAAACCTCACCAAGCACAAGAAGCTTTTATTCTGGCCACGATGGATGCTAAGCATGCACGGGGTGGGGCACCACTTTCTCGGTGGGTAAATGATGTGTCGCAGGGTTGCCTGCGGGGGATGGACAATGTGTTGCATGGAGCGTCCTCTGTACATGCAGACATACACAATAGGCCACTGCCTGGTGTTGGGTGTGGAGCCTGATTATCTTCTATATTCAAAGGTATCACCACATTGGACCCCATTTCGTAATGGGGCGGCAATGCCACCCGTAAAATATTCATTGTAGGGGGGGTCGAAGGGGTGTGGTTGTGACCTGTGGGAGCCCCCCCCTGGTAGGGGGATCGGGGGCAACGCCCCTGAAGCTAAAAATAGATGTAAAATTGCATTGTAAAATGTTGTAATTTCGTAGTCAATCTGGGTCATTCATTAGGCAGAGAGCTGGCGGTAGAAGTTATGTTTAATTTAGGGTTTTTTACCCTAGAAGGTAACCACTCACTATATATGATGGAATTGTATTGCGTCTATGTAGATATCTATTCCGAGTGAGGAAGAGAGAGGAGATTGCATCTATGTAGTTTGTATCTCTTCAGTTTGTTGGATAATATAAAAGAAAGGACGGGCTATTTCTCCGTGGATGTAGCCCAAACTGGGTGAACCACGTATATATATGTCTCTCTTGTTTTATGCATTTTCTGCATTTATATTTTTGCAATATTTTATGTGTTCCATTGCTCCGTAATATATAATTTTTTAATAGCTTGATCTCCATTTCCTGCTCCTCAGTTGACTACGCGACCCCGCCCAAAGTCCGGGCGACATTTCCCTCGACCCATCCATCCGTGTGAAAAGACTAAGTTGTTGAGTTTTGGCAATGATGTTTTGTGGGATCACGTCACGAGTCTTCAGAAGCATTCTCTGGTGGGGAGGTGAATTTTCGCTGACCCGACTGAGAAAAATATCCAAGAATGGGTGAAAAGAACTTGGAAAACCATGTTGGTATCTTCGCCTAAGGTGAGTTTATTGATGAATTATTTGTTCAATTTCCATTTCCTCCATAACGGTGACTCAAAAAAAATTCTTAAAATCCACTAGGTTCATGGGCGATGTTTCCTTCAATTACACCGATGGTACATTGGCTTCAATCCCATTTTACACGTGTCGCAAAATGATATTGTTTGGGTGAAGCTCCCGGGTCTTCACCTAGAATTCTGGACTAAGAATGCCTTGATGGACATTGGGGACTCGATTGGTCAGTTCATATATCTTGAGCCTGGTATTGAGGGTGCTCGGGATAAGCGGGTGGCTTGGATTCTCGTTGAGGTTGATTTTGCGGGTGGACTTCTGGAGGACATTAATCTTGAATGGGGGTCGACTAGATTCTGCCAACGGATTGACTATTGGGAGATCCCTTTCTAATGCCTCTTTTGTCACTATAGTGGACATATTATAAATGAGTTTTCGGGATGACAAAGGACACGACACCTGGGATGGGGTCACCAAATGAAGTTTCCTTAGGTATTGACTTGACATGACTCTAGTCTGGTAGGGTTTTCCCTCTCGGGTATGTACCCTCTTATCCCTTCCTCTGCTTTTAATGTTGCTCTCTTGTCTCCTCCTCTTTCTGAGGTTCGCCCCAATGTTTCCTCTGATCCTATCATCCATGCCCCTTCCCCATGTCATGTGCACTCCTAGGAGACGGCCATCGACCCCTTTGCCAGCCCTCTCCCTATCCCAGACATATTGTTGGCACCCCCTCGGGACTCTTGGATGCCCCCCATCCTCTCCACTCTAGTGTTGCTTGTGATCTCTCCTTCCATGCCACCCCTTGAGTTGGCCTCTCCCACTCGTCTCGACAGATTAGAGATGGCCTCCTATCTACATAATTTTGTTGACAGTGATATTGAATTTCTCTTGCATAACTCTAAAGTGAATCTTAAATCTCCAATGATTCACAAAGGGAAGGTTCCTAACTTGTCCCCCCACATTAGCCCTACATCTTCGAATAACATCACCGTCAAAAAGAATGATAAGAAGGGTAGTCGCCATTTTTTGGGCATACCTTCTTCCAGACCACCCCTTTTCTCAGACTCTTCCAACCTACATGATGTTCCTATTATTTCCTCTTTTGATCCTCGGGCACTTAGAGATTTGTTTCCCATTCTAGGTGCCCCATGATGAAGATCCGCTCTTATAATATTAGGGGGTTGGGTGATCACTCCAAGAATTTGGATCTCTGCCAAATGATTTTATTTCTCAGTCCTACAACCATATTGATATATTAAACATTATCCTTTGTTGCTCGTGATATTTCTTACTTCCTAGAGATTTTCCCTGCATGGAATTTTGATGGGGTGGACACTTCAGGCCACTGTGGGAGCTTATTTTCCGTATGGTACCTGCAGAATGTGGTATTTCATGCTCACAGTCTCTTTGTTAGTATTTTACTATCGGATTGTATCCATGACTATATTTTTCATTTCCATCTACTCAATTTGTATGCCCCATATAAGAACTGCTCCATTTTTTAGGATCGTATACAAAGATGCAACATTGTCAACATTGGTGGGCTTATAGTGGCAGGGGATTTCAAAGCCACCTTGTTGGAGGGGGGGAGAAGAGGTGTCCATTCTCGACCTGACCTTCTTACTCAAAGACTATTTGGTATTTTTAATGGTCACCATATGAGGGATATTTTCTCGATTCTGATTTCTCCGACCTGGAGTAACCACACAGCGGGGGATGAATACATTAGTAAGCAGCTTGACAGCTTTTTCATTAAGAAATAATTGGCTGATCAATTGGGGAATCTCAGATCTTGGATTCATAAGACCAATCTCTAATATCACATTCCTATTATGCTACAATGGAGAATGGAGGATCGGTGAAATGGCATTCCCTTTAAGTTTAATCATATTTGGTTGGAGGATAAGGAACACAACAAGCTCATTAGAACGACATGGAATGATTTACAACCCCCACAAGTGGATTCTGCGATGGGATATATGATGGAAAAACTTAAACTTATCAAAGACAAGATCATGGTTTGGGAACAAAAGAGGAAGAAACAACTGAATAGGGATCTGGAATAGATTGTTAAGCATAATGATAGATTTTGAAAAATGATGGAGAAGCGACACTCGTCACAAGGAGATTGGGAATATCTTAGCCTCTTAAAGGACAAAAGGAGTAAGATCCTCCACATGCAGGAGGTTAGATAGATATTGAAAAGACAGGCAATTTGGTTGTGGGAGGGAGATCACAACACCAAATATTTCCATAAATTTGCAAATCACAGAAAGCAGACAAATTCTATTTGGAATATTGAGGACATGAATGGGGAGTTGATAAAAAAATCCAGATGGAATATGTGTTGAGGCCGTCTGATATGTTATGAACTTACATAAAAATCAGGATGGCGATTATTTTGAAGACCAAATGTGGGTATTAGACCGATTCCCTCTGATGTTTGATGCAGAGGCAAATGAGGGTCTGTTTTGTCCTGCCAGCCTCGAGGAGGTCTTGGAGGTCCTCAAACCTTTCGCCAGAGACAAGTTCCCAGGACCTGACGGAAGGACGATCGAGTTTTTCGTACATTTATTTGATATAATGGGACAACATATACTGGATATTCTGGATAAATCCAGGACTTCAGGTATGATCTCGGGAGCCATAAACTCTACCTTTCTGGCACTTATTCCCAAATCATCTAATCCCAAAAATTTTGGTGATTTTCGACCCATATCCCTATTTAATATCCTTTATAAGATGATCTCTAGGTTGATAGCAGGTTGGACTAAAAAAAAATGTCCTCACACATTTCTGGAGAACAATTTGGCTTTTTGAGTGACAGGCTTATACATGATGTTATCGCTCCAGCTCAGGAAGCTATACATACCATCCATACTCAGAAAAAAAAGGCCTTGGTGATGAATATTAATCTCCACAAGTCATATGATTTCGTGGACTGGTCCTATATTCTCCTTTTGTTACATAATATTGGGTTACAAACTTGTAATGTTGCATGGATAATGGCATGTATGAATTTGACAAATTTTGTTGTCCTCATCAAACATTTTTTCATGTAAAAAGGGGCCTCAAGCAAGGATGCTCGTTCTCACCTCTCATTTTCATTTTGGCTTTGGACGGCCTCAATTTCAATATCAAGGAGGAAAAATAGATGGGTTGTTTCCAGGGTATCAAGATCACTTGGAAGGTATGCATGACTCATCTTCTTTTTGTTGATGATATCCTAACTTTTGGAATTATTTCCACATCCCAGTGGAGTTCCCTTCATCAAATTATGGGTGGATTTGGTGATGCTTCAGGTTTGATTACAAATGGAAATAAATCCACTTTATATTTTCTAATGGTAACATGCATGACATTGAATATATTGTAGCACTATTTGATGTACAAAAGGCTCCAATTTAGATGAGCTTCACTTACCTTGAATTTCGACTCAAGCACAATTGTTATTGCCCAGAGGATTGGATGTGGCTGGTGGAAAAATATAAAATGAAATGGTGATCCTAGACAAATCACTTCCTCTCATTGGGAGGCAGATATATCCTCGCTCTCATTGGCTACAAAACTGGTTGTCTATTGGGCACAATTGTATCAAATCCCCGTTTCCATACAAAACCAGATCCGTTCTATTTCTACACAGTTCCTCTAGGCTGGGAATAACTCATGATTTAAATACAACCTTTGTGAATGGGATTCACTGACAATTCCAAAGGACTGAGGGGATGGGGTTTACTACACCTGTGCATATTTGGGAAGGCACTACTTATCAAATCTTGTGGCGTGCTATTTGGGGATGTGGGATCTAGCAGGAGATATTGAAACATAAATACTTGAGAGGTTGTGAACCATAACACGTTTACAGAGACATCAATAGTCATCTATCTAGAGGATCTTTGATTTGGTGATCATTCCAAAAAATATGGGAATGCTAACGCAATTGGATGGTCTGGAGTTTTGGGAATGGCCACAAAATCATGATAGGGTCGAATTTGGTGATGGGAGTTACCACTAGAAATAATTTTGGAGAGCGGAATCTATCCATGATTCATCGTGGAGGTTATTTCTACCTTTCAAAAATTATACACAGGTGGGACTTAGGATGCCCGGTTTGAAAAAATGTTGTTTATTTACGTATGGTGGGTAACTGCGCCATGGAATGGAGCACATACACCAATTTATTGAACAGTGCAAGGCCTTGTTTTGACCATGGTGGTCACAACTTAAGATGGTTTACGAGGCTGTCAAAAGTGACTCCTATTGTGACGGACACATACATGTGGTTAATGACTCTATCTGAAACCCCTTTGGAAAGATCATGGTTTGCCATGATTTGGAATTGGAAGATCCCCATAAACATTATCCTATTTGCATGGCTGGTTTAGAGAAACAAGATTCACACTTGGGATAGTTTGCGGAAAAGGGGACATATGGGGTTGGGTATATGTATACAGTGCATGGAAGACTCTGAGACAGCCACTCATTTTTTCTTCCGGTGATCTTTCACTATCCGCATCTAGAAATTTTTTGCTGATGTTTTTAAGTTCACTTTTTGGAGGATTGGCAACTTTGAAGAGTTCATGATTGAATGGATGAAGGGCCAACAGGAACAATGGACCCTCCCACTATTCATCATCTGGGAAATATGGAGAGCTCGAAACAGGTTCATATTTGAGGGACATAAAGTTGAATTCTCCTGGTTAATACATAAGGTTCTAACTTGGATGAAGGCCACCTCCATAAATACTGTAAAGTCTTACGACTGATCCTATAGGATGAAGCTCGTGGAATGTACTCCCCCTGCTGCCTTCTTTGATGGTGTTTCCCAACTGGGAATCTGCAGGTGTGGTGTAGTGCTCCGCATTGACTATACTACTAGATATCACTTGTGGTGACATGGAGGCTCTAGATCCAACACCAAGGTGGAGGCTATGGCTTTATGTGGATTAATTTGGTTCACTACACAAAAAACATTAACTCTCTAAATATAAAGTGGGACTCAATGGCATTAATCGACGACATCACAAGGACTTTAGATTTCTTCTCACCCCTCCCCGTGGGGTGGCTCAAGGGGATCAGGCACATCCTGATATTTCTTCTCACATACACCATCACACATATATATAGGGAAGGTAACATAAAGGTTGATAGCCTCTCCAAGGTCGGCCTGAGATACGATTCTACTAAAATACAGTACAGATATCTGGTTGAAAACATGATCCTAGAGGAGGGCTGACTTTTCGTGCCTTGAGCACCACGTCTCCCCACATGCGTGACTCTATATTGCCACAATTTTTTCCGATGCTTTCTATCTTTTCTACAATATGCCGCAAATTTTATTTTTCCATAGTACTCCAATTATGTTTTGACTTTGTGCTCAATTTTTGGAAAATATCTAAGCTTTTATTATCTGACTGGACAGTCTTGTATAATTTTTTATAATATTCTGGTACTTACTAATCCAACACATATTTGACTAGATGGATGATGCCATGAACCGTGTATATGTACTGTTTTTATTCTTTAATAGAAGCAACTTTTTTTCTTCTGAAAAAAGATAAAACTCACGAGCTAACTCATGTTTTTTTCCCAAACTAGCTTTCTATTTTTAAATAGTACTTTGTCTATGGAAGCATTAGGGCATCTTTATTTAACGATAGGTCTATTATTTTCTCTTCGAAACTAAAAATAAAGAATTTTCCTCTCACTACATGTTTTTGTTTTGCTTGAAACTATCATGGGAATTTAGGAAGGTAATTCTTCATCAAATTATAACTTTATAATATTTGGAGTATAGATGATTTTCTTTTCGTTGTATGTTTTTGTTTTACTCGAAACTATCATTGGAAGTGATGGAGGTAATTTTTCATCCAACTATAAATTTGTAATATTTAACAACATTTTAAAATTTATTTTAAATATTAAATTTGCAAATATTAATATTTAAAAATGAAAGCTTCGATATTTTAAAGTAATGTTTTGAATTAAATATTTTTATCAGGTTTTAAATTAATTTTTTTTATCTATGGAAAAAAGACCTATAAACAACATTATTATTTCCATTTTATATAAAATTAAATAAAAATGAAAAGAAAAAATTATAAAACATTTGAAATTGATTTTTGAATGTTGAATAATTGACATGTCTTTTTTGTCTTTCATGTAGCTAACTTCAAAACAATCCAATTAAAACTTTATTAATATCAATCACCATTCACTTTGCACAAAATATAAAGAAAGCCGCATAGCTAGCGTTCCTTGCTGCTTAGTTTAATTATTAATCTTTGAAAGGTACGAAGAATAGCAATATCATTAATTTATATATTATTTAATTTTAAGAAAAATCAAAATAATTAAATTTCACCTTTTTCACATTTAGAAATGGACTCTTTCTCATCTAAAATAAAAAATCTTATCATATTGAAATGGTCAATTATTTTGTCAGAAAAATCAATATTAACTACAATTTGAAAATACAAGTTAATTCATTGTCGTTGTTAAAAATGAGTCCAAACCAACATGCTTATTTTTCATTTTATTTAACTTTTTGAAATTAAAAAACACATAAAGTTATGAGGTCTACATTAGAATTATGAGGTGTCGGTTAGTTGGTGGTAGTTGATTTTACATTTTATCAAGTTTGAAATTTAAATCTTATGGGGAGGGGTTAAGGATGGAAGTTAGTTATCTTTGAGAATTAGACTATTGTTTATTATCTTATTATCTATGTTCCTTATCTTATTATTTATGTTCCTATATTGGCATCTGTTTGAAGAAATAAAGATTTAATTTAAGTAAATGTATTATGTTTACTAAAGAGTATGTGTTTCTTTTAATTGGTTATAGGTTTGTATTTAGAGGGGTAGAATATGTGAATTTTTTTAAATTTAAATGGTTAAATTGGTGTTATTGGTGAGGAAAACTTAAACACTACAAATGGTATTATTAGTGAGAAAAAAATAAATAATTAAATTGGTATTGAATGTGCATTATGTTTCTCAATTACTTGCATATTGTAATTCATTTCAAGAATTGGTTTCTTTTAGTTTATTTTTTGATTTATTCTTTGTATTCAACAACATTGAGCTTTAAAGGGAACCCCTCAACCTTGGCTTTGAGTCTGAGTTTTTGTAATTCAATGTGCCTGAATTTTGCCTTAATATTGTCCTAGTTTAACTTTCTCTATTATGCTTGTTGAGAGTGAGATGACACAAATAATTATTTATCTATTCTTAAACATATTCCACCATATTATTGTGATCCATCAATGTTTTTTTGAAAATTACATTATATTTCTTCCCACTAGGCATTCCATAAATATATGTCATTGTAATATTGCCATTAATCAATGTTTCTAATTCATTCCATTAGGCTCTCCATAAATATATGGCATTGTACTAAAGCCTTTGATAAAAAACATGTTCTATAAACTTATTATCATATATGTATACAATTTCAACATTACAATACAACTATGAGCATGAAGATAATGTGCAAATATATGGTGAAACAAAAAAGAAACTTACACCAACAAAGAATGTGTATATACTCGACAAAATAGTTAAAGTGTTGATAAATAGAGACATGGGAGCAAATAGAGACCTAATGAACTTACTATAACCATGAACTTACTATAGCCTTAAAAATGAAACATGGGGGATGGACGATCCATAGTGAGAAGTGTATCTACCTATGTTTTGATATTTTGACATAATATAGCCTTCAGAAAGAAACATGGGAGATGGACAATGCATGGTTAAAAGTGTATCTACCTATGTATTGAGATTTTGACATAATAATAATTGTGATGGGTAAATATGATGTTACATAGATCATTTTATATAATTTTATGAGACCAATGGATGGATAGATACTAGTTCTAGTCAAATTATCATGCCATTTGTGGAAGAAAAATTCTATTTTACGATGAGAATAGTTGTGCAAAAAAATCAACCCAATGTAAACCATTAAGTAGATGTAAGGTAAGCCTCACTGCGCATAGGGAGCTATTATTCTGGCCACAATGGATGCTAAGTGCGCAGAGGGTGGGGCACCACTTGCTTGGTGGGTAAATGACCTGTTGGAGGGTTGCCTGCGGGGGATGGATGACGTGTTGCATGGAGGGTCCTCGGTACATGCAGACATACACGACGGGCCACTCCCTGAATTTCCATTTTCCGCTCCTCTATCGACTACGCGGTCCCTCCCAAAGTCCAGGGGACATTTCCCTTGGCCCATTCCACCGTGTGCAGAGACTAAGTTGTTGCGTTTTGGCTATGACATTTTGTTGGATCATGTCACGAGTCTTCAAAAGTGTACTCTAGCGGGGAGGTGGATTTTTGCTAACCCGACTAAACAAAATATCCTCGAATGGGTGAACAAAGCTTGGACAACCATGTTGGGATATTTGCCTAATGTGATTTTATTGATGAATGCTTGGTTCAGTTTCCATTTCCTCCATAATGATGACTCGGAGAAAATCCTTAAAATCCCCTCGTTTCGCGGGCAATGTTTCCTTCAATTACATTAATGGTACATTGGCTTCAATCCCCTTTTACACATGTCGCAGAATGACATTGTTCGGGTGAAGCTCCTGGGTCTTCCCTTGGAATTCCAGATTAATAATCCCTTGGTGGCCATTGGGGATTTGATTGGTTGGTTCATATATCTGGAAACCTGGTACTGTGGGTGCTTGGGATAAAACATTTGCCTCTCATTATATTTTTCTTTACTCAAATTATATCTTTTATAATATTAGTCGACAAGAGAGAATCTCCCCATCCCAGTCGTTCTACATTTTCGTTTTACTCCACACTATCATTAGCACTCAGGAAATTATACCTTTATAATATTTAATATTTTTTAAAAATTTACTTGAACTACTAAAATTTAAGGACGAACGCTTTGCAGTTCAAATTCATGTAGTAGAATATATTTTATTTTTTTCCATGCAAATCAAAAACACTTAACCATAATAATATTTAATATTATTTAATTTAATTTAAAATTAATTGAAAATGAAAAAAAAATTATAAAATATTTGAAGTTCACTTTGGATGCTGAGTAATTACCAAAATGAACTTTAATAAGAAACAAGTAATTTTTGTTTTTTATATATATAAGTAACTATCACAAGGAAATTAGGAGATGATTAATATAAACAAGTGTTACATAGTAGCTTAAACATGTTTCTATTTAAAAAAGTAATGAAACTATTTAATTATGGTGATATATTAAAGTAATTAACAAATAAGTTTTGGAAGAATAGTTGTAAAACGTATCTTTAGGGTAGGATTGGTTTTATTATATTTGAGAATGTTGAAAATTATCATTTAATATAATCTTAACTTAAAAATTTAAGAAATAGTACAATGTGTTATTTATAAATAACTACTTATAGTATATAGTTGGTCTTGGATGTTCTTTGAAATATTAAATATTATAACTATATTAAGTAAATATAAAATGGTAAACATACTTAGTGACGATAAACATATAAATTTAAAAATATAAAGAAGTTATTATGGAGATTACAAAATTAGTTTACAAAATTATTAGACATTTTTCATGTTAATTATAATAGTAAAATATTTAATTAATATAAAAAATATTTTGTAACTACTTAACAAATAAATGTATATGCCTTACTCACTTAATTATGGAATGCAATAAAACAAGGACAAAATTTGATGTGACCAATGTATTTTTGGCTCATTATTTGAGGCATTGGGCAATAACATATCCAAATTGACAACCAATCCATAAGAGATAAATGCCAATAAAATAAATTGCAAAAAAAATAAAAATAAAAAATATTTATAAATTGAAAAATAATTTTCATGTTTGACTCAATTAATAGGCATTGAACAAATATCCAATGCATAATAATAACGATAAAAATTGAGTCCAAACCAACGTGCTTATTTTTCATTTTATTTAACTTTTTGAAATTAAAAAACACAAAGTTATGAGGTGTACATTACAATTATGAGGTGTGGGTTAGTTGGTGGTAGTTGATTTTACATTTTATCAAGTTTGAAGTTCAAATCTTATGGGGAGGGGTTAAGGATGGAAGTTAGTTACCTTTGAGAATTAGACTATTGTTTATTATCTTATTATTTACGTTCCTATAGTGGCATCTGTTTGAAGAAATAAACATTTAATTTATTTTAAGTAAATGTATTGGTAATAGGTTTGTATTTAGAGGGGTAGAATATGTGCATTTTTAAAAATTTAAATAGTTAAAATATTGATGATATGGTGGCATCCTGTTTGAAGAAATAAAGATTTAATCAAGTAAATGTATTATGTTATTATGTTTATTAAGAAGAATAGGTTCTTTTATTTGGTTATAGGTTTGTATTTAGAGGGATAGAATATGTGTATTTTTGAAAATTTAAATAGTTAAATTGGCGAGGAAAACTTAAACACTTAAAATCATATTATTAGTGAGAAAAAAATTAATTAAATTGGTATTAAATGCGCCTTATGTTTCTCAATTACTTTCATATTGTAATTCATTTCAAGAATTTGGTTTATTTTAGTTTTTTATTTATTTATTCTTTGTATTCAACAACTTTGAGCTTCAAAGGGAACTCCTCTTCCTTGGCTTTGAGTTTGAGTTTTTGTAATTCAATGTGCCTGAATTTTGCCTTAATATTGTCCTAGTTTAACTTTCTCCATTATGCTTGTTGAGAGTGAGATGACACAAATAATTCATTATCTATTCTTAAACATATTCCACCATATCATTGTGATCCATAAATGTTGTTTTGAAAATCACATTATGATTCTTCCCATTAGGGTCTCCATAAATATATGGCATTGTAATATTGCTATTCATCAATGTTTCTAATTCTTTCCATTAGGCTCTCGATAAATATATGGCATTGTAGTAAATTCTTTGATTAAAAAACATGTCGTATAAAATTATTATCATATATGTATACAATTTGAACATTACAATACAACTATGAGCATGATATTGTGAAAATATATGGTGAAATAAAAAAGGAAATTTACACCAACAAATAACGTGTATATATTGGACAAAAAAGTTAAAGTGTTCATAAATAGAGACACGGGAGTAAATAGAGGCCTAATGAACTTAATATATCCATGAAATTACTATAGCCTTAAAAATGAAACATGGGGGATGGACGATGCATGGTGAGAAGTGTATCTACCTATGTTTTGATATTTTGACATAATATAGCCTTAAAAAGAAAACATGGGAGATGGACGATGCATGGTGAGAAGTGTATCTACCTATGTTTTGAGATTTTGACATAGTAATAATTGTGTTGGGTAAAGATGATGTTACATAGATCATTTTATATAATTTTATGAGACCAATGGATGGATAGATACTAGGTGCAGCCAAATTATCATGCCATTTATGTAAGTCAAATTATATTTAATGATGAGAATAGATGTGCAAAAACATCAACCCAAAGTAAAGCATTAAGTAGATGTAAGGTAAATGTCACCGAGCATAGGGAGATTTTATTCTGGCCATGATAGATGCTGAGAGTCGACGGGGTGGGGCAATTTTCTTGGCAGGTAAATTACGTGTCAGAGGGTTGCATGCGGGGGATGGACGAGGTGTTGCATGGAGTGTCGTCGGTACGTGCAAACATACACGATGGGCGACTCCCTGGATTTCCATTTTCCTCTCCTCTATCGACTACAAGGTCCCTCCCACAGTCCAGGCGACATTTCCCTCGGCCCATCCGGCCGTGTATAGAGACTATGTTATTGAGTTTTGGATATGACGTTTTGTGGGATCATGTCACGAGTATTTAGAAGCCTACTATGGTGGGGAGGTGGATTTTTGTTGACAAGACTGAACAAAATACCCAGGAATGGGTTAACAAAACTTGGATATCCATGTTGGGATATTTTCCTAAGGTGAGTTCATTGATGAATTCTTGGTTCAGTTTCCATTTCCTCCATAATGATGACTCGAAGAAAATTATTCAAATCCCCTAGTTTTGCTAGCGATGTTTCCTTCAATTACGCTAATGGTACATTGGCATCAATCCGCTTTTACACATGCCACAGAATGAAATTGTTTGGGTGAAGCTCCCAGGTATTCCCATGGAATTCTAGACTAAGAATGCCCTAATGGACATCAGGGACTCGATTGGTCAGTTCATATATCTGGAGCCTGGTATTGTGGGTGCTTGGGATAAGCGGGTGGCTAGGATTCTGGTTGAGGTTGATTTTGCTGGTGAACATCCAGAGGACATTGATCTTGAATGGGGGTTGAATAGATTCCGCCAATGGATTGACTACTGGGGGATCCCTTTCTAATGCCTCTGTTGTCACTACACTGGACATCTTATAAAACGGTGCCCAAGACGGAAAAGGATATGACAGCCAAGACAGGGTCATCAGATGAAGTTTCCTCAGGTATCGAATTGACATGACTCTGGTTCAGTGGGGTTTTCATCCTCAGGTACATCCTCTCTTATCCCTTCTTCTGTTTTTAATGTTTCTCTCTCATCTCCTCCTCTGACTGAGGTTCTCCAACCTGTTTCCACTATTCCTATTGTCCATGCCCCTTCCCCATGTTGTGTACACTCCAGGGAGATCACCATTGACCCCCTCACCAGCCCTCTCCCTATCCCGGACATATTGTTGGCACCCTCTCGGGACACCCGGATGCCCTGCATTTGCTCCACTTTGGTGCCGCTTTTGATCTCTCCTTCCATGCCACCCCTTGAGTCGGACTCTCTCCATTCCTCTCGACAGACCAGAGATGACCTCCTCTCCACACAATTCTGTGGACAATGATATTGAATTTCTCTTGCATAACTCAAATGTGAATATTAAATCTCTGATGATTCATAACGGGAAGGCTCTTGAATCATCCCCAACGTTAGCCCTGCATTTGCTAAAAAAATCATGATAAAAAAGACTAATAAGAAGGGTAATTGCCATTTTTGGGGAAGACCTTCCTCGAGACCACCCCTTTTCTCAGACTCTTCCAGCTTACATGATATTCCTATTATTTCCTCTTCTGATGCTTAGGCACTTAGAGCTATGTTTCCCATTTCGGGTGACCCATGATGAGGATCCTCTCTTATAATATTAGGGGGTTGGGGGATCACTCCAAGAAATTGGATCTCTACCAGATGATTTACTTTCTAAGTCCTACTATCATATTGATACAAGAAACATTATCCTTCATTGCTCGCATTATTTCTTACTTCTTGGAGATTTTCCCTAGATGGCATTTTTCTGGGGTGGATGCCTCCAGCTACTTTGGGGGCTTACTGGCCATGTGGGACCCACGAAAGGCAATCTTCCATGCTCACAGTCTCTCTGCTAGTATTTTACTATCGAATCATATTCGTGGCTATATTTGTCATTTCCATCTACTCAATGTGTATGCTCGATATAAGAACCACTCTGTTTTTGGGATCCTATACAAAGATGCAACATTCTCAACATTAGTGGGTTTACAATGTCAGGGGATTTCAACGCCAGCTTACTGGAGGGGGAGAGATGGGGTGCCCATTCTTGACCCAACCTTCTTGCTGACAAATTGTTTGGTATTTTTAATGGTCATCATGTGAGGGATATTTGTCAGGTTTCGATTTCTTCGACCTGGAGTAACCGCAGAGTGGGGGATGAATACATCGTTAAGCGACTTGACAGATTTTTCATTAAGGGACAAGGGGATGATTAATTGGGGAACCTCATATCTTGGATTCATAGGGCCTATCTCTCATATCACATGCCTATTATGCTATAATAGAGAATGGAGAATCAGAGAAATGACATTACCTTTAAGTTCAATTGTATTTGGTTGGAGGATGAGGAATACAACAGGCTTGTTAGAACGACATAGAATGATGAACAACCCCCACAAGTGGATTCCGCAATGGGATATATGATGGAGAGACTTAAACTTATCAAAGAGAAGACCAAGGTTTGGGAACAAAACATGAAGAAACAAATGTATAGGGATCTGGAATAGACTAAGGAGATTGATAGATCTGGAAAAATGATGGAGAAGTGACACCTATCGCAAGGAGACTGGGAATATCTCAACCTTTTAAAGGATAGAAGGAAGAATATCCTCCACATTCATGAGGTTACATAGAAATTGAAAATTCGGGAAATCTAGTTGTAGGATGGAGATCGCAACACCAAATATTTCCATAAATTTGCAAATCACAGAAAGAAGACAAATTCTATTTGGCATATTGAGGACTTGAATGGGAATTTGATATACACTTCGGATGGAATATGTGTTGAGGTTGTCCCATACTTTATGAACTTATATAGACATCGAGATGGGGTGTGTTTTTAAGACCAAATGTGGTTTTGGAGCGATACCCTCTAATGTTTGATGCTGAGGCAAATGAGGATCTCTTTTGTCTTGTCATCCTAGAGGGGCCTTAGAGGTCCTCAAATCATTTGCTAGAGACAAGTGCCCGGGACCTGATGGATGGACGATTGAGTTCTTCCTACATTTATTTGATATCATGGGACAACACATACTAGATATTGTGGAGGAATACATGGCTTCGGATATGATCTTGGGAGCCATAAAATCTACCTTTTTGGCACTTATTCCCAAATCATCTCTTCCTAAAATTTTTGGTGATTTTCAACCCATATCCCTATGTAATATCCTTTATAAGATGATCTCTATGTTGATAGCAGGTTGGATTAAAAAAAAATTGTCCTCACACGTTTTTGGAGAACAATTTGGCTTTTTGAGTGATAGGATTATACATGATGTTATCACTTCAGCTCAGAAAGCTATACATACCATCCATACTCAGAAGAATGAGGCCTTCGTCATGAAGATTGATCTCCACAAGGCATATGACTGTGTGTACTAGTCATATATTCGTCTTTTGGTACATAAGATTAGGTTACAAACTCATAATGTTGTATGGATAATGGCATGTATGACTTCGGGAAATTTTCTTGTCCTGATCAATGGATTGCCCTCTACCTTTTTTCATGCAAAAAGGGGCCTCAAGCAAGGATTCTCATTCTCACCTCTCATTTTCATTTTTGGGTTTGGATGGCCTCAAATTAAAGATCAAGGAGGCAAAAGAAATGGGTTGTTTCCAGGTCATCAACATCATTGGGAAGGTATGCATTACTCTTCTTCTTTTTGTTGATGACATCCTGACTTTTGGCATTATTTCCAGATCCTAGTGGAGTTCCCTTCATTGGATTATGGGCAGATTTGGTGATGCTTTAGGTTTGATTACAAATGGAAGTAAATCCACTTTATATTTTCTAATGGGGACATGTAGGAAATTGAAAATATTGTGGCATTATTTGATGTACAAAGGGCTCCAATTCAGATGGGCTTCACTTACCTTGACTTCTGACTCAAGCCCAATTGTTATTGCCTGGAGGATTGGATGTGGATGGTGGAAAAATATAAAAAGAAATTGTGCTCTTGGACAAATTACTTCCTCTTATTCGGAGGGAGATATATCATCGCTTTGGTTATCTTACAACAACTAGCTATCTATTGGGCACATTTGTATCAAATCCTGGTTTCCATACAAAACCGGATCCGTTCTATTTCTACACATTTGCTCTAAGCTGGGAATATCTCGCGATTTAGATACAACCTTCTCAAATGGGATTCTTTGACAATTCCAAAGGACTAGGGGGCATGGGGCTTACTAGAATAGTGCATATTTGGGAAGGCGTTACTTATCAAATCTTTGTGGCATGTTATTTGGGGATGTGGGATCTTGCAAGAGATATTTAAACATAAATACTTGAGACATCATGAACCATAACACGTTTACAGAGACATCAAGAGTCGTGTGTCGATAGGATCTTTGATCTAGAGATAGTTCCAAAAAATCTAGCAATGTTGGCACAATGGGATGGTCTAGAGTTTTGGGAATGACCAAAAATTCATGATAGGCTCAGATCTAGTGATGGGAGTTACCATTGGAAATACTTTGGGAGAGTGGAATCCATCCATGATTCATCATGGAGGTTATTTCTACCTTTCACAAATTATACACAGGTGGGAGTCAGGATGCCCGGTTTGGAAAAATGTTGTGGATTTACATCTGGTGGGTAACTGCGCGATGGAATGGAGCACATACATCAATTTATTGAACAATGCAAGGCCTTGTTTTGACCATGGGGTGACAGTTTAAGATGGCTCAGGAGACTATCAAAAGGGGCTCCTATTGTGGCTGATACATACATGTGTTTAATCACTCTATCTAAAATCCCTTTGGAAAGATAGTCGTTTCCAAAGATTTGGAATTGGAAGATCCCCACAAAGATTATCCTATTTTCCTAGCTGGTTTGGAGAAACAATATTCTCACTTGGGATAAATACAGAAAAGGGGACATATGGTGTTGGGCATATGTATACTGTGCATAGCAGACTCTGAGACAACCACTCATTTGTTCTTTTGCTGTTCTTTCATTATCCACATCTGGAACTTTTTTCTTGATGCTTTTAAGTTCACTTTCTGGAGGATTGACAACTTTGAAGAGTTCATGATTGAATGGATGAAGGGCCAACAGGAACAATGGACCCTCCCACTATTCATCATTTGGGAAATATGCAGAGCTTGAAACGAGTTCATATTTGAGGGGCATAAAGTTGAATTCTCTGGGTTAATAAATAAGGTTCTAGCTTGGATGAAGACCACCTCCACAGATACTATAAAGCCTTACGACCGATCTTATAGGATGAAGCCCATGAAATGTACTCCCCCTACTAACTTCTTTTATGGTGCTGCCCGATTGGGAATCTACTGGTGTGGTGCAGTGGTCTGCATTGACTGGACTGCTGAATATCACTTATGGTGGCATGAAGACTCTAAATCCAACACCAAGGCGGAGGCTATGGCCTTATGGGGATTACTCTGGTTCACTACACAAAAAAACATTAGCTCTCTAAATATATATGGGGACTCAATGGCATTGATCGACGACATCACAGGGACTTCTGATTTCTGCCCAACCCTCCTGGGTTTGCTCAGGAGGACCAAGCACATCATGAGCTTTCTTATCACATACACCATCACACATATACATAGGGAAGGTAACATAAAAGCTTATAGCCTCTCCAAGGTCAGCGTGAGCTGCGATTTTGCTAAAATACATTATAGATATATGGTTTAAAACATGTTCCTGGAGGAGGGATGCCTTTGCCATCCATGAGAACAATGTCTCCCCACATGTGGCTCTCTATATCACCATAGCTTTTTCTGATGCTTTCCATCTTTTTTACAATATGGTTAAAATTTTGTTTTTCCATAGTAATCAAATTATGTTTCGACTTTGTGCTTAATTTTGGACAATATCTAATTTTTTATTATCTGGTTGGATAGTCTAGTATATTTTTTTATAATACTCTGGTACTTACTAATCTAGCACATATTTGACTGGATAGATGATGCTATGAACCATGTATATGTACTGTTTTTATTTATAATAGAAGCAACGTTTTTTTCTTCTGAGAAGAAGGTAAACCTCACTAGCTAACTCATGTTTTTTTTCAAAATTAGCTTTCTATTTTTAAATAGTACTTTGTCCATGGAAGCATTAGGGCATCTATATTTAACAATAGGTTCTCTTTGAAACTAAAAATAAAGCATTTCCCTATCACAATATTTCTTTATTTTGCTCCAAATTATCATGGGAATTTAGGAAGGTAATTCTTTGTCACTATATGTTTGTTTTTTTTCTCAAAACTATAATGGGAATTTAGGAAGGTAATTCTTCATAAAATTATAACTTTATCATATTTGGAGTATAGATGATTTGCTTATCGTTGTACATTTTTGTTTTACTCAAAACTATCATTGGAAATGACAGAGGTAATTGTTCATCCAATTATAAATTTATAATATTTAATAACATTTTCAAATTTATTTTAACTATTAAAATTTCAAATATTAATATTTAAAGATGAAATCTTCGGTTGTTTAAAGTCATGTTTTAAATTAAATACTTTTATCAGGTTTTAAATTAATTTTTTTTATATGTGGCAAAAACATCTATAAACAACATTAATATTTCCATTTTATATAAAATTAAATAAAAATGAAAAGGAAAAATTATTAAACATTTGAAATTGACTTTTGAATGCGGAATAAATGACGTGTCCTTTTTTTTCATGTAGTGAACTAACTATCAGAACAATCCAATTAAGAGGTGACTAATACCAATGACCATTCACTCTACACAATATATAAACAAAGCTGCATAGCTAGCATTCCCCACCTCTTAGTTTAATTATTAATATTTGAAAAGTATGAAAAATAGAAATATCGTTAATTTATATATTATTTAATTTCAAGAAAAAACAAAATAATTAAATTTCACCTTTTTCACCTTTATAAATGGACTCTTTCTCATCTAAAATAATAAAGCTTATCATATTGAAATGGTCAATTATTTTAAAAATCAATATTAACTACAATTTGAAAATACAAGCTAATTTATTGCAATTGTTAAAAAAACACATTATATATATATATATATATAATTAATTTCAAATAATAATTATAATTTAAGAAAAAAATAGTAACATTTTTTGAGAGTTGAATCATGACTCTATTTTTTTAGGTGGAAATATATTAGATTATTAATTTATAAAATAGGATAAAAAAATAAAAAAAGTCATGCACAAAGATTAATATTATAAAGCAATTACAATTTGTATGGTATTTGATAATTTCCTTTTCCACATCATTAAAATGTAAAATCCCTTTTGAATTAAGGTTTTTTTGGGCAATTTCCTCCCCATCTCTTAATAAAAAGATAGAAACCCAACCTATCCAAATGAAACAACCTCTTTACCAATCATAATCTTACTTTAAGCATGACGTGTCTACCAATCAATTAGAGTGAAAAAGTACTTACATATCTCATTCTACGCTATCTCATAGAGACATACAATTAATTGAAATCATTTTCCTGGACATTCAATATAATTTTTATGGAAAAAGTAATACCATAGAACCATTTAAAAATACCAATGTTCCTCTTTCTAGAAGTTTGAGCATGAGTGAATCATATATGTATATGCTAACTATAAAGATAATTATGACATTAATGTTGGCTTGAGATGAAATTGTTATCAAATTTATAATATTAATTTACATTATTTAATGTGAATGTTAATATTTTTTTTTGTTGGTTTTAATGGATATAGCGTAATTTGTGAAAGAGTTTTTGTTTATATTTATTTTGTGTAATGTGAATGTTAATATTTATTTTTGTTTATGGAAGAGTATTTTGCTTATATTATTAGGATTGTCTGAGGTAAGTTCACAAGTGGTTTTTGGTTTCTAGTTCTCTTCATGAGATTTGAACTAGTAATTTCTGAAACAGTTTTTGTTTAAATTTATTGTGTAATGTGAATGCTAATATTTATCTTTGTTTATGGAAGAGTATTTTGTTTATATTATTAAGATTGTGTGAGGTAAGTTCACAAGTGTTTTTTGTTTCTAGTTCCCTTCATGAGATTTTAACTAATAATTTCATGATAATTAAGCTTTACAAAAATTAAATAATTTACACATCAGCATAAGTTATGTGCGAGGAAGTTGGGGCACAGAATTTCTCTAATAAAATATATGATCAATTAGAATACATTGTATTCTAAAGACACCAGGGCCTGGTTAAACCATTGGCAGATTGACGAGAATGTTGCATTGCAAAACATTAATAACATTAAAAATATTGTTACTTCTAAGTTTAAAGAGAAAATGTGGTGTGAGATAGATTTAACAGCTAAAAGAAAATTAAGATATTATAAGGAGGTCATCAACCCCGCCTTGGAAGATCAAAAGTATTATTCTATTTTAACTAGGTCAAAGAAGAAAATTAATATAGCCAAGATTAGAATGAACTGTCATGAGCTCCACAGTGAAACAGGTCGTTGGGCAGTTCCTAAAACACCATGGATGGAAAGGTTCGGCCATCTCTGTGAGAATACGAACATCGAGGATGAAAATCACTTCCTCTTAGAGTGCCCCACGTACAACCACATTAGATCTTGGTTTCAAAATCTTTGTTGGAATGTTGACCTTCCTAGCCTTTTACGATGTTAAAATTATATTGAGTTTGAGAGGCTTCTCTCCAAGCTTTTTGAGCATAGGAATAAAATCTTAAATCAAACTAAATAATTCGTTTCTTTGGATGCGATAGACCAATGTTTGGTATCAGTAGACGTTAACCATCATCATTATCATCATCATCAATGGATACCTATTACTTGAAATATAGTTAAATATATATTTATTTTATTATTTTATAAATTTAATTGTTTTATTATTATATTTAAATTAAAATAATATTATTAAAATTTAAAAATAAAATAAAATAGTAAGAAATGTGTTAATTTATTAATTTATGAAAAAATTGATTTACTAATTCATGAAAAAAATAAACTAATAATCGATTACAAAGAATGTTTTAATAATACATTTGTTCATTATAAATTTAAATAACCATATATAATATAATTAAGTTTAATTATTTATTAAACTATTTTTTAATTATAAAATAAAAAAATTAAATACCACACTAAGAAAGTTTATTATTATTTTTTTTATTTAAACCAATTTTCTTATTTCAGAATGTGTTCGGAGTAATTTAAGATCCAACCATATAAAAATTATGAACACTCCATCGTCAACATACCAAAAAGAAAATAATTAAAATAGTCAAACTTTTTCGATATATGTAATGCTTTATTAAAATTTCATTTTTTTTAATCAATGAAGGTGAGACATTTTATATTTATTTAATTGTATGTTATTTTTCTAAACCCTTTCTTTATTTATATGTTTGGTTTGTTTTTAAGATCATTATTTAAAATCATAAAAGTTATCTCCTTATAAATATTTTTTTGGCTTTTCGCTGAGGGATCGATTTTCGGGAAAAACCCCAAAGCTTTATGAATTTTAAATTTACAATGTCATTAAAATAAAAATTCAAATATAAGAGAGATCTTTTTGTAACAATATGTATGTGAATAACATTAAAGCATGCTATAAAATAATAGTTGCGTATGTAAGAGATACCTTCTTCATGAAAATATGTACGAAATATTTAACATATTCTAACTTAAAACAAAAAGATGAGTTTCATAATTTGCAATAATCAAATAAACTCAATCGAGGTCAGTGAAGCTGGTTATTAATTATTAATTCATATTATTATTATTAATTATTAAATATTTAGCTACTAATTAAATATTAATCATTAATCAATTAGTTATTAAATATTTAATAATAATAATATTATTAATTAATATTAATATTATTTAATTAATTAATTCACCATGTAACATTTAATCATGGTTTACAATATAATATTCAACCAGGGTTGACAATGGTTGACTATTATTGGCTATGATTGACTATGGTTGACCACGGTTGGCAATGATTGACCATGGTTAACCGTGTTTGATATTATAAACCAAAGGAATAATAAACCCAAGGGATTAATACTAAAACCGCAAGGGATTATGAATCCAAGGGAATAATATTAAACCCAAGGGATTAATATTATAAACCTAAGATATATAAACCCAAAGATAAATATTATAAACAATAAAATAAACATAGTTGATCATCGTTGATTTTCATATTGAGACAATCCTTGTCACAATGCAACGTTGGACTTTGGTTGACCATGCTTAATCGTGGTTGATTTTCATATCAAGACAATCTTTCGCACAATGTGATGTTCGACTATGGTTGACCATGATTGACCATGGATGACAATGTTTGATTTTATAAAACATGGTTGAACATGGTTTACCAAGGTTGACCATGGTTGAACATGGTTGATCATGGTTGACCAGATCATGATTGACCATGATCAACCCAAGGGAATAATAAATCGAAGGGGTTAACGCTAGAATCCCAAGGAAATAATATTAAACCTAAGGTATATAAACCGTAAGATAATTATTACAAACCTTAAAATAAACATAGTTGACCATGGTTGACCACGATTGATTTTCCTATTGACACAATCTTTGTCACAATACCACATTGGACTATAGTTGACCATGATTGATTTTCATATTGAGACAACCTTTGGCACAATGAGGCATTGGACAATGGTTCGCCATGGTTGATTTTCATATTGAGACAATCTTTGTCACAATGCAATGATGGACCATGGTTGACCATCATTGTCACAATGTGATGTTGGAGCAAGAGACAATTTTTGGCTTAATGTGACCATGGTTTCCATGGTTGATTTACATATTGAGATATTCCTTGACACAATGCGACATTGGAACATGGTTGACCATCATTGATTTTCATTTTGAGACAATCCTTGTCACGATGCAACATTAGTTGCTTTTCATATTAATAAAATCTTTGTGTTATCAAACTAGCTAACAAAAAGATAGAAAAGAAAGATAAACGCCTTAGAATTCAGCCTCTTCGAGGGGGAAACCTCCTTTACATTACACAAATGAACAATTCTTGGATGATACAAATGACAAGACCTCCTTTCTATATATAGGAGTCCAACGGGTCATAATATAATGAGAGTCGACATAACAATAATAATGTAAGGGCACAATAATAATAATAGTGGGCTTCTATGGGGAACAATAATAACAATATGGGGACTACGGGGGTACAATAATATAATAAGAGGGTTGTACTAATAACAATAAGGGGTTACACTAGTAGTGTAGGGGCCTGACATGCCCCTCTCCTTCAAAAAGTGTTGTCCTCAATGCTTGAGTAGTTCTTGATGCTTCTGTATAAAATTCTTGTCCTCCCATGTGGAATCTTCAGCAGGTAAGTTCCTCCACTTAATGAGATACTCTAAAATTGATCGATTTTGTAGTTGTCAGGTTCTTGTTTCCGTGACTGCTCCAGGTTCCAATATGATTTTTCCTTCCTCTTCATGTTCTAGAAATATTGTTTGAATTGGGATAGTCTTCAACTTTTGAATGAGTGACCACACTTCTTTGTCCTTCTTCCATTCATCCCTTGCTTCGTTTAACCAATCTTGTTGGAGAATAGAAATAGCACAAAACAATGCTTCCGCATCCTCATCCTTTCTTTAGAGTGCATCTGCAACAAAAAAATTCTTCCCTTTTCTATAGATGATGTCAAAGTCATAACCCAACATATTTGTGACCCATTTTTTCTTTCCTTCTAAAGATAATATTTCTTCTAAAAAGTATTTAAGACTATCATGATCCATTTTTACCTTGAAGTGTCTTCCCATTGGGTAAGGTCGCTTCTTAAGTGCATGTAGTATCGCCAACATTTCCTTCTTATAAATAGCTTGCTTGAGATGTAGCCGTAAAAATACCCAATCACCTACATAAAAACATTTTTCAGTGCGATGTTGATCTAGCTGTTGTTTCATTCAATTCTACACCAAAGTGGCGTTATCCTTTAAAACTTGGAGAAATTGTTGTTGATGCTCGATGTGATCTTTCACTGCTTGAACCTTTTTCTTTTGATATGTCCTTCTATATTGAGAGTTTGAGGAGTGGTAATTTCTTCCAATGGTTTACAAGATACGGTCGGATTCATTTCTTGATGCTTGATGTGATCTTTCACTTATTGAACATTTTTCTTCTTGATATGTCCTTCTATCTTGATAGTTTGAGGAGTGGTAATTCCAGCCAATGGATTACAAGATACGGTTGGATTCATTTCTTGTTTCTCGATGTGATCTTTCACTTCTTGAACCTTTTTCTTCTTGATATGTTCTTCTATCTTGAAAGTTTGAGGCGCGGTAATTCTTGCCAATGCTTTACATGATATGGTCGGATTCATTTCTTCTTTCTCTAGGGTTGGGTCTTGGTGTATATCCTCATCTTTTGATGTTTCTTGATCCTTTTCTTCCTCCTCTTCATACTTTATGTAAACTAATTTCTTCTCAGCACACTTATGACCTTTAGTGCATTTGCTATCACAATTGTAACAAAGCCCTTTTTCTCTTTTTTCTTCCAATTGTTGTGGTGTAAACCTTGTAGGTTTTGGAAGGCTAGGAGAAGAAACACTTCCATAATTATAGTCGTGAGTGGTGGGATTTCCTGTTTCCATAATTTCACTTTCAATTTTTCTTGCCCACCTGAATTCCTTCTCCAATGAATCAGGTTCCCAAAGACGAACCTTATGTTGAATGTTATCCTTTAAAGTACCTATGAAGACATTAATCCTTTGCTTCTTTGGAATATCATTTACCCTTATATTCAATTTTTGAATGTCCTTAATGTGCTCTTCCATTTAACACTTTTGTTTGACATTTATCAATTGGCTAAAGAAGGTGTTTCTCTTTGTATCCTCATAATGTGCTATCATTTCCTCCATGAAAATTGACCACATAACAAGTGGTTTATGAGAAAAAACCCCTTTATACCATAAAAAACAATCCGGTTCTAAATATGAAGATGCAATATGTACCTTCTATAATAGTTTCACCTCATGTAGATCAAAATATTGCTCCATCTGTAGTATCCAATTCATCGGATCCTTGCCATAAAACTTCCTCATATCACATTTTCTTGAATTTAGGAGCTCGATCTTGAAACGACTATAAATCTGTAATTTCGGCTCTTCCAGTTTTGAAATTTCGACCTACAGTAGCCCTCTATTTCCTCTTTCCAATGCCACCAGTATGATCAAAATTGCATTCTCCAAGAAAGAGTTATTCACAATCTCCCAAGATTACGTGATTATAGACCTTTTCAGAAGAGCGAACTTGTATGAAGTGCCACATGTCACTGTTTTGACCTTTGAATATGAAAAATATACAGAAGAAACTACAGCCCGTCCTATTTTATAACTTCTTATGAAATTTCAATCTGATTCTCAGAGAGACAGTTATGAAAATTTTCCGAAGGTGACATGTTTGGAATGTAATTCAGGGGTTTGCAAAAACCCTAGCTTCCTTAGACTATATCTCTGAAACTGTAGCGAGACAGGATTAGAAATTCGGAGCCAAGGTTTAGGCCGATTTCTTCTCAAATAGGTTTTTGTTTTAGCTTCTGAAACATCATAGCGAAAATCCTACGATGACTAGTTTTAGTTGAAATTATGGAGCTTGCAAAAACACTAACTTCCTCGAACCATATCTCCGAAAATATAGGGATACAAGCTTTGGAATTTGCACCTGAGGTTTAGTGCGAGTTCGTCTCAAATGTTTGTTTTTCGCTTCTAAAACATCGCAGAAAAAAGTTAAAGCGAAAATTCCACGATGACATATTTGGAGCAATGAAACCCTAGAATCCAAAGCTTTAATACCAAATTTTATGAAACCAGCTCAGAAAAATATAGAAAAGAAAGATAAAAGCCTTAGAATTCAACCTCTTAGAGGGGCCAACCTCCTTTACATTACACAAATGAACAATTCTTGGATGATACAAATGACAAGACCTCCTTTCTATATATAGGAGTCCAAGGGGTCATAATATAATCAGAGCCAATATAACAATAACAATGTAAGGGCACAATAATAACAATAGTGGGCTTCCATGGTGAACAATAATAACAATATGGGGACTATAGGGGTACAAAAATATAATAAGGTGGTTGTAATAATAACAATAAGGGGTTACACTAGTAGTATAGGGGCCTAACACTTTGTCACAATGTGACATTGCGCCACAGATGATTTTCATATGCGACATTGGACCATGTTGACCACAGTTGATTCTCATATTGAGACAATATTTTTCACAATGTGACATTAGGCCATGGTTGACCATGATTGAAGTTATAAAACATGACCAACCATCATTGACATTATAAACCTAATGGATTAATACTAAAAACCCGAGGGATTATAAACCTAAGGGAATAATATTAAACCCTAGGAATATGAATGGTTATATTAATAAACCCAAAGGAATAATAAACCCAATGGATAAAAATTATAAGCCCAAGGTATATAAACCCTAAGATAAATTTTATAGCCCCTAAAATCAACATGGTTAACGATGGTTGACCGTGGTTGATTTCCATATTGAGACAATCCTTTTCACAATGCAACATTGGACAATTGTTGACTATGCTATTAACAATTCATAAGTTTGTCCAAATGTAGAAAAGGGCATTTGTGATATTATTATTTATATTCCTATGATGACATTGAGTTTGAAGAAATAATGATTTGACGTAAGTGTATTATGTTCATTAAAGAATATGGAGCTTTTTAATTGGTTATAGATTTGTACTTAGAGGGATAACATATGTCCACTTTTGACAATTCAAACAATTATCTTGTTAAATTTGTGTTATTGGTAAGGAAAACGTAAACACCTAAAATGGTATTATTGGTGAGAGAAATTTAAAGAATTAAATTGCTCTTCAATGTGGATTAAATTTATCAATTAATGTCTACTTTAATTCATTTTAATGGTTTGGTTTATTTTAGTTTTCGTTTTGATTTATTCTCTATATTTGACAACTTTGAGCTTTAGAGGCAGCCCCTCTCCCTTGGCTTTGAGTTTGATTTTTGTATTTCCATGTGACTCAATTTTGCCTTAATGTTGTTCTAAATTTGTCATAGTTTCTCTTTGGCCATTATGCTTGTTAGGAGTGGAATAATGCAAATAATTCCTGGTCTCTTTCTGAATATATTCCACCATATTATTGTTCTTTAGTGATATTTCTTTGAAAATTACTTTATGATTCTTCACACTATTCTTTGCATAAATATATGATATTGTTATAGGGTCTTTAATAAAAAAATGTTTTGTGAAATCATTATCATATATGTATACAATTTCAACATTGCAATATTGCTACCAGCATGAGGATATTGTGCAAATGTAGGGTGGAATCATAAAGGAGACTTACACGAACAAATAATGTGAATATGTATGAAAAGAATGTTAGGGTGTTCAGAAATAGAGACATGGGAAAATAGAGGCCTAATGAAGTCAATATAGCCCTAAAGAAGCGACATGCGAGATGGAGGATGCAATGTGAGACTTGTATCTACCTTTTCCTTGACATTTTGATGTAAGAATAACTGTGCATAATGGTTATGTGCAATAAGGATGTTACACATGTCCTTATTATGATCCTTGGGCTTATTGTTATGGTCTTTACTGTCTTTTCACGAGCTACAGGAAATATGATGGGATTTGGTTTTAAGCTTGATTTTTAGTTGTAAGGTGCAAGAAATGCTCTTTTTCATGGAAGAAGTTATCTCTAGCTTTGCTCTATTGCCTAGAATTTAAGGTCATCCATGGTTCTCTTCACTCCATCAAGCCTCTTTTTTCATTCAAATCTATATTTAGGTTTCTTCTAGCACTGGTTTCATTGTTTCTTCTCCTTGTGGTGTTATTTTATTAGTCTCATTACAATTTGGTCTATCTAATTCAACCATTATCTATCACTATGCAACAAACTACTAGGTTTTGGGATTGTTATCACATAAAAAGTGATCACCTAGTTATGAATAATTGGGTCAATCGAAATATTTCATTTAGAATGGATCTTTACACATTAAAACCCACTTTCACATCAAGAAGTACCCTACAAAACCACTTTCCCTAAGTTATTTCCATTATTTAATTTACTGACATGAAAATAATATATAGATTCATTAATTTATATTATTATCGTATTTTTATCCACTAATGTAAAAAAATTCAAAATATTTTCATTCACATTTTACATTTCCATAGGAATAATGAATAGTTCAATAGAACATTATTTATTCGTTATTCCTTAACCTTTTAAATATTTTCATAGAA
Source organism: Pinus tabuliformis (assembly GCA_031772625.1). NCBI lineage: Eukaryota > Viridiplantae > Streptophyta > Pinopsida > Pinales > Pinaceae > Pinus > Pinus tabuliformis. Next base: position 1,108,681,367 of record CM062805.1, read on the forward strand.
ATAATTTATTAAATCATTATTTATAACTTATTTTACGACTTTAGATAAAAGTAATTTAATAAATCCATTTGTTTATTAATTATATTTTATCATTTTACCCATTTTTATTAATTGACTTACTAAATGAGTATTTTTTGAGTTAATTATGTACATAAGCATTATTGGCTATTTCTTTCACCTTTTCCTCTCATCTAGATGACCATATCAAATCTAACCTAGCATTTTATTATACATGGAGATTTTTTCTCTTCTCATTCTAGATGACCATTATCAGCATCCAATTTTTTATCTTGTGACATTTGAGTGATTTCCACTACAAACTCATCAGTTTTTATTTTCTATTTCCTTTATAAGGGTTGTTGAACCAATTTTGGAGAGATAGAGACATCACAACCACAAACAAAGGATAATTAAAGGACCATCCCAAGGAGGAGCTCCCCTTTGGCCACTCTGACGACGAGCTTCTCAGTAGGTGCTATTTTATAACGAATTTTTTATCTTTGGGTGATGCACTTTGGTAATTTTTGTGTAATTTATATCTATTTTCTGTCACTCAGTTTCTGTTATTAATATTTAATGCATATCTAATAATTATACATGAATGATTACCACTTCTGGGGCCTAACCCTCATATTTGTTTATTATACTACTAGCCACAGTAGAAAGGGCATTCTTTGCTAACCCTTGTGTAGGAAGAAATCTAACATGGATCATCAAGGGAGAAGAGGCTCTCACCAGCCTTTGAGTTTAAGGGCCAAATACTCAACAAAATGTTCTACATATCTTTGTGTAATCCATCAAAATGGAAACATGAACAAGAATTTGGAATCCAAGAACAGAATTCGAGATTGAACAATAATTAATATCAAATATTAAAATTGAAAAAGAGGTAAGAGGTTGGATTTGAAATACTATAAACACTATAGCATGGAAATATAGGTATATGTAGACTAGTGACCTGCACTAGAAACTATTTAAAACTATTGCGCATAAAGTGCTAGTTGAACGCTCTAAAACCTAGAAAAGTGATAATCAAAGGAGGTGGGAGATGAAAGATCCTCCCAAATGGAAATAAAATATAACATAAGTTCATACACATGAGGGAAGGATCACTTTTATGTCAGTTCTCATGTGTAGGATGTGTTTAGGACACTCTCCATCTAGGAATCATTAGTATGTAGATATGTTCTCATATGTAGGATGTGTTAAGCACGTTGTCGAGCCAAGAATTATTATTTTGTAATTGACATGTATGACCAGACAGTTCTCATGGTGACAAAATAGGTCTCATTATCGATAAGTGGAATCCTCTAGAGAACCTATAAAGAAATTATTTGTATTTTTGTGCAATTTCTCTTTGATCACCCATTTTTCTAAACTCCTTTGTTTTGAAAGGCTTTTAGCTTCCTTATAGACATTACAATTTAGGGTGTAACGTATTTTGGGAAAAAATCCAAATTGAAATATATTGTACTTAGGAAAACAGTAGAGATGCAAAATATATAAAACTTAATATGGATTATTGCTATATAGGTAGAAAGTTAAAAATGAATTCATTTCGAAGAAAAATAATTTGGATTTTAATGGCATGAGGCATGCCAATTATTTGTGAGTATAACTTGTCAAAAAGCATATTGACAAAAAGGTTGAACCCAAGTGTCTCGATTTTCCTCACAACATTTTATTAGAGACATTACAAATACAAATGTAATCCTTTGCAACACATTGCAAGTTGAGATGTAATATACTTAGTAAAACAAAAGAGATGCAAAATAGATATAACTTAATCCATGTTGAAGAAACATTATTTGGATTTTAATTGCATCGTGTACGAATGCACGAGTAGAACTTGTCAAGGAGTGTATTAGCAAAAAGGTTGACCTCATGATAGGTCTACCTCATGTTGTAAATACGTCATACTAATAAAAATACATGTGCAAGTGATTTAGACATAATTAAATTTAAATGATTCTACCATAATGAAATTTAGGACTTTTCATCTTTGACCTTCTATGAACAAGTAATGCATCAGAGGAGGATTCACAAGTGTTCTGAATTACATTTTTGTATGGTAAAGAATTCATGACTTCATCAAGAACCAATGTGTATTTAGTACTTCCAATGGCACCAATGTGCATATAGTACTTCCAATGGTTGTAACCTGGTTGTCCCATGAATATAGAAAGAAATACAAAAGGGTTACATAGCCATCCTCCTCACTCCGCTTCAACTAAGACTAAATTTTTGAAAATATTATTAAAGGTTTTTAGGTGATCAACTACAAAATCACCATTAACATTATAGAGGAAAGTATGTTTTTTTGACGAAAAGAAAATGTCTATTAGATAGAAATCTCGCGTCTTCCTCCAAATAGTTGTTTTGTTTTTCTATTTAGAAATATTCACAATAAAACGTAGTAAGGCTTGTCGTCTTTCTCTCCAGCAGCACGCCATCTCCATCTATGAGAAGGTCCTCCAAATTGACCTTCCACAACTCAAAGATAGTGCTATTAAACTTCTTTGTTTATAATCTAAATGGCCTCACCATTTCCCTATAGTTATATCCTTTTGCACAAAATCCCACATAGACGCAAACTAAAACAACGACCTTGTCCCTAATACCTTAAATATAACATGATCATGCTCTTATAGCAAATGAAAACCGGAGAAGTGTGGAATATGATTCCTACGCTTACTAATGAAAGTATATTGTGTAGAAAATATTAAATGAATGGTTGTAAATGATAAGTGCAATAAGTGAAAGTATATTGTGTAGAAAATTTTAAATGAATGGTTGTAAATGATAAGTGCAATAAAGTGAAAGATAACAAATCATTAAACAATTATTTCTTTAGGGAAAACTCTTTCAAGAGAGAAACCCCGTAACCAAAAACATGTGGAATATGATTCCTACGATTACTAATGAAAGTATATTGTGTAGAAAATATTAAATGAATGGTTGTAAATGATAAGTGCAATAAAGTGAAAGATAACAAATCATTAAACAATGATTTCTTTAGGGAAAACTCTTTTAAGAGAGAAACCCCCTAACGAAAAACATGCTCACTGTATTATTTGACAGTTTAATGCTTATGATGTGTTATATAGTCCTAATACTTTAGAGGTTTGTGCTCAATAACAATATAAGGATTGCAAAGAAATTTCAAAAGCATAATAATAATTTAAAATTAATATACTTTTATAGGTTTGTGCTCAATAACAACATAAGGATTCCAAAGAAATTTCAAAAGCATAATAATAATTTAAAATTAATATACTATTTTCACCTGTCATAACCAATTCATAAATCATATATCGTAAGGATTCCAAAGAAATTTCAAAAGCATAATAATAATTTAAAATTAATATACTATTTTCACCTGTCATAACCAATTCATAAATCATATATCGTAAGGATTCCAAAGAAATTTCAAAAGCATAATAATAATTTAAAATTAATATACTATTTTCACCTGTCATAACCAATTCATAAATCATATATCGTTTTCCAATTATACATTTGGTAAAAATAAGCAATTAATTAACCAATTGCCTAGCATTAATTTCCTTTTAGTGAATTGTATTAATTATTTGTGACTACGTAGTAGTTATTCCCTATTACTGTTCAACATTTATCGTCCACTCCATATGAAATTGCAAGGTGTATAATATGTCTTTGTGGAATATTATTAAGTTTGATCACTAAAAATCTATTTCAATCCAGGTCATGATTTCAACTATATATGAGTTATCTTATCTATGTTTTGTTCAAAGATCACAAGCTATTATAGATTGCTTTATCGTTTCTTATTTTTACTTGATATTGAATTTTTTAGAATGAAAGTGAAGGTAGTCTATACATGAAATCCTAATAACTAAAATAATGTTTATACTACATTGTTTTGATTAAAAGCTATTTTTTTAAAGTCATGATAATGATGGAGGTAATATCCCTCCTCACAGTTATGGCCATGTGTTAAAAACACACAAAATAATAGAATTAATTTTGATAAACTTTTGTGATTGCATTATATTAACAAGATGTACATATTAATACATAATCTTTTAACCCTTGGTTTTCATGTTCCAAGAGGTCTCTTGGACTTCAATGACTAGTGGAATTCCTCGACACCATCCCAGATGGATTAAGTGTCCAACATGCCCTACCTTAATCTGATGGGGTGTATATGAGTCCAAGAAGAGAGATGAAATACAAAACTGCATGGAAACTAATGGTTGGATGTGCTCTTTGAAATGGTGGTTTAAGAAATACCACAAATCAAATGAGGCAAAAGAACTCAAATTTTCTACCAATTGTTGTTTAAGGCTCTGACCACAAGCTCTGGAACATAGATCGAAGAAGTTCTTGGAACAATTCTGAATCTAGATAGAATTTAAAGTCTTATGCAAAGTGGAAGTGCTTCCTGATAGTTGGTAGTAAAATCCAAAGTCTTCTACAGGTTGTGGCTTGAGGTAGGCTCCAAATGAAATAATATTCATGGATCATGTATCTACCATTCGCTACAACATTAAATATGGCTATGGTTAACTCTTGCTCTATGATATGGAAGTTGGCTTTGGTTTAAGTTGTGTCTAAGGCTCACTTGATATTTCTTCATAGCCAAAAAATTAAACATCAATTCCCCCCAATGTTAGATACAAGGTGAGAAGATGAATATATCTCCATTACAAGATGTTTCAATACTTAATATTGAACTCATTGATATGACCTAAATACAGTCTTGGTTATTAAAGACCATTACCAAGAAGTTATCCATCCCACGTGAATCTTTGTTCTTGATGGAGTCTCATGTATGGAACATTTTTTTGAATGATGAATATGTTTACTGCAATGCTCAAAGGGTTAAGATCAAAGTACTCATCTTTCACATGGCTAACCCGATCACAATGTTGGCATCTACACATCTGAAGCGGCTTTGGAAGAGGAGGAAGATGTGGGAAAAGTGAAGATGAATCATCGCAAAGAAACCTATGACTCTAAAACCTAATGGTTTAGAGTAACCTGGAATGTGAAAGGACACATCCTTTTCATACCCAAGGTTATTTTTCTCTTATTGCTCATAAGTTCTTTCCAGGGTCTAATGGTGGGCTTGGGAAGTGTAATCTAAACCATTTCATCTTCATGCAAATCTGCTCCTAAAATGGCATCATTATTTTAATAAGGTATTGGATATTGATAAGAGTTCGTCTAAAACTCAAAAAGTGAATTGTTCTGAAAAAGAACCAGTCCAAAATGATGACTCTTCTATTGTAGTTCATCTCATTGTGGTTGAGATTAAAGTTAGAGAAACTTAATCTTCTCTTATAAATGTTGGAGATAGATTTTAATATCAACAAGAGTGCCTTTGCTGATTTTTACTCTATCCTAAACAGTAAAGTGTAGTAACGTTTATATGAACTCTAATAATTCACCAATTCAAGACGCCTTTCAAGCAAATGAAGTGTGTTGATGATACTATTGTTGGGAATCATGGTTGTCATTAGACGAGAACTCACAGGTTTTAGTCAACAATCGCATCACTAGAGATAAGTATCCATGAGAGGTGGTTAGTCCATGTCACAAAAAACACGGGGAACTTTTGTTTATCCAATGTCCAACAATGTCCCCCCAACGTGAGGTGAGTGTGTATCTAACTTGTGACCTACACTCTAATACTACTTGTTGGGAATCATGATTGTCGTTAGACCAAATCCCATAGGTGTTAGTCAACGATTGCATCGCCAAAGATAAGGATCCATGAGAGGTGGTTAAGCCATGTCGCAAAACACACAAAGAACGTTGGTTTATCCAATTTCCAACAACTATTAGACCATTCATTCGTAAACAATCAACCATTAGTTTGTAAAATTCACTAATACATATCACTATTATAAAATAAGAAAAGAAAGCCTCTCGTAAAATCTGTTTCAAATGTCAAAGAGGGTTAATATTGAGAAGCTAAAAATGCTTTTTTTTAACCAGAATGAGTAGATTTTTAATTTAAATATTGCGTGCTCGTTCGCAAATAAAATTGGGATTTTAGATAGTGATTTCCAACCTTATACAGATAGGTGATACATCATTTGGTTTGCATAACCTCTATACAAGTGTTCTCTGCAGTGATTACAAAATTTTCCATTCACATATATCTTATCACTGTAAATTCTACAAAATTGAAGTAACAAAAATTGACATTTACATTTTGTCATTTCATAATCATGTAAGAATAGAAAAGAGTAAAAGTCTAAAAGTCTAGAGGCACTAAACTGTTCAAGTCCAGCTCAGTGGAGACAACTTTTCCATTCTTATATAGGTCCTGTTTAGTGGAGTCCTCATTGTTCTTGTTGATCTCCGCTACCGTTAGTTTCAACTGCTCAATTTGTTGACGCAGTGCTTCCACTTCATCCTCCAGCTCACGGATTCAGACCCTTTTCTCTAGTCGTCTCTCCTACATTGTGAGATTCTCTTGCTGTTGAATGTACATGTTGCACTACAAAGCCATCAAGCCTTCTATAAATTGCAAGTTCTCTTGCTCACAAGTAGTGAATGTTGGCCAAATTCTCCTTTCCACCTAATCACTTCTAGTACCTTGTCGACCCCACCTCGGCCTCTAGCTCCCCCAAGATCTTGACCATGGATTTCCTTCTACACTTTGTCCCCTCGAATCCATCTTCTGACATTCTCGAATTGCACAATTATTTATGTTCCTCGAGAAGTTCGGGATGCCCTTGACCCACAAGTCCACCTTACGAGCCAACCACACCACCCTAAGGATTTGTCTCAAGACCCCCTCACATACCAAAAGATTAGAAGCATTCTCACCAATAGAAAACTTAGAGCCAAATGAGATTAATCGGGCTTCCCAATTTAGTGGAATATCATTACCAACCCCAAAAATTGCATCCTACCCGCCAATTACAATCAGGCCCACTGCACCATGATTCTTCTCCATCTTGAGAAGGCTCACTATGACTGAAGTGCCAAAGACTACCGAATTCTAACAATATTCCTTCTGCAGGTCATTGTCCAAAATTTTCCTAAGGGTCTGATCCAAATACCTCCGACCATTGTTCCTTATATAGAAGTAACAGTGCTATGAGATGTTGCAGTTCCTATTGAGGAGGTTGATGGGGCTATGATCCCAATGATCTTCCATTAATTCCCAACCTTCTGCCTTAATTTCGTAACATTGATCCTTGTACTTCATTCTCCATTTGAGTTTCCTGCCACGAGTGTTTAGGATCGATATGTGTTCAGGAAATAAATGTTTCTCCTCATTTCCCCTTATCCTTCATAGGTAACCATGGTGAATGAAATGAAAACGTATTGAGAGATCCCTATTATTAATAGAGATGGTACCTAAGTGATGATAACATACACGTTGTAGGTGAAATACTAGGACGCACTTACCATGAGGCTCCTGAACAAGCTGGGGAACGCAAGGAGATGCTCTACAGGGCCTAAGTGGTGGGTTGAGTGATGGGAAAGGAAGGGGAACATGATGGAACAAAGGGGAGACAGGACATAAAATAAGAGGGGCACGATCGAGGAAAATAATGGGGAGAGTCACAGGGAAGGGATGAGAAGGATATATCAAGGAGAGGGGGAGAAAAGAGAGGGGGAGGGAAGGGGTAGGGGAGGGAGAGGGACAAGGGGAAGGAAGTGAATTTATAAATTAATTCCCTAATTATAATGTTTGATATCTCCTAAGCAAAGCTTAGAGCCACCTCCATTATCCAGGAATTGTAAGTCATTAACTAAATTATGGGATACTAGTCATTCTCATGACATCATTCACCATGCTACTTTATTCTATCAATTGGCAAGCAAGGTTAACTTGTTTGTTCACTTCTTGATTATTTCCTCTTAGAGTATGGAGGAAGGCCATTGAATCAAAGGATGGGATCATCCCTTTTGATCTCTTGATAATTTGGTTTAATATTATGTTTTTCGCAAATGAGGCATAGCTCATATGCTGTATTATAATCATGGAGTCTATGAGCACTTGTAGGGTTTTTATTCCTTTCTTTTAAGCCGAGGTGTGGCCCAGAAAAAATCCATACACTTCAGCTTGATTGTTTTTCTTCCATCCAATCCCCCAAGAGTATCTATATTCAATGATTACTACGGGATTACTGAGAATCCCTCCCCATCCTGCCACCCCAGGCTTACCTTTTGATGCCCCATCGAATTGAAGGGTCCATTTATGTGTGGATCTGAGCCACTCCACTAGAGCTTCTGAGGACAAACTCATAATCCACTTCACGAGGGAGGTAGAACTGTTCCTCGGAGCTTGAAAGGCTAGGGGAGACACCTAGGGAACAAGCCGGGTAGATTGAATCTTATCCAAAGATGGATCAGAATCTGGTTTGTGTAGTTCCATACAAGCTAAAACGACAATCATGGTTATTACCCTAGTCGTAGGATGACCATTTTTAAATATTTCCTTATTTCTTGCTAGCCATGTTTTCCATTAGACATATTTCAGAAGAGGGAATCATATTTCTTTGAAAATGCTTTTGGCATGAAGGGAGCCCAAATAGTATTTGGGCCAAGAGCTAAATAAGATCAAGGGGTCCAAAGGCCAAATTTTTTTGCAAAAAAGAGGCTCAAGGATCACAACACAAACTTCTTTAGTCACATGACATTGGAGAAAGAGGTGGGGGATTAACACCTCCTCGGATTCACATAACATGCATCTTGAGGGGCCAATTAATCACCTATTCCGAATAATTTCTGTTGTAAATTTTTTTATGTGAAAGTAGCAAGTAGAAAAAATTGACTTTTGGGATGGCATTCATTTTCCATATTTTCCCGCAAATAGAGTTTTTTGGAGGTATTTGGGAGTTTAATAGCATGTCTGAATACCCAACTTTTACTGTGTAACTGACATTCTTCCAACCCCACTTGTCTGCCTCTATCAGGGCTATGGGATCACATCCCCTTAATTTCTTTAAAATATTGTCTCTTTTTATGAGAAGCACCTTTTGGATATTTTCTAGCTTCCAGCCCTTCAAACCTCCTTGTTGGCTCCACTCCACAGTCTAGCTTAAATTTTCCTTCCCCCACTACACAAGAAGTTTTCGAGATTCATTAGTGATAGGTGAGAATCGAACGGCTCGAGCCCCATAATTGAATCAAAGAATATTTTTGTGGAGTTTCGATTTCCCAGAATTTTTCTTATATTTCTTGTGATAATATCCATGAAGGAGAAGATCATTCGCCATATGGGAGAGCCCATACAAGAGACCTCCCATTCCACATTATCAATTTGCTGGGATGGATATTTAACATTTATCACTTGGGACGACCATTGACTTGTCTTTGTGATCAAACTCCAGTACATTTTTTCTCCCATTGCCATGGTAGATATCTCTGGATACTTGATTCCTAGACCTCCATTCTATTTTGGAGCTCTGACTATTTTCCAATTTATTAAATGATATTTCTTTTTTCTTGTTTCCCTTCTTCCTACATGAATTTTCTTATATATTTGCCCATTTCTTGAAGCACGCTCTTAGGGGCTTGGACGAAAGTAAAGTGATACACATGGATTGTCGACATGACTAACTTAATGAGGATTTCTCTTCGAGCATAATTAAGCCAAATACCACCCTAGTTTACAATTTGCATTTTTATTTTATCTTGAAATTTTTGCCAGGCCTATGGTGTAGCACACCTTTAGATGATTAGGATCCCTAAATAATTGAAATTAGTCCACTCCTAGATTGCTTTGAACCCCATGATTTTTTCTATCTTTTTTTCCTTATGTCTTGAGATGTTCTAGTTATAGATGTGGCTTTTTTAATCATTAGTGGCTCCCTCAGAATCACTAAGAAAAATATATAAAACTCTCTTAAAATGGTGAACGATTGTGTTCGAGGCTCCTCCCATCATAATAGTATCATCTGCAAACTGCCCGTGATTTATAAGTATGATGCCTTCCTTGTAACCAATGCCAGGGAGGTTGAAGGAGACTCTTTCAAACTCCAAATTTTTACTAAGGACGCATTCAAACTCCAAATTTTTACTTTATAAGTATGATGCCTTCCTTGTAACCAATGCCAGGGAGGTTGAAGGAGACTCTTTCAAACTCCAAATTTTTACTAAGGACGCATTCAAACTCCAAATTTTTACTAAGGGCATGCGTCCTGATAATGTATAAAAAGGGAGAGAGGGGGCACCCTTTTCGGAGGCCCCACAAGGCTTTGAAGAATCCCACCTCTCTTCCATTTACCAATAGAGCAATCCAAGGGGAGGCAATAAAAATATTTATCCATTTGATGAAGGTCTCATCCAACCCCATTTTTCTCAGAACTTTTAACAGGAATCCATGCCTAACCTAGTCAAAGGCATTTTCCATGTCCAACTTTATAATCATATCTTGATCCCCCTGGGCCAGCTTGAATCTAGATGTTCCTAGATCAGGATTATACTATCCAAGATTTTCCTACTTGGAACAAATCTGCCCTAGTTTTTAGAGATCAGAGAGGGACATAAAGGCTTAAGGCAACATGAAAGAAACTTCAAGAACATTTTGTAGAAGACATTGCAAAGGGAAATAGGGTGGAATTTGGAGAACGAGGAGGGGTTCAATTCTTTAGGGATTAAGGCTATAAAAGAAGAGTTTATGCCTCGCCCCATCGCAAATATTTTGAAGGAGTATCCCACGAGTCTGCAAAGATATCTCTTGATAACATCCAAGAAAGAATGATAGAAGCTTGTTGTGAGTCCATTCGGGCCCAATGATTTATCTGGGGGAAATGAGTAAATTACTTTTCGAATTTTCTCAAATGTCGAGGGGGAGGTTAGAGAGTGATTCCACTACTCCGTCACCATTTAAGGAATGCTCTCTGGAAAGTAGTCTTCGTTCGCAAGATCCCAAGTCTTATCCTTTGTATACATATTTTTTAAATGTTCCACCACTTCTCTTTCGATTTCCTCAAACTTATTGATGGTATCCACCCCATGCGTTATCTGAGCGATATTATTTTTTGATTCCCTTAACTTGGATTCTTTGTTGAATAATTTAGTGTTTCTATCCCCTGCCTTAAGGAAATTATTTCTTGATTTTAGTCTCCATTAATCCTCTTCCTTTCTTAGGTTTATGTGGAGAGACTTAAAAGTTTCTTCTTTCTTACGGAGTTCAAATTCCTATATTGACATTGTTTCCATTCTCCCTTGGATTGAAGAAAGTTTCCCTTCCATGTCTTTGATTTTGTTCTGTATTTCAAATCGATGATCCTTTAAGCATTATTTGATGTCACCTTTCAGTCTACAAATCCTGGACACCCAGATGGTGATTAGGCTTCCATCAATCGAACCAGCCCAAGATTGGGAGACCATTTCCAAGAAATTGGGGGATTCCAATCAAAGAGGAGAGAATCGAAAAGGAATAGAACCCAAATCTAAGGGTTGAGAGATCGACAGGCTGATCGGGCAGTGGTTTGAACTTGCCCATGGAAGGATGGAGGATTTGAGGCTGTAATTTAGGGTTAGAATGTTTTCAGCAACAAGGAAACGGTCCAGTCAGGCCATTATATTGTTTAACCCCGCTCTTTTGTTAGTCCAAGTATACATAAATTTTTGAGGTTTGACGTCGAAAATGTTTAGGTTTAGAATGAGGTCTTCCATGTATTGATGTATTCTTTTTGGGCATCCTAGATGATATAGCCCCCTATTTTTTTCATGATTTCCCATTGTTGTGTTGAAATCTCCACCAAAAATGCAGTTATGCCCAAACTCTGTGTCTTTTAGCTCTATTAGTGAACTCCAGCATTCTTGTTTTTCCCGAAAATGTGTGGGAATGTATACATTTACCACTATGAAGGGATGTTGATTCTCTTTTATTTTAAAAATAGTTGCTATCTAATGAGTTGTTTTTAAGGTACTTATCCGCAGAAGGTACACAATATAGAGTAGTGACGAATTCTGATAAAGAATGAAGATAAAACCTGGAGCAGATATTTTTTTTTTGAATATTCTGAAACAAAAATAAATGATTGAGATTAAGTGAAACTTAACTAGAATATTTGCATGAACGGTTTTGACATCTAACAAATGAAAGCTGCGCTAAAATTAACATAAAAATATCTTTTGAAGAAAAGAAAGTTACCGAGAAGAACCCGGACATGATGGAAATCATTCTTCGATCTGCAGTACCTGTGGTTGATCACAAACTTTATGAATGCTAATTCAATCCAGCAAACATTCACACCACTGGAAATATTCCTACGATACTCACGAATCCAAACGACGGACAGAGAGGTGTTGCATCGAAATTTTTCAAGTATTACTAGAATCATCGATCACTATACACCACTGGAATTACTCGGAGAGAGGAACTCATTATATATAAGTTTATGAGACCAAGGGACGGACATATCACTCAGCGTCAAAATTCTTATCCCGTTATTTGTGCAAGTCAAGTGACGGGAATTGCGGTGCCAAAAGTCAACCCGAAGTAAACCATGGAGTAGATGAAACGTAAACCTCACGTACTTTTAAACAGTACTTTGTTAAGACTGGACGCCACTAATTTCAATTGAATACGTCTGCGCTTTGAATGTGAAGAATAGAGTATTTGCCCGTCATTGTACATATTTGTTTACCTGGAAATTATAACTTTATAATATCTAACCTCACCTACTTTGTTAAGACTGGACGCCACTAATTTCAATTGAATACGTATGCGCTTTGAAAGTGAAGAATAGAGTATTTGGCCGTCATTGTACTTTTTGTTTTCCTAGAAATTATCATTGGATTACAGAAAGATAATTGTCCGTCGAGTTATAACTTTATAATATCTAACTGATATATGTTTTTATAATTTATTTTAATTACATAAATTATATAAATTAAAATTTATAATATTAATATTTGTAGTTTATTTTTTATATAAAATTAATTGAAAATGAAAATTATAAAACATTTGAACTTAACAACAGCCTGAATGTCTACGTCTCCTTTTTATCTTTCAACAACCACAAAGGCCAAACTAAAAGGTGATGAATTCCATTGACCGATGACTCTTCATAATATGAAAGTAATAAAATGGAGTCCACAAGTAATAAAATGGAGTGCATAGATTTCATTTTGGTACGTTTTGAACATTAGGTAAATGGATTATGTTTATCAAGTAGCAAATTATTTTTATTTTTTCTTTATGCGAAAAATAAATAGTTATTATTTTTAGATTTTTGTGTAGTATAAATAAATTAATAATATTAGTGATATTCATATTAAACTGATATTTGCGTCCAAATATGTTTATTTAGTCATTAGAGATCAAAATTATGAGTAAATTATATTCCATTTGTATCTTCAAAACATAGAACTAGTCTCTTTATACCATCAAAACATAAAACCTGTTAAGGTAAAAATCACCATAGCTGGCTCCAAACAATTGTAATTAGTCTCTTTCGAAAATATCATTACTCCTTGAGAACAAGATGAAAAGCATCCATAAGGCACATAGAACCATAAAAGAACACAACTGCTCTCAGGAGCCTAGGGTTTGCAATAGGTTAGAAATTAAAAGGAGAGTGTAAACAACAACCTCCTCCCAAACAAAAGCAATGTAGATGCACCAATGGTTCATGATATAAAACTACTCAAAGTTCTTGTGAGCCATAAGTAACCAAAAAATGCCCAACAATACACATGTAAAAGATTCATTGAAAGAAGAGGTATTGGCACACCAAAAGACATTGAAACCTTTTCAACAATAAGAACCATAAGCACTCTTTAACTCAAGAACATTAAAACAAACATTGTAGATGCACCAATGGTTCATGATATAAAACTACTCTAAGTTCTTGTGAGCCATAAGTAACCAAAAAATGCCCAACAATACACATGTAAAAGATTCACTGAAAAAAGAGGTATTGGCACACCAAAAGACATTGAAACATTTTCAAAATAAGAACCATAAACATTTAACTCAAGAACATTAAAACAAGCATTGTAGATGCACCAATGGTTGATGATATAAAACTACTCAAAGTTCTTGTGAGCCATAAGTAACCAAAAAATGTCCAACAATACACATGTAAAAGATTCACTAAAAGAAGAGATCACACCAAAAAACATTGAATCCTTTTCAACAATAAGAACCATAAACACCATTTAACTCAAAGACATTAAAATAATTACACAATCATAACAATGATACCTCTGACACATATCTCTAAACCAAAAAAACTATAAAAAAAACCAACTATAAAAACTCAAAACCCTCCTTAGAAACAGTAGAACAACCACAATACCCACTTCACCACATTGATATCCAAAATAAGTGGGGCAAGACGATGAGCAATATATGCCAAAAATATAGACTGATAAAGAAGATAAGATAAGGACCAGTTTGACTAATCCAGACCTAAATGACACACGCAAAAATTTATGACAAAAATACTTGAAACTACCGTTTCTATTCTCGTCAAAGGGTAAGTGTCTAAGCATTATCACTAGAAGGGTCTCTCAGGTCACCATAGTGGAATTACTCACTAGGTCACTAGACTGGAATCACTCACCGAAAACCTTTCTGTATGAGCTAATTCAAAATCCACATTTAGCAAATTTTTTTTATTATGAAACGTACATTTGATATCGTCTATATTCTTGAAAATTTAGTATTCCAAACACTCCACATTAAGCAAATTTTTTTTATTATGAAACGTACATTTGATATAGTCTATATTCTTGAAAATTTAGTATTCCAAACATTCACTCCGCTGGAAATAGATTGGAAGTATTCCAAACGACGGACAGAGAGGAGTTGGACTCAACAACATAATAATGAAACATAGATGACTATAGACCACTGGAAAACTAGCAGTTGCAATCGGCAGGAGAATTCTTATGACATTATTTTCATTTTCATTTTAGATTTTGAAAATATCTAAAATCTAAAAAAACAAAAAAAATATTTATGGTTTGAAAGTTAAGAATAAAAACAAAACATTTGCCTCTCGCTGTATTTTGTTTTACTGAAATTAAATCTTTTTATAATATTGGTCGACAAAAGAGCATTTCCCCGTCCCAGTCGTTCTACGTTTTTGTTTTACTCCAAACTATCATTGGAATTCAGGAAGGTAATTATTCATGAAATTATACCTTAATAATATTTAATATTTTTTTTAAAATTTATTTGAACTACTAAAATTTAAAGATGAACGCTTCTGTAGTTCAAATTCATGTAGTAGAATAAATAATTATTTTTCCATGCAAAAGAAAAACACTTAAACCTATTAATATTTAATATAATTTAATTTAATTTAAAATTAATTGAATATATATATATATATATATATATATATATATATAATATTTTAGCAGTAATTATTACAATAAATTTTAATAAAAAAACATGTAATGTTGGTCTTTTATGCATATAAGTAATTATCATAAGGAAATTGAGAGGTGATTAATGTAAACAAGTGTTATATGGTAGCTTAAACGTGTTTCTATGTAAAAAATAGTGAAAATGTTTGATTATTGTGATATATTAGAATATTAACAATTAAGTTTTGTAAATGTAATTGTAAAATATATCTTTAAAATAAGATTGGTTTTAATATATTTCAGGATGTTCAAAATTATCATTTAATATATATCTTAACTTTAAAAAAAATTAAGAAATAATATAATGTGTTATTTATAAATAACTAGTAATATATAATTTGTTTTAGATGTTCTTTCAAATATTAAATGTTATAACTATATTAAGTAAATATAAAATAGTAAACATATTTAGTTAAGATAAGCATATAAATTAAAAAATATAAAGAAGTTATATGGAGATTACAAAATTAGCTTACAAAATTATTAGACATTTTTCATGTTAATTATAATAGTAAAATTTTTTATTAATATAAAAAATATTTTGCAACATTTTAACAAAGAAATGTATATGCCTGGCTCACTTAATTATGGAATGCAATAAAACAAAAACCAAATTTGATGTGACCCATGTACTCTTGGCTTAAATAATGGCAACCAATAGATCCCATGCTATTGGGCCATTAATGCCCACCCCCATCTTATGTCTATAGCATGGGATTCGTATGCAGCACCATACCCATCCCCCATGGCATCCTCCGGCAGTAAATGCAATGCTGCGAATACGACCGAGATTTCCGGCTTTGCTGCGAATACGACCGAGATTTCCGGCTTTGCTGCGAATACGATTGAGATTTCCGGCTGGCATTTACGACCGGATCGCCGCGTATCTACCACGTTATAATTTTCCCGCCGTCTGATAGCTGAATTCCGCCTTTTAAATAACAGCGAAAGGGCGAAATCGACGTATCCATTTCTGCGTCTGCGTTTTGAAACCAGTCTTTCTCAGAGCTGAAGCTGCTTACTCCGACCGCGTACTCAGACCTACTGCTGCGTGCTCAGCCCTGACAGGTAAGTTTATTCTGTTAGCATGGATTCGCAGATCAAATTCCATAGCTCGCCGCCTTTTCAATTTCTTTTTTTCCATGATGAATCTAGGTAAGTGCACTATTGATTGTTTTATAATCTACATGGTTTGTCTCATAGCTTCAGTTTCTTCAAGAAGAAGAAACCGAGTGACCTGTGGGTTTCGTTCTTTGGGGTTGATCCACTGTTGCACTTTAATAAATATGCAAATGACCAAACGAATTATAAAAGTCTACGATGCACGATTTAATAATTTCAGGGTTTATCAACGTTATATATTGACATTTCTGGAAAAGCAAATTAGCACAAATATGTTTGGTTTCAATAGCACAAATACGTTTGGTTTCAAGAACCTTTCCTGCGTAATTTATATATGTTTCGATGTGCTTCGGTTAAAAAATAATAAAATTTACTACTTATTGTTATATATTAATTAATACTTGAGTTTTAAGGGTCACGATAAGTGGAATAAAGTCATATGTGAAGTTTTTTTATGATGCGAAGTTTTTGATATTGTTGTTTATCGAGTGTTTAGTTTTAGTTTACTAATTTATCATTAAGGAAATTAACGAAATCTATTGAAGTATTCCAAGTTTCTGTGCTTTCATTATATATGAAGTATATTTATAATAATAATATAAGGAGATAAAGTTATAAGTTAATGACTTACAAATATATGTAGAGTAATAGATTTTTTTTGGTGGACTATCAATAAATTATTTTTTTAGCATCCAAATTTTATCTACCCATAATGATGTAAGCTAAACCAATAACCCTAAGTAATGTAAGTTTTTACTTATTCAAAATATAATTTTGTTTTTTTAATTGAACACTACATATTTGTGAATGAAAGTTTATAGCTAGCCTCTTAAGAGAAACGAAGTGTGACATCGTTTTTAATTTGTTTTTTTTTATTTTTCACAAGTCACATAACTTAAGTGGTCCATAATCCACACATATTTTTTTACTAACCAAAGCATTTTTACTTCATTAGGAGTGGGACTTTGAACAAAGGGCATCAAGTTTCAAGAGCTTTTGTTCATAGTTTATTTGAGCTTACTTTTTCACACCATAAGTGAAGGAAGACACCTAAAAGCAATCATAACTTGAACAAACTAAATTTCCCCACAGGGGCCATAAAATAATTAATTTTGTACAAATTGAAATATGTTCCGAAAATACTCTTGTTAATATCTAAATGGAAATTTTGTTATACTAAAATGGAAATAATTCACGTATTTGTCATTGAGATTTTGAAATTTGTTACCAAATGATATAGAACCGGTTATGGTTTATTAAGTTTTATGTCTTAGGAGCCAAATCAATGTTCTTAACATTTATTTATAAGTGGAGAAAGAAATACAACTAACACATTTTAATAAAAGCACACACATATTGAATAAATAAATAACCTACCGAGTTCATCAAATGTACCGACAAAAGTAGGATTCTAATTCTTACAACTAGCCGCAAAGTTTATATCAATATATATCAAAGTAAAAAAAATTACTTCCAAAGCTTGTGTTTTTGAAAAACAATATGTTTGATTACAAAAGTTCAATGAAACTATTGCAACCATATAAATTAGATGACTAGTAAATAATAGATATCAATTCATAATCAATAACAATAGACACTACTTTAGCATATCTGATTTTATTAAGATTTGAAAAAACATAAAACCCAACTAATCTATAATTGTATTTCCCTTCGACCCCTTCCACCTGAACCACTCATCACAAGTTGTACCATCAGACCAACATGGTGACACCACCTCCACAAAGACATCATATGTCATACATGGTTAGTTTAAATTTGTATGAAATCTATAAGTTGATTAATGACCCAAATATTACCTTTACCAAAGTGGTTTACCTGAAAAGTATAAAATAGTTACCTAAAAATGTGATTGCTATTCTTAGTGATATGCATTAATCAAGACCATAATATCTACTCAAACCAAATTATTTTCGATGCAATTTTTATAGGTATTTGAAGAATGAAGAAGTGGGAGAGGATTAATGAGTTGGAAGTTGAAGACCCGGAGGATATGATTGAATTTTCAGATTTAACATGGACAGAGATTAATGGGGACCAAGTTGCAATTATTCCATATTGTCGACTTGATGATTTTATAAGAGGAGAGGAATCGAGTGAACGGGCACCCACTCAATTTCTTCTTGCTTCTCAACGAAGTAAAAAAGCAGAGGATATCGGACAAACATATTTTTCAACATATCTGGAGTACATGATGTGAGTCTTTATATCTTTTTTCAATATATGTATAATTCTTTTCAATATGCATAAATTTTATATCTAATTTGTTGTAAATGTTTTATATATAGTTATTGGTGTGCATATGGTCCGAAGTGCAACAACAGAATTATGAGTGCATCCTCAGATCAAAACAAAAAACACAATCAACGTGAAAGTATTAAAGTTGGTTGCCAATGTCACTTCATTGTGCGGCGACTTCAACTTAGACCAGATGATGCTGTAATAATATATACTGCATGTAGGCATATTGATAAATCCAATGTTGTTTGTCATGGAAAAGATGCAATCGGTAGGCCTATGAGATTCAGTTATGCACCACATTTAACAAGGGATATGCGATCTATTGTCCAACATTTAATCCAAAGAGGTTTTAATGTTACAATGATATGGGATAAGTTCATCTCTGATGTGAAGGATGGATTCGGTGAGTTATACACAGGTACATCTCGAGATACATACATGACAAGACAAGATATATTAAACATTTACAATGATACCATAAGGCTAGAGTATGTTAAAGATCAAAGTGATCCAATCAGTGTAGAATGTTGGTATAAGGAACACGCTGAGAGCTTTTTCTTCTACCAGAAACAAGATCTTGCTGAAAACATCCCTTTTATCATAGGCATACAGACAAAGTGGATGCGTTCAATGATGCTAAAATATTCTCACAACAATATAATCTCAATGGATTCAACATTTGGTACAAATAAGTACGGGGTGAGTACAAAATTACCCTAAATCTAATTCATTTATTCAACACCATTTTAATGCTTGTATCTTATATAAATATAATTATGTACTTTGTTTATAATGTAGTATCAACTTTACACTTTAATGGTCTTCGACAAACATCACAATGGGGTTCGAGTAGCTTGGGTGATATCATCACGCAATACTATAGTTGATATTTGTAAATGGATGTCAACTCTCTTTGCCATTGGGAAGAAAGAGCAACCAGATTGGCATGTTAAAGCCTTCATTACAGATGATGCTACTGCTGAAATTGAAGCATTAAGGTGATGTGTTTATTCTTTTTATAAGAGACATAAAAATATTCTTAATGTATATTCTCTCTAAAAATTATGTTATTCCAGGTCTTCAATCAACTGTACAATATTATTATGTGTGTGGCATGTTCGTCGTGCATGGTTGAAGAATGTTGGAAACAAAGTCCAAGGAAGGGAAAACCAAATCCGAATTTTCTGTGCTTTAGGAGAAATCATGCACACATGTGCAGATTATGAATCTGTAAAAAAAGGCAGTTGAAAATTTATTTGAAGGATTCAGTGACCATACAAAGTTTTTGGAATATTTTAAAGCAACTTGGTTAGCCAACAACAAAATATGTAAGTTTCTTATAAGTGGCTTTAATGACTCTTTTTTGCATGTCATATGTATAGTTATTAATTCATAACCAATAAATTTCTTTCTACAGATATGTGGGCAAAAGCGTACAGAAATTTTCCACATTCCAATCAAAATACAAATAATGCAATTGAGTCTTACCATCGGTATATCAAGCAGAGGTACCTAAGTGAGAAAAACAATGCATGCCATAGGCGAGTTGATTGGTTGATTTATGTGTTGTTGACAAAGGTTGTATTATATTACAATCATATGCAACATTTAAAAGAAGCTGGTTTTGTACGACCCAGAAAAATTGAGGAACAGTTGAATTCATCCAGGTGTAGAGCTAACCAAATCCCAAATGAAGATTGTATGCCTGATGAAAAGAGTAACAACGATTATTGGGTTCGTAGCCAAAATAACAATACTCGTGATATTTGGTACAATGTCATATATAAAGATTCCACTCTACAGTTTTGTAACTGCAAGTGGGCCTTAAATGGAAACATCTGTAAACATGTATTGAAAGTTGAGATGTTGGCAAGTAACATTAGCTTGGGTGAAAATGTATTCCCTAATGTCACTAATCCTACTACAGAAATTCCTAGAATTTTATTTGATTTGAATGAGTCACCTATATTGGGCCCAGAAATCCAAACAGAGCTTCTACCATGCTTTGATTCTCCTCCCATTCTAAATTATCATAATGAAACAAGCAATGATAATTTAGATAATTTCTCATATAATGTTGAAACGACCAATGTACGACCAGATAGTGCATTATTTGAAGATGATGAGATGAAACGTGTTAACTCATCAACTCATGAGAAATTGAGATCCATAATACCTACAAATTTGGAACAGGCATATGCATTAAACAACTTGGTAGACAAAGCATGTCAAGAATACAACAAAATGTTTTTCAATACTATAACTCCATCCAAGATCACTACCAAGAGAAAACATAGTTTCTTGAGCCCAGTCAATAAGAAAAGGTGTTGTGGTCACAAGTCAAAAGCAGGGAAAGCTAAACTACAATTTGAAAGGGTTGGACGAGTTCGTGCAAAAAAAAAGAGCATGAATGAACAACTGGAGTTATCTTCTCAACAACAAAGAAATGTGGACCACATGCCTGAGTTAGTACAACATTCTATTATACACAAAAATGGTATGGAAATATGATGTTATGCATTTTTTCATGTGAAATATGATATACTATCATTTGCAATGCATAGGCATAACTATATGAACTTTTTTTGTTGTTACAGTTGGCGGGCCAACTTGTCGACTCCAATTATTTGATGAGCATGTCGATGAAAGAAACTATAGCATTGGGAACACTTCTCCAATCAGTACCATCCCAATTTCCTCCCCGAGGGTGCTTCCCCCTATTGTACAACCAATGGGGATGTATTGTCGGCCACACCCACCACCTTTTTCCTTCATAAATTCTCCCATGCCTATAACCGACTCCCCAAACCCTTCCCAATTCCCACCCCTCCCCTTTAACCATCCGCCCTTCTCATTGTTCCAATCATCCACCCTCAACATTCCAATTTCCCCCCCTAGGGTGATCGCTCGCCCTAGGGTTATTCCCACTATCGTACAACCAATAGGGATGTATCATCGCCCCAACCCACTACATTTTTCCAATTTTTCTCCCACCATGCCTTTATCCATCACCCCTGAACCATGCCTATATCCATCACCAAGTGCTCCACCATCTACCCAGGAAGGGCAGTCTTCTCCATTGCCTTAGATCTTCATGGTGAGAATGAGTAGTTGACCAAAAACTTATCATTAATTAACGAAATTGATTATATGCATTTTGGATTTTACAACTAATTGGTTATTGAATTTTTGCAGCAATATCACTTTGGACAATGCACTTGGGAGTGCCAAGAGTGGCGATGGTGACTTATACACCCAATTTCTAGATCAGTCGTGAGGCGGCATTTCCATAATGTCATTCATGGGCATGAACTTCCATTATCTATGTTGGGAATGAAGTTCCATTTTGTAGAAAAGAAAAATGTATAACTAGACAAATTTGGAATACAAATACATGAATTTGAACTTGTGTGTATGACAATGTCTTCATTGACTTTTAAATTCATGATGTGGATTTGATGTTATATTCTATCAATGTTACATCAGGTTTGAGGAATGTAGTTAGAATGGATTTATTTGTTTCATGTACAAGTTATCAAGTTTGCAAGTTAAGTTACTTTTATATTTATATCTTACTCAATGTTGCACGCATGAAAAAACATATCATTACCAAGGAACTTTGCTTAGTTATAATAATAGATGTATCATGTACATGAAGAGAGCATATATATGGATTTAGATTTATTTTAATTTTTTATTTATGAAAAAGAAAACTAAAGTTGAATTTATGAAAAAGAAAAGTACACTATACATGCCATATAAGAAAATCTGCAAAAATAGATAATGATTTGAGCCTTTACCACTTAACTACTAACATTTAGAGATGAAAAATTTATTGATAAGTGGTGTAGTATTATTTAAGTTTTATTATATATATATATATATATATATATATATTAACAATTCCTTTATTTATCTTTGGAGCCCTGTAACATAATGTACACAACTCAATGCAACATAATGTCTTACCTAAATTCCATTAGGTAGAACAAATTAAGTATCCTATTGAACTTTACAATACCTTATAGAATATGTGCCACATGTCAAGTTTAGGTAGCTCAGAGTGGATAGAGACAAAGAGAGCACAATTGAGAGGGTTTACATTTTGTAATAGCCCATGGACCACATGTCTCAGGTAACTACATAGATAATGTCTTCTCCTTTGCACTTGCATTATTTCAATTCGAGATAAAAGAGGACATAGTAGATTCACCTTTCGAATGAATTTTCTTTTGAAAGGGTTTTCCAGAAAATAATTGGCATTCATTGTGGTTTGTGAGTGATTGTGAATACTTTTCTTTATTTTTCACATTTAATTTATTGCATACATAAACAACAAAATTGGTAATAAGGGATCTAGAATCTAAAGGAATTAACCCTTCATAGTATAGATTTATATTTAAGTAACATATATGTTTTGATGGACTATCTAGTGGAATATCCATGATAGTTTATAGATCAACTATGGTTAAGGACCTAATGTACATGAACAAGATAAACAACATGGATGATAAGAGAATCCCCAAAAAAAATTTGAACTCTATCCATTACTATCAACACCTTAAGCAAAGATGGCATCAAGATGATGTGTTGGTTAAATCATTAGGGAATATAGCAGGATGTCATCCTACCCATACGGACAATATTAAAAATATAATTGTATCTAAATTTAAAGAGGATTTGTGGTGCAAAGAAGAGTTAGACATTAAAGGAAGCCAAGATATTACGAGGGAGTAACTTGGATTCTAAAAGATCAAAAATATCTTTTAGTTCTAACTAGTATAAAAAGAAATCAACATTACTAAAACAAGAACCAACTCCCATGAACTACATAACTACAATGGTCATTGGGAAAATTCCTAAAACCGTGGGATGTAAAAATTTGTCACCTTTGTGATGGTTGAAGATGAAAATCAATTTCTCAAATTAAAACTCATTTACCTTTCTAACCTCCCAAATCTAAAAAACTATGATAATATTGGAATGCTTCTCTTACAACTTTTAAAGGATAAAAACAAGATTTCAATGAATTTAAATAAACTTTCCCTTTTAAAAACAAAATTTTTAAAAAATTTAAATAATCTTGGTTTTTAAAAATGAGATAAACTAATTTTGATCTCAATGAACATGAATTATCATTATTATAATCACATTAACATAAACATTATTATTTGGTATTAATATAGATACCATTATGTCCATGATTAAAATCTATTCTTTATATTCAATGTATTTCTTCTTTATAAAAAAAAATGATAATAATAAATGAGATTTAAATAATAAGTTTGATGTCTATGTTGAATTTTGTCAATTTTTTTATAAATTATATATAATTTTTTTTATATAAAATTATATCATATCCATATGTCAATAATTATTATTTATAAAAATAAATAAAAATTTAAATTATTATAACATTTTAATTAACTTATAATCTTTAATTCATAAATATGTATTTTAAAATATTTTAAGTAATTGTAAAAATAATTATTTTTTATTAAATATAAATTATATTTTATAACATATTATTTTTAAAAACATAAAAGTTTAACAAATATGATACAAAGAAAAACCAAATTTCGATTGAATTGACACGTACGATCGGAATGTAATATTTAATGCTATTGCCGAGACTCGCTATTGCCGAGACTAGCTGGGAAGATAGAATCTGTCAATTGTGCGATACTCAGAGGGTGGAGGATGAAAACACTTTCTTTTAGATTGTCCAACCCTTACTCACATCTGCTCTCATTTCCTTAACATTTGTCACACTTCCAATCTTCTTGACTTGTTAAGTTAGCCCAACTATAGTGATTTTGGTGTGCTTCTTTCCTTTTTTTCTAAGCATAGAAATAAGATTTTGAATGATTACAATTAGATTCTTTTTCTTCTTAAAATCTGATAGACCATATTAATCTCAATAAGCGTTAAAAATCATCATTGTAAATTTTATTTGAATACTATTAATTATATGTAAAAATTATTTAATAATTTATAATAAAAAAATTATTTTAAAATAATAGTGAAAAAAACATTTTATTAAGTAAATTACTTAATGAAATACCATTTGTATATGGAAATATAATGTATAGACGTATTTTAATTATGTAACACTATGTATTTAATAAGGTGTTTTCAAGGTCCGCATGGGGTAGCTCAAGTGGCAATGGCCGTGGGAATGAAGTCTCACCGAACCGGAGATCTTGGGTTCGATTCTTGTGCTACCCTCCCTGGAAATGGGGTGAATAATGGACATGTAAAAACTCGAAAATGAGAAGGTCCCACCTAAGCTTACAAAAAAAAAAAAAATAAGGTGTTTTCAAGGCTTATAAAATCATGTGAAATTAATAATATATGATGCATTCACACCTTAGTGTTATATATGTATATATATTAATAATGTATTAATTATATTAAAAAATATTTATAATATTTTAATTTTAATATAATATATCTATAATTATAATTATATATAATTTAAAAAATACTTGAGAAAAAAGATACAAATGACAATGATATTATTGTTGGTTTCCATATCACAAATAACCAAATCTCACTCACAAACTATGACTAAATTATAACCTAAAATATATATAAAGTTTATTAAATTAATCTTTTATTAATTTTTTATTAGAAAATGATACCGTCATTTTCAACAATGTCGCCATTATATTTGATTTTAGCATTCTACCTGTAGCACCTACTCGACTTTAATATTCTATTTCATGTATATAATTTACGATTAAATTATTAAAATTATATTTTTAAGAATATATATTAGTTAGTCAAGAAGATTTCCCGCAAGGTGAAATATGGTAAGGTGGTAAGAGGAGGTTATTGAACACTATTCCAGGGGTATTTTGAGGATAACAATAACTCTTGCTACGAGCATAGAAGTCAAGAGATTATCAGGATCAAGAGATTATCAGGATCCTTGTTTTCGTTGAACTACGTTTTGGTTTTGGTTCGCCCAAAGATAAATGGCATTAAATGTAAAATAGTACCACGTACTTGCGATTGGCCAACTCACCTATGCCTCCGAGATTCAATCTATGTAACAGGGTCCCACTGTACACGTGAAATCAGTGATGTGTAGATGCCGTAACCATGGCATGAAATGGTATGGTCATACATAAGAGGGCGTACTATAAGGCATTAAAATCCCTATAGCATGGGATTTATGGCTTGCCTTAAATAATTATAGAATGCAATAAAAACCAAAACAAAATTTGATGTGACCCATGTATCCTTATCATTATTTGAGGCATTGGGAAATAATATGTCCAAATTGACAACAAATCCATAAGAAATAAATGCCAATAAATTAAATTGCAAGAAAAAATAAAAATTAAAAATTAAATTGAATTTTGCTAAATTGAAAAATATTTTTCATGTTTGACTCAATTAGTGAACAAATATCCAATGCATAATAATAACCATAAAAATTCAGTACAAACCAACTTGCTTATTTTTCATTTTATTTAACTTTTTGAAATTAAAAAACACATAAAGTTATAACGTCTACATTATAATTATGAGGTGTGGGTTAGTTGGTGGTAGTTGATTTTACATTTTATCAAGTTTGAAATTCAAATCTTATGTGCATGGGTTAAGGATGGAAGGGTTAAGGAAGGAAGTTAGTTACCATCCAGAATTAGACTATTGTTTATTATCTTATTCTTTATCTTCCTATATCTTATTATTTATGTTCCTATGGTGGCATCCATTTGAAGAAATGAAAACTTGATATAAGTAAATGTATTATTTTTACTAAAGAGTATGTGTTTCTTTTAATTGGTTATAGGTTTGTGTTTAGAGTGGTAGAATATGTGCATTTTTAAAAAATTAAATAGTTAAAATATTGGTGATATAGTGGCATCTAGTTTGAAGAAATAAAGATTTTATCAAGTAAATGCATTATGTTATTATGTTTATTAAGGAGAATAGGTCATTTTATTTGGTTATAGGTTTGTATTTGGAGGGACAGAATCTGTGTATTTTTGAAAATTTAAATAGTTAAATTGGTGTTATTGGTAGGAAACCTTAAACACTTAAAATGGTATTATTAGTGAGAAAAAATTAAATAACTAAATTGGTATTAAATGTACATTATGTTTCTCAATTACTTGCATATTGTAATTCATTTCATGAATTTGGTTTCTTTTAGTTTATTTTTTTATTTATTCTTTGTATGCAACAACTTTTAGCTTTAAAGGGAACCCCTCTCCCTTGGCTTTGAGTTTGAGTTTTTGTAATTCAATGTGCCTCAATTTTGCCTTAATATTGTCCTAGTTTAACTTCCCTCATTATGCTTGTTGGGAGTGAGATGATACAAATAATTCCTTATCTATTCTTAAACATATTCCACCATGTTATTGTGATCCATCAATGTTTTTTTGGAAATTACATTATGATTCTTCCCATTAGGCTCTCCATAAATGTATGGCATTGTAATATTGCCATTCATCAATGTTTCTAATTCTTTCCATTAGGCTCTCGATCAATATATGGCATTGTAGTAAAGTCTTTGATAAAAAACATGTTCTATAAAAGTATTATCATATATGTACATAATTTCAACATTACAATAAAGCTATGAGCATGAAGACATTGTGCAAATATATGGTGAAATAAAAAAAGAAAGTTACACCAACAAATAATGTGTATATACTGGACAAAAAAGTTAAACTGTTCATAAATAGAGACATGGGAGGAAATAGAGGCTTAATGAACTTAATATAGCCATGAACTTACTATAGCCTTAAAAATGAAACATTGGAGATGGACGATGCACGATGAGAAGTGTATCTACCTATGTTTTGATATTTTGACGTAATATACCCTTAAAAAGGAAGCATGGGAGATGGACGATGCATGCTGAGAAGTGTATCTACCCACGTTTTGAGATTTTGACATAATAATAATTGTGATGGGCAAAGATGATGTTACATAGATAATTTTATATAATTGTATGAGACCAATGAACGAACGTATACTAGTTGCAGTCAATTTTTCATGTCACTTATGTAAGTCAATTTCTATTTTACGATGAGAATAACCATGCACAAAAATCAAGCCAATGTAAACCATTAAGTAGATGTAAGGTAAACCTCACCAGGCACAAGAAGCTTTTATTCTGGCCACGATGGATGCTAAGCATGCACGGAGTGGGGCACCACTTTCTCGATGGGTAAATGACGTGTCGCAGGGTTGCCTACGGGGGATGGATAACATGTTGCACGGAGGGTCCTCTGTACATGCAAACATACACAACGGGCTGCTCCCTGGTGTTGGGTGTGGAGCCTGATTATGTTCTATATTCAAAGGTATCGCCACATTGGACCCCAGTTCATAATGGGGCGGCAATGCCGCCCATAAAATATTCATTGTAGGGAGAGTCCAAGGTGTGTGGTTGTGACCTCTGGGAGCCCCCCTCTGGCGGGGGGATCGGGGGCGGCGCCCCTGAAGCTAAAAATAGATGTAAAATTGCGTTGTAAAATGTTGTAATTTCGTAGTCAATCTGGGCCGTTCATTAGGCAGAGATCTGGCGGTAGAAGTTATGTTTAATTTAGGGTTTTTTACCCTAGAAGGTAACCACTCACTATATATGAGGGAATTGTATTGCATCTATGTAGATATGTATTCTGAGTGAGGAAGAGAGAGGAGATTGAGAGGGAAGAGGGAATTACAATGGATCTGCTGTAGGTTGTATCTCTTCAGTTTGCTGGATGATATAAAAGGAAGGACTGGTTATTTCTCCGTGGACGTAGTGCAAACTGGGTGAACCACGTATATCTATGTCTCTCTTGTTTTATGCATTTTCTATGTTTATATTTTTGCAATATTTTATGTGTTCCGTTGCTCCATAATATATAATTTTTTAACACCTTGATCTCCATTTGTTGACTACGCGGTCCCTCCCAAAGTCCGGGCGACATTTCCCTCGGTCCATCCATCCATGTGCAAAGACTAAGTTGTTCAGTTTTGCAATGACATTTTGTGGGATCACTTCACGAGTCTTCAGAAGCATTCTCTGGCGTGGAGGTGGATTTTCGCTAACTCGACTGAGTAGAATATCCAAGAATGGGTGAAAAAACATGGAAAACCATGTTGGGATCTTCGCCTAAGGTGAGTTTATTAATGAACGCTTTATTCAATTTCCATTTCCTCCATAATGGTGACTCAAAGAAAATTATTAAAATCCACTGGGTTCATGGGCGATGTTTCCTTCAATTACACCGATGGTACATTGGCTTCAATCCCCTTTTCCACGCGTCGCAGAATGATATTTTTTGGGTGAAGCTCCCAAGTCTTCACCTAGAATTATGGACTAAGAATGCCTTGATGGCCATAGGGGACTCGATTGGTCAGTTCATATATCTTGAGCCTAGTATTGTGGGTGCTCGAGATAAGCGAGTGGCTTGGATTCTCGTTGAGGTTGATTTTGTGGGTGGACTTCTAGAGGACATTAATCTTGAATGGGGGTCGACTAGATTCCACCAACGGATTGACTATTGGGAGATCCCTTTCTAATGCCTATTTTGTCATTGCAATGGACATATTATAAATCAGTTTTCGGGATGATGAAGGACACGACATCTGGGATGGGGTCACCAGATGAAGTTTCCTCAAGTATTGACTTGACATGACTCTATTTTGGTAGGGTTTTCCCTCTCAGGTACGTCCCCTCTTATCCCTTCCTCTACTTTTAACGTTGTTATCTTGTCTCCTCCTCTTTCTAAGGCTTGCCCCAATGTTTCCTCTGATCCTATCATCCATGCCCCTTCCCCATGTCGTGCACACTCCTGGGAGACAGCCACTGACCCCTTCACCAACCCTCTCCCTATCCCAAACATATTGTTGGCACCCCCTCGGGACTCTTGGATGCCCCCCATCCTCTCCACTCTAGTGTCGCATGTGATCTCTCCTTCCATGCCACCCCTTGAGTCTCCCTCTCCCACTCCTCTCGATAGATCAGAGATAGCCTCCTCTCTGCACAATTTTGTTGACAGTGATATTGAATTTCTCTTGGATAACTCTAACGTGAATCTTAAATCTCTGAAGATTCACAAAGGGAGGGCACCTAACTCGTCCACCCACATTAGCCCTGCATCTTCGAATAACATCATGGTCAGAAAGAATGATAAGAAGGGTAGTCGCCATTTTTGGGGCAGACCTTCCTCCAGACCACCCCTTTTCTTAGATTCTTCCAACCTACATGATGTTCCTATTATTTCCTCTTCTGATCCTTGGGTACTTAGATATTTGTTTCGCATTCTAGGTGCCCCATGATGAAGATCCTCTCTTATAATATTAGGGGGTTGGGGGATCACTCCAAGAATTTGGATCTCTGCCAAATGATTTTCTTTCTCAGTCCTGTCATCATATTGATATATTAAACATTATCCTCTGTTGCTCGTGATATTTCTTACTTCCCGGAGATTTTCCTTGCATGGGATTTTGATGGGGTGGACACCTCAGGCCACTGTGGGGGTTTATTGGCCATTTGGTACCTGCGAAATGTTGTATTTCATGCTCACAGTCTCTTTGCTGGTATTTTACTGTCAGATCGTATCCATGGCTATATTTTTCATTTCCATCTACTCAATTTGTGTGCCCCATATAAGAATCGCTCCATTTTTTAGGATCGTATACAAAGATGCAATATTGTCAACATTGGTGGGCTTATAGTGGCAGGGCATTTCAACGCCACCTTGTTCGATGGGGGGAGAAGAGGTGTCCATTCTCGACCTGACCTTCTTGCTGAAAGACTATTTGGTATTTTTAATGGTCATCATATGAGGGATATTTTCCCGATTCCAATTTCTCTGACGTGGAGTAACCACACAGTGGGGGATGAATACATTAGTAAGTGGCTTGACAGATTTTTCATTAAGGAACAACTGGCTGATCAATTGGGGAATATCAGATCTTGGATTCATAAGACCAATATCTAATATCACATGCCTATTATGCTACAATGGAGAATGGAGGATCCGTGAAATTTCATTCCCTTTAAGTTTAATCATATTTGGTTGGAGGATGAGGAACACAACAGGCTAATTAGAACGACATGGAATGATTCACAATCCCCACAAGTGGATTCTGTGATGGGATATATGATGGACAAACTTAAACTTATCAAAGACAAGACCAAGGTTTGGGAACAAAAGCGGAAGAAACAGATGAATAGGGATCTATAATAGATCATTAAGGAGATTGATGGATTTTGAAAAATGATGGAGAAGCGACACTCGTCATAAGGAGATTGGGGATATCTTAGCCTCTTAAAGGACAGATGGAGCAAGATCCTCCACATGCAGGAGGTTACATAGAAATTGAAAAGATGGGCAATCTGGTTGTGGGAGGGAGATCACAACACCAAATATTTCCATAAATTTGCAAATCACAGAAAGTAGACAAATTCTATTTGGAATATTGACAACATGAATGGGGAGTTTATAAAAACTTTGGATGGAATATGTGTTGAGGCCGTCTGATATGTTATGAACTTATATAAAAATTGGGATGGCGATTGTTTTGAAGGCCAAATGTGGGTATTAGACCAATACCCTCTAATGTTTGATGCAGAGGAAAACGAGGGTCTCTTTTGTCCAGCCAGCCTTGAGGAGGTCTTGGAGGTCCTCAAACCTTTCGCTAGAGACAAGTTCCCGGGACCTGACGGAAGGACGATCAAGTTTTTGGTACATTTATTTGATATAATGGGACAACATATACTGGATATTTTGGAGAAATCCAGGACTTTGGGTATGATATCTAGAGCCATAAAATCTACCTTTCTGGCACTTATTCCCAAATCGTCTAATCCTAAAAACTTTGGTTATTTTCGACCCATATCCCTATTTAATATCCATTATAACATGATCTCTAGGTTGATAGTAGGTTGGATTAAAAAAAAATTCCTCACACATTTCTAAAGAACAATTTGGCTTTTTGAGTGACATGCTTATACATGATGTTATTGCTCTAGCTCAGGAAGCTATACATACCATCCATACTCAGAAAAAAAAGGCCTTGGTCATGAATATTAATCTCCACAAGGCATATTAATGTGTGGACTGGTCCTATATTCTCCTTTTGTTACATAATATTGGGTTACAAACTCGTAATGTTGCATGGATAATGGCATGTATGACTTTGACAAATTTTGTTGTCCTCTTCAAACATTTTTTCATGTAAAAAGGGGCCTCAAGCAAGGATGCTTGCTCTGGCCTTTCATTTTCATTTTGGCTTTGGATGGCCTTAGTTTCAAGATCAAGGAGGAAAAATAGATGGGTTGTTTCGAGGGTATCAAGATCACTCAGAAGTTATGCATGACTCATCTTCTTTTTGTTGATGATATCCTAACTTTTGGAATTATTTCCACATCCCATTGGAGTTCCCTTCATCGGATTATGGGCATATTTGGTGATGCTTCAGGTTTGATTACAAATGGAAGTAACTCCACTTTATATTTTCTAATGGTAACATGCAGAACATTGAATATATTGTAGCACTATTTGATGTACAAAAGGCTCCAATTTAGACGAGCTTCACTTACCTTGACCTTTGACTGAAGAACAATTATTATTGCCTAGAGGATTGGATGTGGCTGGTAGAAAAATATAAAATGAAATGGTGCTCCTAGACAAATCGCTTCCTCTCATTGGGAGGCAGATATATCCTCACTCTCATTGGCTTACAACAACTGGTTGTCTATTGGGCACAATTGTATCAAATCCCCATTTCCATACAAAACCAAACCCATTCTATTTCTACACAGTTCCTCTAAGCTGGGAATAACTCATGATTTAAATACAACCTTTGCGAATGGGATTCTCTGACAATTCCAAAGGACTGAGAGGATGGGGTTTACTACACCTGTACATATTTGGGAAGGCACTACTTATCAAATCTTTGTGGCATGCTATTTGGGGATGTGGGATCTAGCAGGAGATATTGAAACATAAATACTTTAGAGGTTGTGAACCATAAAACATTTATAGAGACATCAATAGTCGTCTATCTAGAGGATCTTTGATTTGGAGATCATTCCAAAAAATATGTGAATGCTAATGCAATGGGATGGTCTAGAGTTTTGGGAATGGCCACAAAATCATGATAGGATCGAATTTGGTGATGGGAGTTACCACTAGAAATAATTTTGGAGAGCGGGATCTATCCATGATTCATTGTGGAGGTTATTTCTATCTTTCAAAAATTATACACAGGTTGGACTTAGGATGCCTGGTTTGGAAAAATGTTGTTTATTTACGTATGGTGGGTAACTGCGCCATGGAATGGAGCACATACATCAATTTATTGAACAATGCAAGACCTTGTTTTGACCATGGTGGTCACAGCTTAAGATGGTTCAAGAGGTTGTCAAAAGCAACTCCTATTGTGACCGACACATACATGTGGTTAATGACTCTATCTGAAACCCCTTTGGAAAGATCATGGTTTTCCATGATTTTGAATTGGAAGATCCCCACAAACATTATCCTATTTGCGTGGCTGGTTTAGAGAAACAAGATTCACACTTGGGATAGTCTGCAGAAAAGGGGACATATGGGGTTGGGTATATGTATACAATGCATGGAAGACTCTGAGACAACCACTCATTTGTTCTTCAAGTGGTCTTTCACTATCCACATCTAGAACTTTTTTGCTGATGTTTTTAAGTTCACTTTCTAGAGGATTGGAAACTTTGAAGAGTTCATGATTGAATGGATGAAGGGCCAATAGGAACAATGGACCCTCCCACTATTCATCATCTAGGAAATATGGAGAGCTCGAAACAGGTTCATATTTGAGGGACATAAAGTTGAATTCTCCTAGTTAATACATAAGGTTCTAACTTGGATGAAGTCCACCTCCATAAATACTGTAAAGTCTTATGACTGATCCTATAGGATGAAACTCATGGAATGTACTCCCCTGCTGGCTTCTTTGATGGTGTTATCCAACTGGGAATCTGCAGGTGTCGTGCAGTGCTCCACATTGACTTGACTACTGAATATCACTTGTGGTGACATGGAGGCTCTAGATCCAACACCAAGGTGGAGGCTAAGGCTTTATGTGGATTACTTTGGTTCACTACACAAAAAACATTAACTCTCTAAATATAAAGTGGGACTCAATGGCATTAATTGACGACATCACAAGGACTTTAGATTTCTGCCCACCCCTCCCCCTAGGGTGGCTGAAGAGGATCAGGCACATCTTGATCTTGCTTCTCACATACACAATCACACATATATATGGGGAAGGTAACATAAAGGCTGATAGCCTCTCTAAGGCTAGCCTGAGCTATGATTCTACTAAAATACAATATAGATATCTGGTTGAAAACATGATCCTAGAGGAGGGCTGACTTTTCCTGCCTTGAGCACCATGTCTCCCCACATGCGGGACTCTATATTGCCACAATTTTTTCCGATGCTTTCTATCTTTTCTACAATATGCCGTAAATTTTGTTTTTCCATAGTACTCAAATTATGTTTTGACTTTCTGCTCAATTTTGGAAAACATCTAAGTTTTTATTATCTGACTGGACAGTCTTGTATAATTTTTTATAATACTCTGGTACTTACTAATCCAACACATATTTGACTAGATGGATGATGCTATGGACCATGTATATGTACTGTTTTTATTTATAATAGAAGCAACGTTTTTTTCTTCTGAAAAAAGATAAACCTCACGAGCTAACTCATGTTTTTTTCCCAAACTAGCTTTCTATTTTTAAATAGTACTTTGTCTATGGAAGCATTAGGGCATCTTTATTTAATGATAGGTTTATTATTTTCTCTTCAAAACTAAAAATAAAGCATTTTCCTCTCGCTACATGTTTTTGTTCTGCTTCAAACTATCATGGGAATTTAGGAAGGTCATTCTTCATGAAATTATAACTTTATAATATTTGGAGTATAGATGATTTGCTTATCGTTGTATGTTTTTGTTTTACTAGAAACTATCATTGGAAGTGACAGAGGTAATTTTTCATCCAATTATAAATTTTTAATATTTAACAACATTTTAAAATTAATATTTAACACCAATAAACAACATTAATATTTCCATTTTATATAAAATTAAATAAAAATGAAAAGCGAAAAATATAAAACGTTTGAAATTGATTTTTGAATGCTGAATAAATGGCGTGTCTTTTTTGTCTTTCATGTAGCTAACTAACTATCAAAACAATCCAATTAAAACTTTATTAATATCAATCACCTTTCACTTTGCACAAAATATAAAGAAAGCCGCATAATTAGCATTCCTTGCCACTTAGTTTAATTATTAATCTTTGAAAGGTACGAAAAATAGAATATCATTAATTTATATATTATTTAATTTTAAGAAAAAGCAAAATAATTAAATTTCACCTTTTTCACATTTAGAAATGGACTCTTTCTCATCTGAAATAAAAAAACTTATCATATTGAAATGGTCAATCATTTTGTCAGAAAAATCAATATTAACTACAATTTGAAAATACAAGTTAATTTATTGTCGTTATTAAAAATGAGTCCAGACCAGCATGGTTATTTTTCATTTTATTTAACTTTTTGAAATTAAAAAACACATGAAGTTATGATGTCTAAATTACAATTATGAGGTGTGGGTTAGTTGGTGGTAGTTGATTTTACATTTTATCAAGTTTGAAATTTAAATCTTATGGGGAGGGGTTAAGGATGGAAGCGTTAAGAATGGAAGTTAGTTATCTTCGAGAATTAGACAATTGTTTATTATCTTATTATCTGTGTTCCTTATCTTATTATTTATGTTCCTATACTCGCATCCGTTTGAAGAAATAATGATTTAATTTAAGTAAATGTATTATGTTTACTAAAGAGTATGTGTTTCTTTTAATTGGTTATAGTTTGTATTTAGAGGGGTAGAATATGTGATTTTTTTTAAATTTAAATAGTTAAACTGGTGTTATTGGTGAGGAAAACTTAAAAACTACAAATGGAATTATTAGTAAGAAAAAAAAAAAAATTGGTATTGAATGTGCATTATGTTTCTCAATTACTTGCATATTGTAATTCATTTCAAGAATTTGGTTTCTTTTAGTTTATTTTTTGATTTATTATTTGTATTCAACAACATTGAGCTTTAAAGGGAACCCTCAACATTGGCTTTGAGTTTGAGTTTTTGTAATTCAATATGTCTGAATTTTGCCTTAATATTGTCCTAGTTTAACATTCTCTATTATGCTTGTTGAGAGTGAGATGACACAAATAATTCCTTATATGTTCTTAAACATATTCCACCATATTATTGTGATCCATCAATGTTTTTTTGAAAATTAAATTATATTTCTTCCCACTAGGCATTACATAAATATATGGCATTGTAATATTGCCATTAATCAATGTTTCTAATTCTTTCCATTAGGCTCTCCATAAATATATGGCATTGTACTAAAGACTTTGATAAAAAACATGTTCTATAAACTTATTATCATATATGTATACAATTTCAAAATTACAATACAACTATGGGCATGAAGATAATGTGCAAATATATGGTGAAATAAAAAAGGAAACTTACACCAACAAATAATGTGTATATACACAACAAAAAAGCTAAAGTGTTGATAAATAGAGACATGGGATCAAATAGAGGCCTAATGAACTTAATATAACCATGAACTTACCATAGCCTTAAAAATGAAACATGGGGGATGGACGATGCATAGTGAGAAGTGTATCTAACTATGTTTTGATATTTTGACATAATATAGCCTTCAGAGAGAAACATGGGAGATGGACAATGCATGGTGAGAAGTGTATCTACCTATGTTTTGAGATTTTGACATAATAATAATTGTGATGGGTAAACATGATGTTACATATATCATTTTATATAATTTTATGAGACCAATGCATGAAAAAATACTAGTTGTAGTCAAATTATCATGCCATTTGTGTAAGAAAAATGCTAGTTTACAATGACAATAGTTGTGCAAAAAAATAAGCCCAATGTAAACCATTAAGTAGATGTTTAAGGTAAACCTCACTGAGCATAGGGAGCTATTATTCTGGCTAGAATGGATGCTAAGTGTGTAGGGGGTGGGGCACCACTTGCTCGTGGGTAAATTACCTGTTGGAGGGTTGCCTACGGGGGATGGATGACGTGTTGCATGGAGGGTCCTCGGTACATGTAGACATACATGACAGGCCGCTCCCTAGATTTCCATTTTCCTCTCCTGTATCGACTACACAGTCCTTCCCAAAGTCCAGGAGACATTTCCCTTGGCCCATCTGACTGTGTGTAGAGACTAAGTTGTTGAGTTTTGGCTATGACATTTTGTCGGATCGTGTCACGAGTCTTCAAAAGTGTACTCTGGTGGGGAGGTGTACTTTTGCTTACCTGACTAAACAAAATACCCTGGAATGGGTGAATAAAGCTTGGACAACCATGTTGGGATATTTGCCTAATCTGAGTTTATTGATGAATCCTTGGTACAGTTTCCATTTCCTCCATAATGATGACTTGGAGAAAATCCTTAAAATCCCCTCGTTTTGTGGGCAATGTTTCCTTCAATTACATTGATGGTACATTGGCTTCAATCCCCTTTTACACATGTCTCGGAATGACAATGTTCGGGTGAAGCTCCTGGGTCTTCCCTTGGAATTCTAGACTAAGAATCCCTTGGTGGCCATTGGGGACTTGATTGGTCGGTTCATATATCTGGAAACCTCGTACTATGGGTGCTTGAGATAAAACATTTTCCTCTCGCTATATTCTGCTTTACCTAAATTATATCTTTTATAATATTGGTCAACAAGAGAGAATCTCCCCGTCCCAGTTGTTCTACATTTTTGTTTGACTCCAAACTATCATTGGCACTCAAGAAAGTAATTCTTCATGAAATTATACCTTTATAATATTTAATATTTTTTTTTAAATTTACTTGAACTACTAAAATTTAAGGACGAACGCTTTGCAGTTCAAATTCATGTAGTAGAATAAATATTATTTTTTTCCATGCAAAATAAAAACACTTAACCATATTAATATTTAATATTATTTAATTTAATTTAAAATAATTGAAAATGAAAAAAAAATTATAAAATATTTGAAGTTCACTTTGGATGCTGAGTAATTACCAAAATGAACTTTAATAAGAAACAGGTAATTTTTGTCTTTTATATATATAAGTAACTATCACAAGGAAATTAAGATGTGATTAATATAAACAAGATTTACATAGTAGCTTAAACATGTTTCTATGTAAAAAAGTAATGAAATTATTTGATTATGGTGATGTATTAAAATAATTAACAAATAAGTTTTGTAAGTGTAGTTGTAAAATGTATCTTTAGGGTAGGATTGGTTTTGTTATATTTGAGAATGTTGAAAATTATCATTTAATATAATCTTAACTTAAAAATTTAAGAAATAGTACAATGTGTTATTTATAAATAACTACTTATAGTATATAGTTAGTTTTGGATGTTCTTTGAAATATTAAATATTATTACTATATTAAGTAAAAATAAAATGGTAAACATACTTAGTGGCAATAAACATATAAATTTAAAAAAATAAAGAAGTTATTATGGAGATTACCAAATTAGTTTACAAAATTATTAGACATTTTTCATGTTAATTATAATAGTAAAATATTTAATTAATATAAAAATATTTTGTAACTACTTAACAAAGAAATGTATATGCCTCACTCACTTAATTATGGAATGCAGTAAAACAAGGACAAAATTTGATGTGACCCATGTATTCTTGGCTCATTATTTGAGGCATTGGGCAATAACATATCCAAATTGACAACCAATACATAAGAGATAAATGCCAATAAAATAAAAATAAAAAAATATTTATAAATTGAAAAATAATTCTCATGTTTGACTCAATTAATAAGCATTGAACAAATATCCAATGCACAATAATAATGATAAAAATTGAGTCCAAACCAACCTGCTTATTTTTCATTTTATTTAACTTTTTGAAATTAAAAAACACAAATTTATGAGGTGTACATTACAATTATGAGGTGTGGGTTAGTTGGTGGTAGTTGATTTTACATTTTATCAAGTTTGAAGTTCAAATCTTATTGGGAGGGGTTAAGGATGGAAGTTAGTTACCTTTGAGAATTAGACTATTGTTTATTATCTTATTATTTATGTTCCTATAGTGGCATCCATTTGAAGAAATAAAGATTTAATTTAAGTAAATGTATTATGTTTATTAAAGCGTATGTGTTTCTTTTAATTGGTTATATGTTTGTATTTAGAGGGGTAGAATATGTGCATTTTTTGAAATTTAAATAGTTAAAATATTGGTGATATGGTGGCATCCTGTTTGAACAAATAAAGATTTAATCAAGTAAATATATTATGTTATTATGTTTATTAAGGAGAATAGGTTCTTTTATTTGGTTATAGGTTTGTATTTAGAGGGATAGAACATTTGTATTTTTGAAAGTTTAAATAGTTAAATTGGTGAGGAAAACTTAAACACTTAAAATCATATTATTAGTGAGAAAAAAGAATTAATTAAATTGGTATTAAATGCGCCTTATGTTTCTCAATTACTTTCATAGTGTAGTTCATTTCAAGAATTTGGTTTATTTTAGTTATTTATTTATTTATTCTTTGTATTCAACAACTTTGAGCTTAAAAGGGAACTCCTCTTCCTTGGCTTTGAGTTTGAGTTTTTGTAATTTAATGTGCCTGAATTTTTCCTTAATATTTTCCTAGTTTAACTTTCTCCATTATGCTTGTTGAGAGTGAGATGACACAAATAATTCCTTATCTATTCTTAAACGTATTCCACCATATCGTTGTGATCCATAAATTTTGTTTTGAAAACAACATTATGATTCTTCCCATTAGGGTCTCCATAAATATATGACATTGTAATATTGCCATTCATCAATGTTTCTAATTCTTTTCATTAGGCTCTCGATAAATATATGGCATTGTAGTAAAGTATTTGATAAAAGAAGATGTCCTATAAAATTATTATCATATATGTATACAATTTCAACATTACAATACAACTGTGAGCATGATATTGTGAAAATATATGGTGAAATAAAAAAGGAAATTTACACCAACAAATAATGTGTATATATTGGACAAAAAAGTTAACATGTTCATAAATAGAGGCACAGGAGTAAATAGAGGCCTAATGAACTTAATATAGCCATGAACTTACTATAGCCTTAAAAATGAAACATGGGGGATGGACGATGCATGGTGAGAAGTGTATCTACCTATTTTTTGATATTTGGGCATAATATAGCCTTAGAAAGAAAACATGGGAGATGGACGATGCATGGTGAGAAGTGTATCTACCTATGTTTTGAGATTTTGACATAATAATAATTGTGTTGGGTAAAGATGATGTTACATAGATCATTTTATATAATTTTATGAGACCAATGGATCGACAGATACTAGGTGCAGCCAAATTATCATGCCTTTTGTGTAAGTCAAATTCTATTTTATGATGAGAATAGTTGTACAAAAATATCAACCCAAAGTAAACCATTAAGTAGATGTAAGGTAAACGTCACCGAGCATAGGGAGATTTTATTCTAGCCATGATAGATGCTGAGAGTCGAGGGGGTGGGGCAACTTGCTCGGCAAGTAAATTATGTGTTAGAGGGCTGCATGCGGGGGATGGACGACGTGTTGCATGGAGTGTCCTCGGTACGTGTAGACATACACGACGAGCCGCTCCCTGGATTTCGATTTTCCACTCCTCTATCGACTACAAGGTCCCTCCCAAAGTCCAGGCGACATTTCCCTCGGCCCATCCGGCCGTGTATAGAGACTATGCTATTGATATTTGGATATGACATTTTGTGGGATTGTGTCGTGAGTCTTCAGAAGCATACTATGGTGGGGAGGTGGATTTTTATTGACACGACTGAAGAAAATATCCAGGAATGGGTGAACAAAACTTGGATAACCATGTTGGGATATTTTCCTAAGGTGAGTTCATTGATGAATGCTTGGTTCAATTTCCATTTCCTCCATAATGATGACTCGAAGAAAATTATTCAAATCCCCTGGTTTATCTAGCAATGTTTCGTT
This sequence comes from Pinus tabuliformis, assembly GCA_031772625.1. Taxonomy (NCBI): domain Eukaryota; kingdom Viridiplantae; phylum Streptophyta; class Pinopsida; order Pinales; family Pinaceae; genus Pinus; species Pinus tabuliformis. The sequence continues at coordinate 1,108,722,172 of CM062805.1, forward strand.
CAATTACAATGATGGTACATTGGCATCAATCCCCTTTTACACATGTCGCAGAATGACATTGTTTGGGTGAATCTCCCGGGTCTTCCCCTGGAATTCTGGACTAAGAATGCCTTAATGGACATCAGGGACTCGATTGGTCGATTCATATATTTGGAGCGTCATATTGTGGGTGCTTGGGATAAATGGGTGGCTAGGATTCTAGTTGAGGTTGATTTTGCTGGTGAACATTTGGAGGACTTTGATCTTGAATGGGGGTCAATTATATTCCCCCAATGGATTGACTATTGGGGGATCCCTTTCTGATGCCTCTTTTGTCACTACATTGGACATCTTATAAAATGATGCCCAAGACGACGAAGGATATGATAGCGAGGATAGGGTCATCAGATGAAGTTTCCTCAGGTATCGAATTGACATGACTCTAGTTCAATGGGGTTTTCCCCCTCAAGTACATCCTCTCCTATCCCTTCTTCTTTTTTTAATGTTTCTCTCTCGTCCCCTTCTCTAACTAAGGTTCTCCCACCTCTTTCCTCTAATCCTATCCTCCATGCCCCTTCCCCATGCTATGCGTGCTAGAGGGAGATCACCATTGACCCCCTCACCAGCCCTCTCCCTATCCCGGACATATTGTTGACACCTTCTCGGGACACTCGGATGCCCTGCATTTGCTCCACTTTGGTGTTGCTTGTGATCTCTCCTTCCATGCCACCCCTTGAGTCAGGCACTCTCCATTCCTCTCGACAGACTAGAGATGACCTCCTCTCCACACAATTCTGTGGCCAATGATATTAAATTTCTCTTGCATAACTCAAATTTGAATCTTAAATCTCTAATTATTCATAAAAGGAAGGCTCTTAACTCGTCCTCCCACATTAGCCCTGCATTTGCTAAAAACATCACAGTCAGAAAGACTAATAAGAAGGGTAATTATCATTTCTAGGGAAGACCTTCCTCGAGACCACCCCTCTTTTCAGACTCTTCTAGCCTACATGATATTCCTATTATTTCCTCTGCTCATCATTAGGCACTTGGAGCTATGTTTCCCATTTCGGGTGACCCATGATGAGGATCCTCTGTTATAATATTAGGGGGTTGGGGGATCACTCCAAGAAATTGGATCTCTACCAGATGATTTGATTTCTCAGTCCTGCTATCATATTGATAGAAGAAACATTATCCTTTGTTTCTCACATTATTTCTTACTTCTTGATGATTTTTCCTGGATGGCATTTTTCTGGGGTGGATGCCTCCAGTTAGTCTAGGGGCTTACTGGCCATGTGGGACTCGTGAAAGGCAGTCTTCCATGCTCACAGTCTCTCTACTAGTATTTTACTGTCGGATCATATTCGTGGCTATATTTGTCATTTCCATCTACTCAATTTGTATGCTCGATATTAGAACCGCTCTATCTTTTGGGATCCTATAAAAAGATGCAACATTCTCAACATTAGCGGGTTTACAATGTCAGGGGATTTCAACGCCACCTTACTAGAGGGGGAGAGATGGGGTGTCCATTCTTGACCCAACCTTCTTGCAGACAAATTGTTTGGTATTTTTAATGGTCATCATATGAGGGATATTTACCAAGTTCCGATTTCTCCGACCTAGAGTAACCGCAGAGTGGGGAATGAATACATTGTTAAGCAGCTTGACAGATTTATCATTAAGGAACAAGGGGACGATCAGTTGGGGAACCTCAGATCTTGGATTCATAGGACCTATCTCTCATATCATATGCCTATTATGCTATAATGGAGAATGGAGGATCGAAGAAATGACATTCCCTTTAAGTTCAATTGTATTTGGTTGGAGGATGAGGAATACAACAGGCCCGTTAGAATGACATAGAATGATGGACAACCCCCAAAAGTGGATTCCGCAATGGGATATATGATGGAGAGACTTAAACTTATCAAAGAGAAGACCAAGGTTTGGGAACAAAACATGAAGAAACAAATGTATAGGGATCTGGAATAGATCACTAAGGAGATTGATAGATTTGGAAAAATGATGGAGAAGTGACACCTGTCGCAGGGACACTGGGAATATCTCAGCCTCTTAAAGGACAGAAGGATTTACATCCGACAGGTAACTGCGCAATGGAATGGAGTACATACATCAATTTATTGAACAATGCAGGGCCTTGTTTTGACCTTGGGGGTGACAATTTAAGATGGTTCGGGAGGCTATCAAAAGGGGCTTCTATTGTGGCTGATACATACATGTGTTTAATCACTCTATCTAAAATCCATTTGGAAAGATCGTGGTTTCCCAAGATTTGGAATTGGAAGATCCCCATAAAGATTATCATATTTTCCTAGCTGGTTTGGAGAAACAAGATTCTCACTTGGGATAATCTATGGAAAAGTGGACATATGGGGTTGGGCATGTGTATACTATGCATAGCAGACTCTAAGACAACCGCTCATTTGTTCTTTTGTTGTTTTTTCATTATCCACATCTCGAACTTTTTTCTTGATGTTTTTAAGTTCACTTTCTGGAGGATTGAAAACTTTGAAGAGTTCATGATTGAATGGATGAAGGGCGAGCAGGAACAATGGACCCTCCCACTATTCATCATCTGGGAAATATGGAGAGCTTGAAATGGGTTCATATTTGAGGGGCATAAAGTTGAATTCTCTGGGTTAATAAATAAGGTTCTAGCTTGGATGAAGGCCACCTCCATAGATATTATAAAGCCTTACGACCGATCTTATAGGATGAAACCCATGTAATGTACTCCGCCTACTGACTTCTTTTATGGTGTTGCCTAATTGGGAATCTACGAGTGTGGTGTAGTGGTCCGCATTGACTAGACTACTGAATATCACTTATGGTGGCATGAAGACTCTAAATCCAACACCAAGGCGGAGGCTATGGCTTTATGGGGATTACTCTGGTTCGCTACAAAAGAAACATTAACTCTCTAAATATATACGGGGAATCAATGGCATTGATCGATGACATCGCGAAGACTTCTGATTTTTGCCCAGCCCTCCTCCTGGGTTTGCGCAGGAGGATCAAGCACATCCTGAGCTTTCTTATTACATACAACATCACACATATATATAGGGAAGGTAACATAAAAGTTGATAGCCTCTCCAAGGTCGGCCAGAGCTACAATTTTGTTAAAATACATTACAGATATATGGTTGAAAACATGTTCCTGGAGGAGGGATGCCTTTGCCTTCCTTGAGCACAACGTCTCCCCACATGCGGGTCTCTATATCACCATAGCTTTTTCTGATGCTTTCTATCTTTTTTACAATATGCTACAATTTTTTTTTTCCATGGTAATCAAATAATGTTTCGACTTTGTGCTTAATTTTGGACAATATCTGTTTTTATTATCTAGCTGGATAGTCTGGTATATTTTTTTTTATAGTACTCTGGTACTTACTAATCTAGCACATATTTGACTGGATAGATGATGTTATGAACCATGTATATGTACTGTTTTTATTTATAATAGAAGCAATTTTTTTTCTTCTGAGAAGAAGCTAAACCTCACAAGCTAACTCATGTTTTTTTTTCCAAATTAGCTTTCTATTTTTAAATAGTACTTTGTCTATGGAAGCATTAGGGCATTTATATTTGACGATAGGTTCTCTTTGAAACTAAAAATAGAGCATTTCCCTATCGCAATATTTTTTTATTTTGGTCCAAATTATCATGGGAATTTAGGAAGGTAATTCTCTGTCACTATATGTTTTTTTTTGCTTGAAACTATAATGGGAATTTAGGAAGGTAATTCCTCATAAAATTATAGCTTTATAATATTTGGAGTATAGATAATTTTCTTATCGTTGTACATTTTTGTTTTACTCGAAACTATCATTGGAAATGACAAAGGTAATTGTTGATCCAATTATAAATTTATAATATTTAATAACATTTTAAAATTTATTTTAACTATTTAAGCTTCAAATATTAATATTTAAAGATGAAATCTTCTGTTGTTTAAAGTCATCTTTTAAATTAAATATTTTTATCAGGATTTAAATTAATTTTTTTTATATGTGGCAAAAACATTTATAAACAAAACTAATATTTTCATTTTATATAAAATTAAATAAAAATGAAAAGGAAAAATTATTAAACATTTGAAATTGACTTTTGAATGCGGAATAAATGACGTGTCCTTTTTTTTACATGTAGCGAACTAACTATCACAACAATCCAACTAAAAGGTGATTAATACCAATGACCATTCACTCTGCACAATATATAAACAAAGTTGCATAGCTAGCATTCTATACCTCTTACTTTAATTATTAAACTTTGAAAAGTATGAAAAATAGAAATATCATTAATTTATATATTATTTAATTTCAAGAACAAACAAAATAATTGAATTTCACCTTTTTCACCTTTCGAAATGGACTCTTTCTCATCTAAAATAATAAAACTTGTCATATTGAAATGGTCAATTATTTTAAAAGTCAATATTAACTACAATTTGAAAATACAAGTTAATTTATTGTCATTGTTAAAAAAACACATTATATATATATAATTAATTTAAAATAATAATTATAATTTATAAAAAAAAATAGTAACATATTTTTGAGAGTTGAATCATGATATTTTTGAGAGTTGAATCATGACTCTATTTGTTTAGGTGGAAATATATTAGATTATTAATTTATAAAAGAGAATAAAAAAATAAAAAAAGTCATACATAAAAACTAATATTATAAAGCAATTATAATTTGTAGGGTATTTGATAATTTCCTTTTCCACATCATTAAAATGTAAAATCCCTTTGGAATTAAGGTTTTTGGGGCAACTTCCTTCCCATCTCTCAATAAAAAGATAAAAACCCAACCTATCCAAATGAAACAACCTCTTTATCGATCATAATCTTACTTTAAGCATGATGTGCCTCCCAATCAATTAGAGTGAAAAAGTACTTACATATCTCATTCTACGACATCCCATAGAGACATACAATTAATTGAAATTGTTTTCCTGGACGCTCAATATAATTTTTATGGAAAAACCACTTAAAAATACCAATGTTCCTCTTTCTAGATGTTTGAGCATGTTTGACATTAATGTTGGCTTGACATGAAATTGTTATTAAATTTATAATATTAATTTATATTATTTAGTGTGAATGTTAATATTTATTTTTGTTTATGGAAGAGTATTTTTTTTATATTATTAGGATTGTTTGAGGTAAGTTCACAAGTGGTTTTTGGTTTCTAGTTGTCTCCATGAGATTTGAACTAGTAATTTGTGAAATAATTTTTGTTTAAATTTATTGTGTAATGTGAATGCTAATATTTATCTTTGTTTATGTAAGAGTATTTTTTTTATATTATTAAGATTGTGTGAGGTAAGTTCACAAGTGTTTTTTGTTTCTAGTTCTCTTCATGAGATTTGAACTAATAATTTCATGATAATTAAGCTTTAGAAAAATTAAATAATTTACACATCAACGTAAATTATGTGTGAGGAAGTTGGGGCACACAATTTCTCTAATAAAATAGATGATCAATTAGAATACATTATATTCTAAAGACTTGGGAGATTGATGAGAATGTTGCATTGCAAAACATTAATAACATTAAAAATATTGTTACTTCTAAGTTTAAAGAAAAAATGTGGTGTGAGAAAGATTTAACAGCTATAAGAAAATTAAGATATTATAAGGAGGTCATCAACCCCACCTTGGAAGATCAAAAGTATCTCTTTGTTTTAACTAGCTCAAAGAAGAAAATTAATATAGCCAAGATTAGAACAAACTGTCATGAGCTCCATAGTGAAACGGGTCGTTGGGCAGTTCCTCAAACACCATGGATGGAAAGGTTCTGATGTCTCTATGAGAATACAAACATCGAGGATGAAAATCATTTCCTCTTAGAGTGCCCCACATACAACCACATTAGATATTGGTTTCGAAATATTTGTTGGAATACTGACCTTCCTAGCCTTTTACGATGTCAAAATTATATTGAGCTTGGGAGGCTTCTCTCCAAGCTTTTTGAACATAGGAATAAAATCTTAAATCGAACTAAATAATTTGTTTCTTTAGGTCCGCTAGACCAAAGTTTGGTCTCAGTAGAAGTTAATCATCATCATTACCATCATCATCAATAGATACCTATTATTTGAAATATAAGTAAATATATTTTTGTTTTATTATTTTATAAATTTAATTGTTTTATTATTATATTTAAATTAAAATAATATTATTAAAATTTATAAAAAAATAAGGTAGTATGAAATGTGTTAATTTATTAATTCATCAAAAAATTAAACTAATAATTGATTACAAAGAATGTTTTAATAATACATTTGTTCATTATAAATTTAAAGAACCATAAATAATATAATATAGTTTAATTATTTATAAAATAATTTTTTTAATTATAAAATAAAAAAAAATTAAATACCACACTAAGAAAGTTTATTATTATTTTTATTATTTAACCAATTTTCTTATTTCAGAATGTGTTCGGAGTAATTTAAGATCCAACTATATAAAAATTATGAACACTCCATCGTCAACCTACCAAAAAAAAATTAAAATAGTCAAACTTTTTCGATATATGTAATGCTTTATTAAAAATTCTTTTTTTATCAATGAAGGTGAGACATTTTATATTTATTTAATTGTATGTTATTTTTCTAAACCCTTTCTTTATTTATATGTTTGGTTTGTTTTTAAGATCATTATTTAAAATTATAAAATTTATCTCATATAAATATTTTTTTGGCTTTTCGTTGAAGGATTGATTTTCGGAAAAAACCCCAAAGCCAAAGCTTTATGAATTTTAAATTTACAATGTCATTAAAATAAAAATTCAAATATAAGAGACATTTTTTGTAAAAATATGTATGCATTAAAGCATGCTATAAAATAATTGTTGCGTATGTAAGAGATACCACCTTCATGAAAATATGTACGAAATATTTAACATATTCTAACTTAAAACAAAAATATGAGTTTCATAATTTGCAATAATCAAATAAACTCAATCGAGGTTAGAGAAGCTGGTCATTAATTATTAATTTATATTATTATTATTATTAATTAATTATTAAATATTTAGTCACAAATTAAATAATTATATATTTAATTATTAATCAATTAGTTATTAATTATTTATTAATATTATTATTGTTAATTAATATTAATATCATTTAATTAATTAATTCACTATGTAACATTGATCATGGTTTACAATATAATATTCGATCACGGTTGACAATGGTTGATCATCATTGGCTATGATTGACTATGGTTGACCACGATTAGCAATGATTGACAATGGTTAACCGTCATTGATATTATAAACCCAAAGGAATAATAAACCCAAGGGATTAATACTAAAACCCCAAGGGATTATGAATCCAAGGGAATAATATTAAACCCAAGGGATTAATATTATAAACCTAAGGTATATAAACCCAAAGATAAATATTATAAACAATAAAATAAACATGGCTGACCATCGTTGATTTTCATATTGAGACAGTCCTTGTCACAATGCAATGTTGGACTTTGGTTGACCATGCTTAACTGTGGTTGATTTTCATATCAAGACAATCTTTCGCACAATGTGATGTTCGACTATGGTTGACCATGATTGACCATGGATGACAATGTTTGATTTTATAAAACATTGTTGAACATGGTTTACCAAGGTTGACCATGGTTGACCATGGTTGACCATGGTTGATCATGGTTGACCAAATCATGATTGACCATGATCAACCCAAGGGAATAATAAATCGAAGGGGTTAACACTAGAATCCCAAGGAAAGAATATTAAACCAAAGGTATATAAACCATAAGATAATTATTACAAACCTTAAAATAAACATAGGTCACCATGTTTGACCATGATTGATTTTCCTATTGACACAATCTTTGTCACAATACGACATTGGACTATAGTTGACCATGATTGATTTTCATATTGAGACAACCTTTGGCACAATGAGGCATTGGACAATGGTTGGCCATGGTTGATTTTCATATTGAGACAATCTTTGTCACAATGAAATGATGAACCATGGTTGACCATCATTATCACAATGTGACGTTGGAGAAAGAGACAATGTTTGGCTTAATGTGACCATTGTTTCTATGGTTGATTTACATATTGAGATATTCCTTGACACAATGCGGCATTGGAACATGGTTGACCATCGTTGATTTTCATTTTGAGACAATCCTTGTCATAATGCAACATTAGTTGGTTTTCATATTAAGAAAATCTTTGTGTTATCAAACCAACTTACAAAAAGATAGAAAAGAAAGATGAACACCTTAGAATTCAGCCTCTTCGAGGGGGCAACCTCCTTTACATTACACAAATGAACAATTCTTCGATGATACAAATGACAAGACCTCCTTTCTATATATAGGAGTCCAAGGGGTCATAATATAATCAGAGTCGACATAAGAATAATAATGTAAGGGCACAATAATAACAATAGTGGGCTTCTATGGGGAAAAATAATAACAATATGGGGATTATAGGGGTACAATAATATAATAAGGGGGTTTTACTAAAAACAATAAGAGGTTACACTAGTAATACAGGGGCCTGACATGCCCCTCTCCTTCAAAAAGTGTTATTCTCAATGCTTGAGTAGTTCTTGATGCTTCTGTATAAAATTCTTGTCCTCCCATGTGGAATCTTCAGCAGGTAAGTTCTTCCACTTAATGAGATACTCTAAAATTGATCAATTTCGTAGTTGTCAGGTTCTTGTTTCTGTGACTACTCCAGGTTCCAATATGATTTTTCCTTCCTCTTCATGTTCTCGAAATATTGTTTGAATTGGGATATTCTGCAACTTTTGAATGAGTGGCCACACTTCTTTGTCCTTCTTCCATTCATCGCTTGCTTAATTTAACCAATCTTGTTGGAGAATAGAAATAGCACAAAACAATGCTTCCACATCCTCATCCTTTCTTGAGAGTGCATCTGCAACAAAAAATTTCTTCCCTTTTCTATAGATGATGTCAAAGTCATAACCCAACATAGTTGTGACCCATTTTTTCTGTTCTTCTAAAGATAATATTTCTTCTAAAAAGTATTTAAGACTATCATGATCCATTTTTACCTTGAAGTGTCTTCCCATTGGGTAAGGTCGCCATTTCTGAAGTGCATGTAGTATTGCCAACATTTCCTTCTCATAAATAGCCTGCTTGAGATGTAGTCGTAAAAGTACCCAATCAACTACATCAAGACTTTTTTCACTGCGATGTTGATCTAGCTGTTGTTTCATTCAATTCTGCACCAAAGTGGTGTTATCCTTTAAAACTTGGAGAACTTGTTGTTGATGCTTGATGTGATATTTCACTACTTGAACCTTTTTCTTTCTGATATGTCCTTCTATATTGAGATTTTGAGGAGTGGCAATTTCTTCCAATGCTTTTCAAGATATGGTCGGATTCATTTCTTGATGCTCAATGTGATCTTTCACGTATTGAACATTTTTCTTCTTGATATGTCATTTTATCTTGATAGTTTGAGGAGTGGTAATTCCAACCAATGGATTACAAGATATGGTTGGATTCATTTCTTGTTTCTCGATGTGATCTTTCACTTCTTGAACCTTTTTCTTCTTGATATTTCCTTCTATCTTGAAAGTTTGAGGCGTGGTAATTCTTGCCAATGCTTTACAAGATATGGTAGGATTCATTTCTTCTCTCTAGGGTTGGGTCTTGGCGTATATCCTCATCTTTTGATGTTTCTTGATCCTTTTCTTCCTCCTCTTCATATGCTATGTAAACTAATTTCTTCTCAGCACACTTATGACCTTTAGTGCATTTGCTATCACAATTGTAATAAAGACCTTTTTCTCTTTTTTCTTCCAATTGTTGTGGTGTAAACCTTGTAGGTTGTGGAAGGTTAGGAGAAGAAATACTTCCATAATTATAGTCGTGAGTGGTGAGATTCCTCGTTTCCATAATTTCACTTTCAATCCTTCTTGCCCCCCTGAATGCCTTCTCCAATGAATCAGGTTCCCAAAGGTAAACCTCATGTTGAATGTTATCCTTTAAAGTAACTATGAAGACATCAATCCTTTGCTTCTCTGGAATATCATTTACCCTTATATTCAATTTTCGAATGTCCTCAATGTGCTCTGCCATTGAACACTTTTGTTTGAGATTTATCAATTGGCTATAGAAGGTGTTTCTCTTTGTATCCTCATAATGTGTTATCATTTCCTCCATGAAAATTGACCACATAACAAGTGGTTTACGAGAACAAAGCCCTTTATACCATAAAAAATGATCTGGTTCTAAATATGAAGATGCAATACGTACCTTTTGTAATAGTTGTACGTCATGTAGATCAAAATATTACTCCATCTGTAGTATCCAATTCACCGAATACTTGCCATCAAACTTCCTCATATCACCTTTTCTTGAATTTAGGAGCTCGATCTTGAAATGACTATAACTCTGTAATTTCGACTCTTCCAGTTCTGAAATTACGACCTACAGTAGCCCTCTATTTCCTCTTTCCAATGCCACCAGTATGATCAAAATTGGATTCTCCAAGAAAGACTTATGCACAATCTCCCAAGATTACCTGCTTATAGACCTTTTAAGAAGAGCGAACTTGTATGAAGTGCCACATGTCACTATTTTGACCTTTGGATCTAAAAATATATACAGAAAAAACTACATCCCGTCCTATTTCTATAACTTATGAAATTTCAATTTGATTCTTAGAGAGACAGTTATGACAATTTTCCCAAGGTGACATGTTTGGAATGTAATTCAGGGGTCTGTAAAAACCCTAGCTTCCTCATACTATATCTCTGAAACTGTAGCGACACAGGATCGGAAATTCGGAGCCAAGGTTTAGGCTGATTCTTCTCAAACAGGTTTTTGTTTTAGCTTCTAAAGCATCATAGCGAAAATCCTATGATGACTAGTTTTAATTGAAATTCTGGAGCTTGCAAAAACCCTAACTTCCTCGAACCATATCTCCGAAAATATAGGGATACGAGCTTTGGAATTTGGACTTGAGGTTTAGTGCGAGTTCGTCTCAAATGTTTTTTTTTTCTCTTCTGAAACATCGCAGAAAATGTTAAAGAGAAAATGCCACAATGACCTATTTGGAGCAATGAAACCCTAGAATCCAAAGCTCTGATACCAAATGTTATGAAACTAGCTCACAAAAAGATAGAAATGAAAGATAAATGCCTTAGAATTCAGCCTCTTCGAAGGGGCAACCTCCTTTACATTACAAAAATGGACGATTCTTGGATGATACTAATGTCAAGACCTCCTTTCTATATATAGGAGTCCAAGGGGTCATAATATAATCAGAGACGATATAACAATAATAATGAAATGGCACAATAATAACAATAGTGGGCTTCTATGGGGAACAATAATTACAATATGGGGACTACAGGGGTACAACAATATAATAAGGGGGTTGTACTAATAACAATAAGGGGTTACGCTAGTAGTATAGGGGCCCAACACTTTGTGACAATGTGATGTTGCGCCACAGATGGTTTTCATATGTAACATTGGACCATGGTTGACCACAGTTGATTCTCATATTGAGACAATATTTTTCTCAACATGACATTCGACCATGGTTGACCATGATTGAGGTTATAAAACATGATCAACCATCATTGATATTATAAACCCAATGGATTAATAAAAAAAACATGAGGGATTATAAACCTAAGGGAACAATATTAAACCCTAGGAATATGAATGCTTAGATTAATAAACCCAAAGGAATAATAAATCCAAGGGATAAAAATTATAAGCCCAAGGTATATAAACCTTAAGATAAATTTTATAAACCCTGAAATCAACATGGTTAACGACGATTGACCGTGGTTGATCCCATATTGAGACAATCCTTTTCACAATGCAACATTGGACAATTGTTGACTATGCTATTAACAATTCATAAGTTTGTCCAAATGTAGAAATGGGCATTTGTGATATTATTATTTATATTCCTATGAGGACATTGAGTTTGAAGAAATAATGATTTAACGTAAGTATATTACGTTCATTAAAGAATAAGGAGCTTTTTAATTGGTTATAGATTTGTACTTAGATGGATAGCATATGTCCACTTTTGACAATTAAAATATTTAACTTATTAAATTGGTGTTATTGGTAAGGAAAACGTAAACACCTAAAATGGTATTATTGGTGAGAGAAATTTAAAGAATTAAATTTCTCTTCAATGTGGATTAATTTTATCAATTAATTGTCTACTTTAATTCATTTTAAGGGTTTGGTTTATTTTAGTTTTCGTTTCGATTTATTCTCTATATTTGACAACTTTGAGCTTTAGAGGCAACCCCTCTCCCTTGGCTTTGAGTTTTATTTTTGTATTTCCATGTGACTCAATTTTGCCTTAACATTGTTCTAAATTTGTCATAGTTTCTCTATCGCCATTATGCTTGTTAGGAGTGGAATGATGCAAATAATTCCTGGTCTCTTTTTGAATATATTCCACCATATTATTGTGCTTTATTGATATTTCTTTGAAAATTACTTTATGATTCTTCACACTATTCTTTGCATAAATATATGATATTGTTATAGGGTCTTTAATAAAAAAATGTTTTGTGAAATCATTATCATATATGTATACAATTTCAACATTTCAATATTGCTACCAACATGAGGATATTGTGCAAATGTAGGGTGGAATCACAAAGGAGACTTACACAAACAAATAATGTGAATATGTATGACAAGAATGTTAGGGTGTTCAAAAATAGATACATAGGAAAATAGAGGCCTAATGAAGTCAATATAGCCCTAAAGAAGCGACATGCGAGATGGAGGATGCAATGTGAGACTTGTATCTACCTTTTCCTTGACATTTTGATGTAAGAATAGTTGTGCATAATGGTTATGTGGAATGAGGATGTTACACATGTCTTTATTATGATCCTTGGGCTTATTTTTATGGTATTTACTGTCTTTTCACAAGCTACAAGAAATATGATGCGATTTGGTTTTAAGCTTGATTTTTAGTTGTAAGGTGCAAGAAATGCTCTTGTTCATGGAAGAAGTTATCTCTAGCTTTGCTCTATGGCCTAGAATTTAAGGTCATCCATGGTTCTCTTCACTCCGTCAAGCCTCTTTTTTCGTTCAAAACTATATTTAGGTTTCTTCTAGCACTCGTTTCATTGTTTCTTCTCCTTGCGATGTTATTTTATTAGTCTCATTACGATTTCGTCTCTCTAATTCAACCATTATCTATCGCTATGCAACAAACTACTAGGTTTTCAGATTGTTATCACATAAAAAGTGATCACCGAGTTATAAATAATTGGGTCAATCAAAATATGTCATTTAGAATGGATCTTTACACATTAAAACTCACTTTCACATTATGAAGTACCCTACAAAATCACTTTCCCTAAGTTATTTCCATTATTGAATTTACTGGTCCATGAGAATAATATATAGATTCATTAATTTTATATTATTATCATATTTTTATCCACTAATGTGAAAAAATTCAACATATTTTCATTCACATTTTACATTTCCATAGGAATAATGAATAGTTCAATAGAACATTATTTATTCATTATTCCTTAACCTTTTAAATCTTTTCATAGAAATAATTTATTAAATCATTATTTATAAATTATTTATAACTTATTTTACCACTTCAGATAATAGTAGTTTAATAAATTCATTTGTTTATTAATTATTTTTTATCATTTTACCCATTTTTATTAATTGACTTACTAAATTAGTATTTTTTGAGTTAATTATGTACATAAACGTTATTGGCTATTTCTTTCACCTTTTCCTCTGATCTAGATGACCACATCAAATCAAACCTAGCATTTTAATTTACATGTTGATTTTTTCTCTTATTCTAGATGACCATTATCATCATCCAATTTTTTATCCTGTGACATTTGAGTGCTTTCCACTTACTTTCCATTTCCTTTATAAGGGTTGTTGAATTGATTTTGGAGAGAGAGAGACATCACAACCACAAACAAAGGATCATTAAAGGACCATCCCAAGGAGGAGCTCCCCTTTGGCCACTCTGACGGCGAGCTTCTCAGTAGGTGCTATTTTATAATGAAATTTTCATCTTTGGGTGATGCACTTTGTTAATTTTTGTGTGATTTATATATATTTTCTGTCACTCAATTTCTGTTATTAATATTTTATGCATATCTAATAATTATACATGAATGATTACTAATTCTAGGGCCTAACCCTCATATTTTTTTATTATACTACTAGCCACAATAGAAAGGGCATTCTTTGATAATCATTGTGTAGGAAGAAATCTAGCATGGATCATCAAGGGAGAAGGGGCTTTCACCAGCCTTTGAGTTTAACGGCCAAATACTCAACAAAATGTTCTACATGTCTTTGTGTAATCCATCGAAATGGAAACATGAACAAGAATTTGGAATCCAAGAACAGAATTCGAGATTGAACAATAATTAATATCAAATACTAAAATTGAAAAAGAGGTAGGAGCTTGGGTTTGAAATAATATAAACACTATAACATGGAAATATAGGTATATGTAGACTAGTGACCTACACTGGAAACTATTTAAAACTATTGCACGTAAAGTGCTAGTTGAATGCTCTAAAACCTAGAAAAGTGATAATCAAAGGAGGTGGGAGATGAAAGATCCTCCCAAATGGAAATAAAATATAACATAAGTTCATACACATGAGGGAAGGATCACATTTATGTTTGTTCTCATGTGTAGGATGTGTTTAGGACACTCTCCATCTAGGAATCATTAGTATGTAGATATGTTCTCATATGTAGGATGTGTTAAGCACATTGTCGAGCCAAGAATTTTTATTTTGTAATTGACATGTATGACCACACAGTTCTCATGGTGAAAAAACAGGTCTCATTATCGATAAGTGGAATCCTCTAGAGAACCTATAGAAATTATTTGTATTTTAGCGCAATTTCTCTTTGATCACCCATTTTTCTAAACTCCTTTGTTTTGAAAGGTTTTTAAATTCCTTATAGACATTACATTTGGGGTGTAACATATTTTGGGAAAAAATCCAAATTGAGATATATTGTACTTAGGAAAACATAAGAGATGCAAAATATATATAACTTAATATGGATTATTTCTATATAGGTAGAAAGTCAAAAATGAATTCATTTTGAAGAAAAATAATTTGGATTTTAATGGCATGAGGCATGCCAATTCTTTGTGAGTATAAATTGTCAAAAAGAATATTGACAAAAAGGTTGAACCCAAGTGTCTCGATTTTCCTCACAACATTTTATTAGAGACATTACAAATAAAAATGTAACCTACTTTTCAACACATTGCAAGTTGAGATGTAATACACTTAGTAACACAAAAGAGATGCAGAATAGATATAACTTAATCCATGTTGAAGAAACATTATTTGGATTTTAATTGCATCGTGTATGGATGCAGGAGTAGAACTTGTCAAGGAGCGTATTAGAAAAAGTGTTGACCTCATGATAGGTCTACCTCATGTTGTAAATAAGTCATACTAATAAAAATACATGTGCAAGTGATTTAGACATAGTTAAATTTAAATGATTCTATCATAATGAAATTTAGGAATTTTCATCTTTGACCTTCTATGAATAAATATTGCATCAGAGGAGGATTCACAAGCGTTCTGAATTACATTTTTCTATGGTGAAGAATTCATGACTTCATCAAGCACCAATGTGTATATAGTACTTCCAATGGCATCAGTGTGCATATAGCACTTCCAATGGTTGTAACCTGGTTGTCCCATGAATATAGGAAAAAAATACAAAAGGGTTACATAGCCATCCTCGTCACTCCGTTTCAACTAAGACTAAATTTTTGAAAATATTATTAAAGGTTTTTAGGCGATCAACTACAAAATCACCATTAACATTATAGAGGAAAGTATGTTTTTTTACGAAAAGAAAATGTCTATTAATCAAGGATTTATCTTGATAGAAATCTCGCGTCCTCTTCCAAATAGTTGTTTTGTTTTTCTATTTAGAAATATTCACAATAAAACGTAGTAAGGCTTGTCATCTTTCTCTCTAGTAGCACCCCATCTCCATCTATGAGAAGGTCCTCCGCCTTGACCTTCCACAAATCAAAGATAGTGCTATTAAACTTCTTTATTTATAATCTAAATGGCGCCACCATTTCCCTATAACAATATATCCTTTTGCACAAGATCCCACAAAGACCCAAACTAAAAAAATGACCTTGTCCCTAATACCTTAAATATAACATGATCATGCTGTTATAGCAAATGAAAACTGGAGAAGTGTGGAATATGATTCCTACACTTACTAATGAAAGTATATTGTGTAGGAAATATTAAATGAATGGTTGTAAATGATAAGTGCAATAAAGTGAAAGATAACAAATCATTAAACAATGATTTCTTTAGGGAAAACTCGTTCAAGAGAGAAACCTCGTAACCAAAAACATGTGGAATATGATTCCTACGCTTACTAATGAAAGTATATTGTGTAGAAAATATTAAATGAATGGTTGTAAATGATAAGTTCAATAAAGTGAAAGATAACAAATCATTAAACAATGATTTCTTTAGGGAAAACTCTTTTAAGAGAGAAACCCCGTAACCAAAAACATGCTCAATGTATTATTTGACAGTTTAATGCTTATGATGTGTTATATAGTCCTAATACTTTAGAGGTTTGTGCTCAATAACAACATAAGGATTCCAAAGAAATTTCACAAGCATAATAATAATTTAAACTTAATATACTATTTTCACCTGTCATAACCAATTCATAAATCATGTATCGTTTTCCAATTATACATTTGGTAAAAATAAGCCATTAATTAACCAATTGCCTAGCATTCATTTCCTTTTAGTGAATTGTATTAATTATTTGTGACTACGTAGAGTTATTCCCTATTACTATTCAACATTTATCGTCCACTCCATATGAAATTGGAAGGTATATAATATGTCTTTGTGGAATATTATTAAGTTTGATCACTAAAAATCTATTTCATATCCAGGTCATGATTTCAACTATATATGGGTTATCTTATCCATGTTTTGTTCAAAGATCACAAGCTATTATAGATTGCTTTATCATTTCTTATTTTTACTTGATATTGAATTTTTTAGAATGAAAGTGAAGGTATTCTATACATGAAATCCTAATAACTAAAATAATGTTTATACTGCATTGTTGTGATTAAAAGCTATTTTTCTTTGTAAGTCATGATAATGATGGAGGTAATATCCCTCCTCACAATTATGGCCATGTGTTAAAAACACACAAAATAATAGAATTAATTTTGATAAACTTTTGTGATTGCATTATATTAACAAGATGTACATATTAATACATAATCTTTTAACCCTTGGTTTTCATGTTCCAAGAGGTCCCTTGGACTTCAATGACTATTGGAATTCCTCCACACCATCCCAGATGGATTAGGCATCCAACGTGCCCTACCTTAATCTGATGGGGTGTATATGAGTCCAAGAAGAGAGATGAAATACAAAAGTGTATGGAAACTAATAGCTAGATGTGCTCAAATTTTCTACGAGTGGTTGTTTAAGGCTCTGACCACAAGTTTTTGAACATGGATCGAAGAATCTATTGGAACAATTCTAAATCTAGATAGAAGTTAAAGTCTTATGCAAAGTGGAAGTGCTTCCTGATAATTGGTAGTAAAATCCAAAGTCTCCTACAGGTCGTGGTTTGAGGTAGGCCCCCAATGAAATAATATTCATGGATCATGTATCTACCATTCGCTACAACATTAAATATGGCTATGGTTAACTCTTGCTCTATGATATGGAAGTTGGCTTTGGTTTAAGTTGTGTCTAAGGCTCACTTGATATTTCTTCATAGCCAAAAATTGAACATCAATTCCCCCCCATGTTAGTTACAAGGTGAGAAGATGAATATATCTCCATTACGAGATGTTTCAATACTTAATACTGAACTCATTGATATGACCTAAATATAGTCTTGGTTATTAAAGACCATTACCAAGAAGTTATCCATCCCACGTGAATCTTTGTTCTTGATGGAGTCTCATGTATGGAACATTTTTTTGAATGATGAATATGTTTACTGCAATGCTCAAAAGGGTTAAGATCAAAGTACTAGTCTTTCGCATGGCTAACCTGATCACAATGTTGGCATCTACATATCTGAAGTGGTTTTGGAAGAGGAGGAAGATGTGGGACAAGTGAAGAAGAATCATCGTAAAGAAACCTACGACTCTAAAACCTAATGGTTTAGAGTAACCTGGAATGTGAAAGGACACATCCTTTTCATACCCAAGGTTATTTTTTCTCTTATTGCTCATAAATTCTTTCCAGGGTCTAATGGTGGGCTTGGGAAGTGTAATCTAAACCATTTCATCTTCATGCAAATCTACTCCTAAAATGGCATCATTATTTTAATAAGGTATTGGATGTTGATAAGAATTCATCTAAAACTCAAAAAGTGAATTGTTCTGAAAAAGAACCAGTCCAAAATGATGACTCTTCTATTGTAGTTCATCTCATTGTAGCTGAGATTAAAGTTAGAGAAACTTAATATTCTCTTGTAAATGTTGGAGATAGATTTTAATATCAACAAGAGTTCCTTTGCTGATTTTTACTCTATCCTGAAGAGTAAAGTGTAATAACGTTTATAGGAACTCTAATAATTCACCAATTCAAGACACTTTTCAAGCAAATGAAGTGTGTTGATGATACTATTGTTGGGAATCACGGTTGTCGTTAGACGAAAACCCACAGGTGTTAGTCAACAATCGCATCGCTAGAGACAAGGATCTATGAGAGGCGGTTAGTCCATGTCACAAAAAACATGGGGAACTTTTGTTTATCCAATGTCCAACAATGTCCCCCCATCGTGAGGCGAGTGTGTATCGAACTTGTGACCTATGCTCTAATACTACTTGTTGGGAATCATGATTGACGTTAGACCAAATCCCATAGGTGTTAGTCAATGATCGCATCGCCAAAGATAAGGATCCACGAGAGGTGGTTAATCCATGTCGCAAAACACACAGAGAACGTTGGTTTATCCAATGTCCAACAACTATTAGACCATTCATTAGTAAACAATCAACCTTTAGTTTGTAAAATTCACTAATACATATCACTATTATAAAATAAGAAAAGAAAGCCTGTCATAAAATTTGTTTCAAATGTCAAAGAGGGCTAATATTGAGAAGCTAACAATGTTTTTTTTAACTGGAATGAGTAGATTTTTATTTAAATATTGCACGCCCGTTCGCAAGTAAAATTGGGATTTTACATAGTGATTTCCAACCTTCTACGGATAGGTGATACATCATTTGGTTTGCATAACCTCTATAAAAGTGTTCTCTGCAGTGATTACAAAAATTTCCATTCACAGATATCTTATCACTGTAAATTCTACAAAATTGAAGTAACAAAATTTGACATTTACATTTTGTCATTTGATAATAATGTAAGAATAGAAAAAACTAAAAGTCTAGAGGCACTAAACTGTTCAAGTCCAACTCAGTGGAGACAACTTTTCCATTCTTATATAGGTATTGTTCAGTGGAGTCCTCATTGTTATTGTTGATCTCTGCTACCGTGAGTTTCAACTGCTCAATTTGCTGATGCAGTGCTTCCACTTCATCCTCCAGCCAATGGATTCAGACCCTTTTCTCTAGTCGTGTCTCTTACATTGTGATATTCTCTTGCTATTGAATGCACACGTTGCACTACAAAGTCGTCAAGCCTTCTATAAATTGCAATTTCTCTTGCTCACAAGTAGTGAATGTTGGCCAAATTCTCCTTTCCACCTGACCACTTCTAGCACCTTGTCGACCCCACCTCAGCCTCTGGCTCCCCCAAGAGCTAGACCATGGATTTTCTTCTACACTTTGTCCCCTCAAATCCATCTTCTGACATCATAGAATTGCACAATTATTTATGTTCGCCGAGAAGTCCGGGATGCCCTTGACCCACAAGTCCACCTTACGGGCCAACCACCCCACCCTAAGGATTTTTCTGAAGACCCCCTCACATACCAAAAGATTAGAAGCATTCTCACCAATAGAAAACTCAGAGCCAAATGAGATCAATTGGGCTTCCCAATTTAGTGGAATATCATTATCAACCCCAAAAATTGCATCCTACCCGTCAATTACAATCAGGCCCACTGCACCATGATTCTTCTCCATCTTGAGAAGACTCACTTTGACTGAAGTGTCAAAGACTACCAGATTCTAACAATATTCCCTCTACAGGTCATTGTCCAAAATTTTCCTAAGGGTCTGATCCAAATACCCCTTCTAGATAATTCCCAACACTGCACTATCCCTCATACCAACCACAACCCTTAGACCCGCGAACCCCTGCAACTCCACGCTCAAAAGTTTCGACTCACCAAGCTCCCATGATTTCTTCCGAGTAATCCAGTCCCCACAACAAACAATCAACGACCTTAGCTTCAACCTCAAGGCCCACGTGGAGGCCACCAGAGTATGAAGGAGCATTAACCCATGCAAAATTCTCTGACCATTGTTCCTTATATGGCAGTAACAGTGCTGTGAGATGTTGCAGTCCCTATTGAGGGGGTTGATGGGGCTATGATCCCAATGATCTTCCATTAATTCCCAGCCTTCTGGCTTAATTTCCTAACATTGATCCTTGTCATTCATTCTCCTTTTGAGTTTCCTCCCACGAGTTTTTAGGATTGATATGTGTTTAGGAAATAAATGTTTCTCCTCATTTCCCCTTATCCTTCATAGATAACCATGTTGAATGAATTGAAAACGTACCGAGAGATCCCTATTATTAATAGAGATGGTACCTAAGTGATGATAACAAACACGTTTTAGGTGAAATCCTAGGATGCACTTACCACGAGGCTCCTGAACAAGCTGGGGAATGCAAGGAGATGCTATATGGGGCCTAAGTGGCGGGGGTGAGAGGTGGGAAAGGAAGGGGAACATGACGGAACAAAGGGGAGATGAGAGAGAACATAAGAGGGGCAAGACAAAGGAAAATAATGGGGAGAGTCATAGGGAAGGGATGAGAAGGATATATCGGGGAGATGGGGAGAAAAGGGAGGGGGAGGGAAGGGGCAGGGGAGGGAGAGGGATAAGGGGAAGGAGATGAATTTATAATAAAATTCCATAATTATAATGTTTGATATCTCCTAAGCAAGGCTTAGAGCCACCTCCACTATCCAGGAATTGTAAGTCATTAACTAAATTATGGGATACTAGTCATTCTCATGACATCATTCACCACGCTCCTTTATTCTATCAATTGGCAATCAAGGTTAACTTGTTTGTTCACTTCCTGATTATTTCCTCTTAGAATATGGAGGAAGGCCACTGAATCGAAGGACGGGATGATCCCTTTTGATCTATTGATAATTTTGTTTAATATTATGTTTTTCGCAAATGAGGCATAGTTCATATGCCGTATTATAATCATGGAGTCTCCGAGCACTTGTAGGGTTTTTATTCCTTTCTTTTAAGCCTAGGTGAGGCCCAGAAACAATCCATACACTTCAACTTGATTTTTTGTCTTCCATCCAATCCCCCAAGAATATCTATCTTCAATGATTACTTCAGGATTAATGAGAATCCCTCCCCATCCTACCACCCCAGGCTTACCTTTCGATGCCCCATCGAATTGAAGGGTCCATTTATTTGTGGACCTGAGCCAGTCCATCAGAGCTTCTAAGGACAAACTCAGAATCCACTTCACCAGGGAGGTAGAACTGTTCCTCGGAGCCTGAAAGGCTAGGGAGACACCTAGGGAACAAGCTAGGCAGATTTAATCTTATCCAAAGATGGATTAGAATCTGGTTTGTGCAGTTCCATAGAAGCTAAAACGACAGTCATGGTTATTACCCTAGTCGTAGGCCAACCATTTTTAAGTATTTCCTTATTTCTTGCTAGCCATATTTTCCATTAGACATATTTCGAAAGAGGGAATCATATTTCTTTGAAAATACTTTTGGCCTGAAGGGAGCCAAATAGGATTTGGGCCAAGAGCTAAAGAAGATCAAGGGGTCCAAAGGCCAAATTGTTCTACAAAAAAGAGGCCCAAGGATCACAACACAAACTTCTTTAGTCACATGACAGTGGAGAAAGAGGTGGGGGATTAACTCCTCCTCAAATTCACATAACATGCATCTTGAGGGGCCGATCAATCCCTTATTCTGAATACTTTCCATTGTAATTTTTTTTTTATGTGAAAGTAGAGAGTAGAAAAAATTGACTTTTGGGATGGCATTCATTTTCCATATTTTCCCCCAAATAGAGTTTTCTGGAGGTATTTGGGAGTTTAATAGCATGTCTGAATACCCGAATTTTACTGTGTAACTGACATTCTTCCAACCCCACTTGTCTGCCTATATCAGGGCTATGGGGTCACATCCCCTTAATTTCTTTAAAAGATTTTCTCTTTTTATGATATTTTCTAGCTTCCAGCCCTTCCAACCTCCTTGTTGGCTCCACTCCATAATCTAGCTCAAATTTTCCTTCCCCCTACTGCACAAGAAGTTTTCGAGATTCATTAGTGATAGGTCAGAATCGAAGGGCTAGAGCCCCATAATTGAATCAAAGAATATTTTTGTGGAGGTTCCATTTCCAAAATTTTTCTTATATTTCTTGTGATAATATCCATGGAGGAGAAGATCATTCACCATATGGGAGAGCCCATACAAGAGTCCTCCCATTCCCCATTATCAATTTGCTGGGATGGATATTTAACATTTATCACTTGGGACCACCATTGACTTGTCTTTTTGATCAAACTCCAGTACATTTTTTCTCCCATTGCCATGTTAGATATCTCTGGATACTTGATTCCTAGACCTCCATTCTATTTTGGAGCTCTGACTATTTTCCAATTTATTAAATGATATTTCTTTTTTCTTGTTTCCCTCCTTCCTACATGAATTTTCTTATATATTTTCCCATTTCATAAAGCACGCTCTTGGGGGCTTGAATGAAAATAAAGTGATACAGAGGGATTGTCGACATGACTAACTTAATGAGGATTTCTCTTCCAGCATAATTAAGCCAAATACCACCCTAGTTTACAATTTGTGTTTTTATTTTATCTTGCACTTTTTTCCAAGCCTATGGTGTAGCATGCCTTTAGATGATTGGGATCCCTAAATAATTGAAATTATTCCACTCCCGGATTACTTTGAACCCGATGATTTTTTCTATATTTTTTTCCTTATGTCTTAAGATGTTCTAGCTATAGATGTGGCTTTTTTAATCATTAGTGGCTCCCTCAGAAGCACTAAGAAAAATATATAAGACTCTCTTAAAATGGTGAGCGATTGTGTTCGAGGCTCCTCCCATCATAATAGTATCATCTGCAAACTGCCCGTGATTTATACGTCTGATGCCTTCCTTGTAACCAATGCCAAGGAGGTTGAAGGAGACTCTTTCAAACTCCAATTTTTTACTAAGGGCATGCGCCATGATAATGTATAAAAAGGGAGAGAGGGAGCACCCTTTTCGGAGGCCCCACAAGTCTTTGAAGAATCCAACGTCTCTTCCGTTTACCAATAGAGCAATCCAAGGGGAGGCAATAAAAAGATTTATCCATATGATGAAGGTCTCATCCAACCCCATTTTCCTGAGAACGTTTAACAGGAATCCATGCCTAACCCAGTCAAAGGCATTTTTCATGTCCAACTTTATAATCATATCTTGATCCCCCCTGCGCCAGCTCGAATCTAGATGTTTCTAGATCAGGATTATATTATCGAAGATTTTCCTACTTGGAACAAATCCGCCCTGGTTTTTAGAGATCAGAGAGGGAAATAAAGGCTTAAGGCAACAGGAAAGAAGCTTCAAGAACATTTGGTAGGAGACATTGCAAAGGGAAATAGGGTGGAATTTGGAGAATGAGGAGGGGTTCAATTCTTTAGGGATTAAGGCCATAAAAGAAGAGTTTATGCCTCGCCCCATCGCAAATATTTTGAAGGACTATCCTGCTAGTCTGCAAAGATATCTCTTGAGAACATCCAAGAAAGAATGATAAAAGCTTGTTTTGAGTCCATTCGGGCCCAACGATTTATTTGGGGGAAATGAGTAAATTACATTTTGAATTTTCTCAAATGTCGAGGGGGAGGTCAGAGAGTGATTCCACTACTCTGTCACCATTTGAGGGATGCTCTCTGGAAAGTAGTCTTCATTGGCAAGATCCCAAGTCTTATCCTTTGTATACATAACTTTTAAATGTTCCACTGCTTCTCTTTTGATTTCCTCAAACTTATTGATGGTATCCACCCCATGCATTATCTAAGCTATATTATTTTTTGATTCCCTTAACTTGGATTCTTTGTTGAATAATTTAGTGTTCCTATCCCCTGCCTTAAGGAAATTATTTCTGGATTTTAGTCTCCAGTATTCCTCTTCCTTTCTTTGGTTTATGTGGAGAGCCTTAAAAGTTTCTTCTTTCTTATAGAGTTCTAATTCCTGTATTGACATTGTTTCCATTCTCCCTTGGATTGAAGAAAGTTTCCCTCCCATGTCTTTGATTTTGTTCTGTATTTCAGATTGATGATCAGTTAGGCACTATTTGATGTCACCTTTCAGTCTACAAATCCTGGACACCCAGATGGTGATTAGGCTTCCATCAATCCAACTAGCCCAAGAGAGGGAGACCATTTCTAGGAAATTGGTGGATTCCAACCAAAGAGGAGATAATCGAAATGGGATAGGGCCCAAATCTAAGGCTGAGAGATCGACAGGCTGATCGGGCAGTGGTCTGAACTTGCCCATGGAAGGATGGAGGATTTGAGGCTGTAATTTAGGGTTAGGATGCTTTCAGCAACAAGGATGCAGTCCAGTCAGGCCACTATATGGTTTACCCCCCCTCTTTTGTTAGTCCAAGTATACATAAATTTTTGAGGTTTGACATCGAAAATGTTTAGGTTTAGAATGAGGTCCTCCATGTATTCATGTATTCTTTTTGGGCATCCTGGATGATATAGCCCCCGCTTTTTTTCATGGTTTCCCATTGTTGTGTTGAAATCTCCACAAAAAATGCAGTTATGCCCGAACTCTGTGTCTTTTAGCTCTATTAGTGAACTCCAGTGTTCTTGTTTTTCCAAAAATGTGTGGGAATGTATACATTTACCACTATGAAGGGATGTTGATTCTCTTTTATTTTGAAATTAGTTTCTATCTAATGAGTTGTTTTTAAGGTACATATCAGTTGTAGCTTCGACAGATTCTATAATGTAAAGAGGCATCTTGATGCTCATTTTGAAATGACTGATTCCAGATTGCGAGTGTTCCATTTTTTTTTTAATAACATTGATAGACTCCTCATCCAGCTTGGTTTCTTGTAGGAGGATGACATCTTGTCTTTCTTTACTGATTAGGCATTTCACTTTTGTAATTCCTTTTTCATACCCCAGGCCCCTACAATTCCAAGATATGATATTCATTAATCACTTTTTAAAGTTCCCTGCTCCCTTTCCAAGGCCTGTACTGTTTCCTTTTTTTCCTCATCCTCCTTTGTTCCCTGCGCTTGTTAACTAACAGGGAATATTGTGCTGGACTCCCAAATCTTTGTATTTCTCTTTTTTCTCTCTTGTGACTTCCTTGTTTGTTTTTCTTCATGTTTTCTTCCCTTTTCTAATGGGTTGCTTCAGGCCTGCCTCCACCCCCCAGGTCTATCATCAACATAACTCATCTATGCTAAAGGTCTCAGGCCTTCCGTAGATGTCAGGAACCCTTCCACATCTTCATATTCCTATGATGATTCATCAAAATTGCTATGAGTGTCCGGGCTAGAGGTTGGGCCACAAAAAGACAATTAGATTAGTTTCTTTATACCAAAATTAGTTTATATAAAAAACTTCTTTATTTAATGCAATGCACTCTATGAAACCCTTTTGAAAAATATCTCTTTGGAATTATCAATGATGTTTCAAAAGGGGTTCAACCCAATCCCGTAGACACACCAATTCTACCAATATTGATTAATTTCATAATGATTCCAATAATAATCAAAATGTTTTTTGACAAATGCACAAAAAAATTTGGGAATTAGATGATATCCAAATTCTTGGATTCTTGGTTATCGTAACAAATCTCGGGTGCTTGGAGATATTTTTGAATTGAATCAATTATTTGATACATCATGTCACATTAAGAGGATAGAGTGGATGATTGGTAGACTTCCACTCCAAAGTTGTTTGCAATCACCAGATTTTCTCCACTAATAAGTGAAAGTGTTGTTTTGAATGCACTAATCATGATTTAGATGTCGTAACCCTCCATGGAAAGCCTCCATGGAAAGAAAGTGGTGGATTGGGTTTGCATTATAATGGAACATAATAATATAGATCAAACCTATATTATATAATATGCAATAAAATATTTGAAAGAGTTCCTTTAGAAGATCAACCACCTTCACAATGAGCTTGAATTTCCATTTCACGGACTTGTTTTACATGGCACATCTAATTTTTATCCTTTAACACTTACAACACCTTCTTTTTATATAATGGAATCATTTTACAAGTCCTTATCACAATTATTCTTTCATTTATCGAAGCATACCCTAGTATCAAAAAACTCATAATCGACAACATTAACAAGACTTTTGAAATACTTCAAAATGATTGGCAGTGGCATTTACTAGAGTCCCCAATGCAACAAAGGTGGTGATATAGTATCTTGAGAGATATGATTTATCTAAGTGTGACTAAAATCACATAGAGGAGAGGAGCCTCAATTCAAATCCTACTCCAGTATTAAAATTTATCATAACATTTTCTAACTCGTCTCACCCTTCAATCCCTAGCAAGCACTCTAAATACTTCATGTAATTCAACTTAGAACTATTATTTCTAGTGTAGAGATTGAGACCTTAAATGTTGTATTTAGAAACTAGAATTATTTTATTATAAAATAGTATCTCTAGTAGTTATCAACATCAAATTCCTATTTCCTACATTATTTTATGCCCCCATCATCTCCAACAACACTCTAGGATGTTTTGTGCTATTCTATAGAAGATGGAAGTAATTCAAAAGATCAGAAGTGGATGGAGTTTGACAATTAATTCTCAGTCACTTTAAGGTAAGAAAATAAGGCTCGAGAAATTCTTTAGATAAATTAACCATGACTAGTTGGGTGACTCTACAATTTGATTAAACTAGGACATTTAGTTTGTAGACAAACCTTGAATATCACATGTGTGACCCATGCCACCTTTGCTCTTTTGTAGAGTCAATTTAACTTTGTTAAACAGAGGATATGCCCAAGCATAGTAGAGAAGAAAGGCTTGATGATGGAAGATACCAAAGAGAATGTGGGGAACCTATTGAGAGAGAGAGGTTAGGTCCATTATAGGGTTTTGGTGTCCAAGGTAATAGTTATGATGAGCAAGAGCAAAGTAAGTTAGTTCAAGCCAAGAGCAATATGTTAGAAGAGGGGATTAGATGTGTAGAAAATATGACGAAGAATTAGGGCCACAATTGTAGGAAAGATCATGGCTGAAGAAACACACATATTAAGAAAATGACAGAACTCCTTTGATAGGTCAAAGAAAGGCACATAGTCGAAGCGAGGAAAACATGTTATAGAGTTCATGGCTACAAAAATATGGCTCACAAATAATTAGGCAAGATAAGAATATGCCTACTCTATTACCATGTTAAAAACACTGAAAAATAATAGGCAAAATTTAATACCATATTAAACTCGTGTGATTCTTAGACTTCAACGATTGTTAGAGTTCCTCCACACCAACCCCAACCCCAACCCCAATATATTAGTCATCCAATGCCATGAATACACACAATTAAGCATTTTCATATCTTAACAACTGAAGTAATATTTATATTGCATAGTTGAGATTATAAGTGACTTTTTTTTGAATTCGTGATAATGATGGAGGTAATATACCTCCTCATTTTTATGGCCATGAATAGAGTTATGCACATGAAATTAAATATTGTTATAAAAAAATTCTATAGCATTAAACTACCTTGTAAAGAATAGTGGTGTGCATGTTTTCTTCTCATAGAAAAGAAGGTTAAATTACACTCTAAAATAATTATGGATGAAAACTTGCAGTACTATTCAACCAAATTATATATTTCCACTAACTTACCAAGTTATTGATCTTTATATTTGATTTATATCTTTATAATGGTATTTTAAAACATCATGAATATTGATGCCAATAAAATCTATGGGTCTTTATAATAGTATTTTTTAAAAATTATAAATACTAATATTTATTAAATTGATAGGGATTCATGTTATGGATCAATAGTTTATTGCATTCATTTATAAAGGAGGTCTTAAAATTGTGAACAATAAAGTGATTATATTTGAGGTATTCATGGTGTTTCGAGGAGGATAAGTATTGGGTGTATAATAATGGGCATTATGTAAAAATAGGGGATATTTGTTAAAAATAGGGGTTATTTTTATTAAAACGATGTATTGAGAGGGAGTTTAAAAAAATAAAATTTTGATATTTTTATCACTATGTAATGAGGTTAGAAGTATTTTTTGATATCTTATAAATGTATAAATTATGTCGCAAGTTTACTGAATATTATTCTTATGATTAAAGTAGAAAAAAAATATATTTCTTTCAGTAAAGAAGTTTAGAGAATGGGGACAAATAATATTGCTAAAAATTTATAATCCCCTAAAGTCATTTTAATCCTATAATCTATTACAACTAATCCCATTTTTTGCATCAACACATTTGAATGACTTCTCTTCATTTGAAATCCTAGAAAGATAGAATATGATGGTAGACAAAAATATGACATTGATTTTGTGTGAGGCTAAGTCCCATCCACAAAAAATTAACAGACACAACACATACATTTAGGATGTAATAGAGTTTGTGTCATTTTACTTTAGTTGTTATGATTGTATAGAAGTTAATTTCACCCTACACTCACTTTTCACTTTTATAAGGAAAAAGAGGTAATGAAAATAATTGAAAACCAGTTCATCCTTCAATCATGCCCCATTGGTCTGTAATCACTTAATGTATCTAAGTGGGATGTTGTTTTCCATTATATTAACGAGATACTAACTTTCACCATGGAATTGGAGGTGTTGGAGAATAATGGAAATATCCATAATGTCATTGTTTCTTTTTTCATCCATAAGCACATCAAGGAATTAGTTTATATGGGCATAGTATGGTATGTTGAATTAAGGAAAATCATGAGTTCCTAGTCAAGCATAAGGAGATTAGAAACCTGGGTCTCAGATTTTGGTTGTCTTTGTTGGAAATTATGCTAGTAAGCTTTGTGCAAGGGATTTTGAGTACATGGATCTGTAGCCATGATTTATGCTAGGAAAACTCTTCATATATATGTTCTATATCTATAATAGTTGTGCCTATTTTTAATAATGTTGGTTTAAAAGTAAATAATTGGGATAAGAGAGTTCTACTGAGCATTGTTTTCTTGTATCTTTTTTTTTTTATGCATTTGAGTTTTATTATTTGGTTAATGGATTCTTACCATTTGAAATTGGTTCATTTGACATTCATGCATTTGAATGAGAGGATATTAAAATCTATTGAATAATAGAATATTGGAAGCTATTCTTTTTATGTAAGTAAATGCACACTGATCATTTGAAGTTAAATGACCAAAATAAGGTTTTAGAAAGAATTATTTGTTTCTCTTCATTTTGGAAGCACTTTAGGCTATAAAAATTGGTTAGGGGTATATTCTTAGTTAAGGAGTGTAGTGAGCTCAATTTGTTGGAAAAAGGAATATTTGATCTACAAGTAAAATGGGTATATTTGATAAATTTATAGTTTAGATACTAATTCAAAAAATAACATTCAATATAATTGAAATAAAATGGATAAGTATAGGGTCCTAATAAAAGTGTATTTTTTTTATTCAAATGTCCCAAAATTTCAAGAATAAGATTCAATAAAATCCTCTTGGGACATGTTGTAACTATATATCAGTCAATGTCACCGATTAATAAGATATTTTTGAGGAAGTTTTGCAATATGAAGGTGATATAAGAAGAGAAGTAGTTTTACATCTTGATAAGTTCAATGCACCTATAAATCAATTTTATTCGAAGGATTGAAAAGTGATTGAGCAAAGAAATTAATGATCTTATCATGTAATGCCTAGGATTCATGGGAGAATTTTGTAATATCCTAGTATGCTCAAAGAAAAAGATTCGAGTGAATTGAACTCCTCTCGGCTCCTCTGCGGCTAGGGTTTCCTTAGTCGCCTAAGTATTTATGCATAGATGAGCCCCCCATTTTATGACTCCATGCAACCATATCAATTTTCATGGAATATTACTCATTTGGTTAACAAATTCGTAGATATGAAGTTGTTTAGCACCCATTTCTGAAATCTGAGAAAATGTCATTGACACCTCGTAGTAAGATCTAAGTTCGTTTAACCCGTCATTCATTGCTCATGATTATAAGGGAGTTTAGAACCATTATACTGAAGTGTATACCAAATTCATTCTTTGTATCATGGAAAAATTTAGGGGTAATATTCACAAGTGGGCTAATTTTCCATGAATTTTCCATAAAAATATTTGCCAATTTCAATATTTTATAAAAAAGATTAGCCCAAATTTTGCAATATAAAATTATTTTACCTTAAAAATTACCAAAATTTTATAGAGAGTATATATAAATTCATTATAAATTTGAATAATTTTACAAATACATCAATAAATTTTTTATAGTTTCAATATTAGTGACTAGTGAGATTCACCAATGTTTCTAAACTTCAAGATAATTTTCCATCCTTAAAATTTTCCCTGCTTTGTATAGCTCTGAGCTTTTGGTACTAGAAGTTAATTTACTATTAGCAATCATCAGGAGGATTTTCGAGTTGTTTTATTAGTTTTGTGCTTCATGTAGTTACAATGAGTGCCCTAAATAAATTTGTGAAGAAATAAGAATGAAATCCATCTTTGGATATGGGGTTTCTCTTCTTACCAAAAGCGAATGTCATATTCTTGAAGGAAAACGAGGTACTAGGAAAGTCCTTTGGCCTGTGGCCAAGTCTTAAAGTTTTTAAAGACTAGGCCTTTTACAACTTGGAAAATTATGATCCCAAGAACATCTTCTGTTGCGAAAATGGATATTATTTATTTCTCTTTGCAAAACAGGAAGACGTAGACCAAATCTATAAAATAGGTCCCTATTTCATGGGCACCAAAGGTTTGTTTCTCACTCATTGATCTCCTTAAATTAATCTAGTGATGGAGGTCTCATGTGGACATGTGTTTATTAGATTACCTTTTGCCCCTCTACTTTGTTGTAGTGAAGGAATTTTTAAGGCCATATGAGATAAGATGGGAAAATATATTACCTATGATATGGAAGATGAGAATAATTATTTGTGCCCCTGAATTTGTGTTGAAATTTATTTCTCCAAAGGACTCCTTAAGGCAATTCAGCTCAAATTGGATAGGTGTTCTCATCTATTGCTACGAGTATGCACACTTTGTGAAAGGTTGTCCAAAATATCCAGGTTCTTGAAGCTTCGTGACTCCATCAACTCCTCTAGAGCAAGGAGAAAAACATCAAGGATTCAATCTCATTAAAAGGAAACACAAGAAGCAAGGAATTAAAAAAGTGTAGATTTGTAAGGATGATCCTAAGCATCAACCACTTTCCAAAAACAACTTTAAAGTCCTAAATGATTCTAAAGAATGAAGTGAGAATCTTGAGGCCCAAGTGGATCATCCAAATAACCCTATTCCAAAGGTCTCTATTGATTTGAATTATGAATAATATCCATATTGTTCCCCTCCAATAGATGTGGTAAAAATTTCCACAATGATCTCCATACTAAAATATGGAAAAGCTATGAAGGTGGCCGAGAAGAAGTGCTCCTATTAAGATGTGCATTAAAAGAAACATTCATCTGTATTGGTAACAAGAAGAAAGAGAGATCATAGTGTAAAGAACTCTAGTCATGACTTGGATGGGTCAAGTAGTGGGTCATCCTTTAGTATTTTATAGAAATGTATTGTTTCTACATTTTTCTTTGTAAACAATTTGTTAGAATTCAATATTTCTATTTTGTAATGGTAGGAATAAAAGCCTGAACACTTATTATTGGAATTTTTCCTCCCTTCTCTTATTGGGAGTATGTTGATATCTTAACTTTTTTGAGTGTGTCATTAACCAAAGAAGAATATATTGTAATTGACTTCCTGAGTAACTATTCCATCTGGATGCATATTTTAGTATAGATCCTGCTCATTTTTGTTTTAAAAAAAGGATATTGTGACCTATCCTTATGAGAGGATTGATATGGATTGGATCATTATATATTTTTTCATCTATCTTGATGCTTTTAGAGTGGAAAAAGTGGAGTAATCATCTCACAAGACCAATTTTAATGGTGATACCTAGTTTGGAAAATTGTCGTCTAAAACCTTCCAAGAGCATTTTGAGGCATCAAACATAAATTTATATGCGTAAAATTTTTCTTCTTTAGCATTGTGTCTTTTTTCATATTCTACATATGATACCTTCCTAATTTCATAATAGTTTCCTCAATCGGACTCTATATCCAAAAGTTATTCCATTTAGAAGTTTACCTTCCTATTTTGTCCACCATAATTCGAGAGGATGCCACATCAAACCCCATTATTCATGGTAACATGGTTAGCCATGTGATTATGATGAAGAATACTCTAGAAGAGTCTATGGTGTAACTCTAGTTAAGAGTTGAGGTAGACAAACCTAACCATTAGTGGGCTATCAGGCTGTGTTATAACCAGGCACTAGGAGGAAAAGGGGTTCCATTCTTTTCAAGTGCATTTATTCCATAGATTAGAAAAATATCCAAGAGGGATAGGATATATAGCACACATAGATGACACGTGCACTATAGTATCCTACAAGCCACATGTCATACTTCTTTGTACTTGCAACCATTTTCTATTCAATGAAAGAGAATAAAGGAACCCCACCTTCCTGCTGGGCTTTCTCCCGAAAGGGTTTCTCGGGTTATATCTTGTTTCAAATCATTGTTTGTGAGATTTTATTTCATTTTTTCTATTTTATACAAAATTTTAGTTTGCATGTATATTAAATTAATCACAATATATAGATCCATAAATCTAAAGATAAATAAAACCATAATAATGTTCATTTAAGATTTTTTAATATAAATTTATCATATTTGTTGTGAGGAACAATCTAGTGGAATATCCATAACATATTACAGACCATATTGGTATCATAGAAGGTTTCTTTGGGTATATTGTGGATATTTTCATGGGATCTATATTGGTTAAGCCAAAAGGTGTAAAACCTTTATCATGCCCAATAAATCTATGAATAACCCTCCTAATCCTGCGGAGGGGAGGTTTTCACGACTGGAATCATAAGTTGCAGATGTAAGCTATAATTTAAATCTCCTCTTGTCAGCCGTCAACAATAAGATCAAGCTACCTAGAGAAGATATGGGTTCTAACGTAGACGACAGATAAGAGAGGATATCAGAAGATTGACTCATTATAAAATTCAAGAAATAGGATCAATTGTGAAAAAACATTAAGAGAAGAAATTGTCACAATGGGCATTGAGCAAACTCATTAGGCAAACTAGTCCTCAACATAATGAGTTTCAAATAAACCAGATAGACAGCGTCAGGATATACGCAATCCACTACATAGGAATATCCAGAAATTCAGAGTGATAAAACAAAATCTTATAGAACTTAGAGAAAACAAGGAACTAGTCAAGGAAGGGACATGAAGAAGATCAACCCAACCCTAGTGCCATGAACCATTCATAGTATACATAGCCATCTATAGAAGAAATTAATTTTATTCAATCCTTGATTGGTGGATGAGGCTTTTGTACAAGCATGAAAATTGGAAAACATAGGCCTAAACAAAGGGAAATCATATGGATCAAAGTATGAGAAACAATATGATTCTAAAGAGGGGATGAATAATATGAAAAGGGGAAAGGATAAAATTATGGTAGCCATCACACACAATTGGAAGGATTACAACAACCACTACAATGATTGCAACATTGATGGCCATACAAAAGAGAAGTGTTGGAAGTTTCATATAGAGATTAACCCGATGAAAAAAAATAAAGAAAATAAAAAGAATAATATAATGGCCATGAATCCGAGAAACAAATATGTAAGCGTATCAGACATGGATCAAGAGATTGTTTATATGTCAGTGTAGAAGGAGGTGAATCTGATTATCATTTAGCAATGAGAAAAGAAATAAATGACCAAACTCTTCCACATAAATATAGAGGTCAAAGAGACAAAGATTGATGTTATATTTGACTTAAGGTCACAACAAAATGTCGTTGCAGCAAAGCTGGTCAAGAAATTGTGATTGGAAATTCATGATCATTCAAGCCCATATCCATTAGGATGGATAGATAAGGAAGTATGGTTAAAGGTGCACATCTCACATTTGACATAGATGCCAGAGACATTAAAGAAGCACCAGTTGCTAGAAAATCTTAAGAAGTGTGAGTCTGCATAGAGAACGTTTTTAAGGTGTGTGATAGTTGTAGGAATGATGAAGATGTATCCTACCAAGTTGGAGGTCATCATGAAATGACTAGTGCTTACCAATTTTTCTGAGGTTAGAAGTTTCATTGCGGTGGCATAGTACCTAAGGAAATTCATAGCCTTATTTTCAGTAGTAGGATCACCACTCCACACCATAATAGCAAATGGAAAGAGTTTCTAGTGGGAAAACAGTTAGTAGAGGGCCTTGGAGGAGTTAAAGAAGATTATTTGTTAAGGACTAGTTCGAGTAGTACCAAACTTGTAGCAACCCTTTGTGGTGGAGACATATGCGAGTGGGTATGCTATGGGAGTGGTCTTGATGTATGGAGGAAGGCATGTATGTTACCATTATGAAGTATTTCATGGGGTGGTTATTAACTACTCTATATATGACAAGCGTATCTATCGCCTAGTGCAATCTGTGAAGAAGTTGAGGCACTACCTAAGGGGAGAGGAGACAGTAATCCACATTGATCACTAGTCACTATAGTGTTGGAAAATATATCTCGTTTCAACCATCAACTTTATCATTGTACTCATGTTAATATATGTATATTATTTTACAAGAAAAATATTATATTTAAGCATGGGCTTCATTCTTCATTTTATTGGTCATCTAGGTCAAGCATGCATTTCATGCTCCTAGGGTCTTTCATGTCAAAATAATATTTTTCTTGAGACAAGAGAGTCCTTTTCAATTGTATAAGACCCTATTGGGCAAGACATAACATGTATAAGATATTTTTTTGAGTCTAGAAAGTCCTTATGAGCCTCCAATCACAAGTCGACCCTACTAGGAAGCAATTAACCTAGTTTGAGGCTATTCGACCTCATGAGAAGGCTATATATAGGAAGAACCCAACCTCATTTTGAATACACTTCTGTAGTTCGATCTCAAGAAAGAAAAGGAAGAAAGGAAGGAGCAAAGACCTAGAAGAAGAAAGCATTTCAAGGAGAAACCAAAATATGATATTTTTGACCATATTTCTCTCACACATGGAAAGGATCCAGGGTTTTTTTTGTTGCTGCAAGGTTGAAATTTCTGACCTAATTGCAGGTCTGACACTTTGTAAGAAGTTCAAGATTTGAAGCCAAAAGTATAGATTGAAATGAGTAAGATAAAGCAAAGGAAGGAGACCTATATTTGATCTCTTTTACCCACATGTGTGGTAGGGTTTCTACAACTATTGAAGGGTTGAGAGTTGTAGGATGAGATTGCAAATCAAATCTAGGGACGAAACTAGTTTAGAATTGAAGCAAGCTGCATGGAATTTGACCCTTGTTGACTTGGTTAATGTTTGACCTATTTGGAGAAGATACTTGGAGGGATGACTTGGTGCTTTGAGGAGAACTTGGTCTAAGGTTTTTGGTCTTGGTTTTCTCATTTGATCAAAGTCAATAGGAAGAGAAGAAGTTCTTTTGGTTTTTCGCCTTAGAGGAGTTTCTCCCTGGCTTGGAGCCTAATTCTTGTGTCTATTGTCTCTATTGTTTTTTGTATTGATAATTTTTTATTGAATACAAGCTAAAAAGGAACATAATAAGATTACACAAGCTCACAATATTTTCTCAAGAGTAATGAGAGAAAAACTCAATAGATTCCCTACTACATTTTCCATCATAGTATTAGAGCTAAGGTGAAGGAAGAGAAGGAAACTTAAAGATAATCTTGTTGAAATAAGAAGGGTTTGTTTTTCAAGGGGAATCATTTGCAAAAGGACACAAGGATAGAAGAGGAAGACCTATTGACATAGAAGGAAAGTTACTACATCAAACTTTCATCAAATATTTAATCATCTCAAGAAGGATAAAACTCTGACTAAAGGAAGGAAGGATGAACTCTTGTTAATGGTTCTCTAGTGCACCTCATCATCTTGAAGAGAAGGAAGAATCAAATAATCTTGGGACCGTCATCCTCTCATTTAATTTATCTCAAGGCATTTTTATTGAAGGGATTCTAGACATCATCATTCTAGATAATTTTTGAAGTCTCCTTGAAGGTCCTGAAAGAATCAGGATAGTTGGAGACATCATCAAAAAGGAGGACTCTTGGTTGAAAAGTAAGTAACATATTGTCTTATATGTCTCAATCTACAGATCATATGGCTACCTTTTGTAAGGAAAAGAAAAAGCTCATTGGATCAACAAATTTCATAGCATGGAAGAACATGATTGACTTAGCACTCATAGAAAATGAAGTTATGGAATATGTCCTTGGTGAAGTTGTTGTACCAGACAAAGAGAAGACTCAAGAGTTATAAAAATACAAAAATGGATAATTAAGGGCACAAAGGATCAATGTTGAATCCATTAAATATATCTTATTCCTTTTGTTCATGATTAGAAGACATCCAAGGATATGTATGATAAGTTGGTAAAGTTGTACTCTATAAGTACATCGTGTCAAAATATTTCCTTCACAAATAAACTATATATAATAATGAATTTAAAGGATGAAGACATGGCCACCTTTCTTATGAATATCTAAAAAATAAGAGACCAATTGCAAGGGCTTGGTCAAACTATTTTTCACTCTTAAATGACTATTTACGTATTAAATTCTCTACCATATGATTGAAGCAGTTTTGAAACTAGTATCTACTCAAAGAAGGATACTGATCCTTTTGATGCATTATGGGCCCAATGTATCTTGGAATAATCAAGAATAAAGGTAAAGGATGACACTAAATCAAATGAAAATTTTCAATCCTTTATTTCAAGGTCTAATAAGAAGAAGAAAGGAAGGTTTGGAAAGTCCAAAGGAAAGCCATATATGTCCAAGATTCAATGCTTTTGATGCAATGAGTATGGACACTTTAAGAGGGATTGTACAAATAAGATTAACAACAAAATAAAGGAAAGAATTTAAGCTCACATAGCTGAAGAAAAGGGAGAACCTAAGAAGAAGTTGAAGGGAGAAGATCCCAAGGAAAAATTACTATTGAAGGAAGCTCCATCTCTATCAAGTTCTTTATGAAATTTTTCTTTCTTTCATTAAGTGGAAAGTAGAATAGCATGTATTGTTGCATTCTCTAGCAAAGTATTGAATTTTGTAAAACATGGCATCATAGAAGGAAGCATATGATAATAGAGGAATTAGAGTCTACATGATCAAGTTACTTTGGTAGGAATCATCTAGCTTACATGAATGAGAAGAATGGGACCATATTGCATATTCTAGTTCATCCAATAATTTTCTAACATAATGTTAGAGGTAGTAATTTTGCAAAGAGGGATCATCAAAATCCTATAAGAACCATCATTTTGGAAGATTCTTGGAAGGATCATTATGACATGATTGGTATATATTCCATCTAGTATGGAAACAATACTCTTGAAGGAAGAAGGAATGTAGATCTTCAAGGTGCATAATGAAAGCCTTTGATGGTAAATGAAACCAAACTTTGACAGGTATAAAGAAGCAAGCTCATTCAAGAAAGGAATCAAAGGTATGCATATTTTATGTAACTCTTCAATAAGGTAGGGTTCATATCTACAATAATCTTGCAGAAAGAGTTGGCTATAAATGTATGCTTGGTAATCCTTCCATATGATTACATGGTGCTTCAAAGAAGAAATTTGACATTCTTTGGAGTGGCTAGATATCAAGACTCTCTCACAAAATAACATTGCATTATAAACATAATTATATTTATCAACAATTGCTATGATATCCAAAAAGAAAAATAGTTAAAATAATGAAAAAAAACCTACAAGGAAGAATAAATTGTAGCTTCTTGATCAGTTTGTTCCATGGAGACTTTGATTACAAAGTATGAATAAGGATCTTCGATAAAAAAATGAAGACAGACCATGTGAAAGGATGTTTATCTCAGAAGTAGGTAGAATCAAAAGAGGCTATCACAATGAGGTAATTTTAATATTAATATTTTGGTATTGGTTATTTGTTTAACATATTGTCTTGCTACCTATTGCAGAAATGCATAATGATAGTTGAGCCAAGTTCAACTATTGGTGTTGAACTCGATGGATTGATTGAATGGTTTTGGTAATCATTAAATGATTTTTTAGTCAATATGTTCACATTATCATCTTGGGATTGAAAGGTAGCAGTATATAGGAAAATCTGATGTTTATGTTTTGATAACAATGAAGAACACTTTCATGTTTAGAGGGTAATGATAAGAGGAAAGTGATATGTAAAGTTGATGGAATAAGCCTTGTCACAAGAATAAAGGAATCTTGAGGATGGCTCCATAACATCCAGGAAGAAAGAAACTCAATATGATGAGATAAAAACTAAAGAATGAGCCCTGCAACTACTATGTCCATGAAGAATTGGTAGCTGATACATTAATGAAGACAAGTTAAAGAGCTTGTGGTTATGACTTAATAATCGAAAGGAAGTAAAATAATATCATCTATGATTTAAAGAGAGAGGTATCCTTGAATAATTGAAAAAGAGAAAGGATAAAATACCTAATTGAGAGCGAAAGAGGATATCTTCTCTAGTTGATAGGTAGTGATAATGGACATCACATTTGTGTTATCTTCTTCATGTGTCATGCACTATGTTAGGACAGAAATCCATATGTCTAAGTGAAGTTCATGGAGGGTTAATGGTTGATGGAGGATTGGATAAGAATCTAAGGTTAACACTCCTTGAGGATATAGAATCCAAGATAGGAAGTGTTGTTGTTGACTGACACTCTTTGAGGATTGGATATGTATTCAAGACAATAGTGGTCAAAGAGGACTGATATTCTTTGAGGATTGGGAATTCAAGATAAGAATAGTCCTAAAAGGACATACCTAGTAAAAATCTAGATGGTGTATTACCTTGAAGAGCTAATGTGGTATCTCATGTAAAACCTTTCATTATTATGCTATGATATGAGAAGTTCTTGTCCAGTTAAGACCTTACTATGTTGACATTTTTGGTCATGATGATGCTTAAAGATGGCTTGCCAATCTGATTCTGGTTATGTTAACTCTTTAGTTTGAGAATATATTTATACCAAGCTTACAATTATGAATACCTCCCTAGTTAAGAGGAAGTGTTGAAAAATGTAACTAGTTTCAGTCTTATAATTGTCATTGTACTCATGTCAATATATATCTATATATATATATATATAGATATAGATATAGATATCTTATGTTACAAGAAAAAAAGGAAAGAAAAATATTAGTTTTAGGCATGGGTTTCATGCTTTATTTTATTGGTCATCTAGTTCAAGCATGCATTTCAAGCTCCTAAGGTTTGTCAGGTCAAAAGAATATGTTTCATTAGTCAAGATAGTCCTTGTAAATTGTATAAGACCCCCTATTAGGCAATATGTAACATGTAAAAGATATTATTATTAGTCTAGAAAGTCCTTGTGAGCTTCCAAGCACAAATTAGACCTACTAGGAAGAAGTTGACCCAGTTTGAGGCTATTGGACCTCATGGGTAGGCTATATATAAGAAGAAATTGACTTCATATGGAATACACTTTTGTTGTTCGATATCAAGGAAGAAAAGGAAGACAAGAAGGAGAAAATACATAGAAGAAGAAAATATCTCAAGAATAAACCAAAATATGATCTTTGTGACCATATTTCTCTGAGACTTGCAAAGGATCTAGGGTTTTTTGTTGCTATA
Organism: Pinus tabuliformis; assembly: GCA_031772625.1. NCBI lineage: Eukaryota > Viridiplantae > Streptophyta > Pinopsida > Pinales > Pinaceae > Pinus > Pinus tabuliformis. Next base: position 1,108,762,305 of record CM062805.1, read on the forward strand.
AGGCTGAAATTGCACACCTAATTGTAGATCTGAAACTTTGTAAGAAGATTAGAGGGGAAGGAGAAAGCTAAAGAGAAGGAAGGAGACATATATTTGATCTCTTCTACCAACATGTGTGGTAGGGTTTCTACAACTATTGTAGGACCAAAATTTCTAGGATGAGATTGCAGATCTGAGCTAGGGACTGAAGTTGAGATTTGAATATGGCTAAAGGGAATTTGGTTGTTGTTGACTTAGTTTATCTTTGACTTATTTGGAGAATATTTTTGGAGCACTGACTTAGTGCTTGGAGGAGGACACCGTCTAGGGTTTTGATTCTTTATTTTCTCGATTGATTAGTTTCTATAAGAAGATAATAATTTCATTCGGGTTGTAACACCCCTAGTGAAAATTCCATGTAATAAAATTTAATAAAGGAAAATAATAACCATAGTTGATGGGACGTATTTGTTATAGACATTTTTGGGAACTGCAACCCCAATCATATATTTCCATAAACCAAGGGCTTCTGAGTCCCTAAAAGTGTGGTTTCATGCCCTAAAGGAACAAGGTCAGCTGATTACATCATCTCCCAGAAGTTCTCCACAGAAAACTGCTTGGAACTAGTCAAAACTGGACCATACAAGTTTCTCAGTGCTAAGGGTGCGATGCATCTCACCTACCCAGTGTAAAAGGTGCGATGAATACTAGAAATCCCTCCTGTAGGGTGTGATGGGTGAGAATGGACAAATGGCAGAGACAGTTTGCGAGGTGGATGATCATGGAATCTTCCATAAACTTCTCCTGTGACACTTGCCTCTCCTAGTTCACCCAGGGATTAGTAAGAGATCATCAATCTCCAAGTGGAATCAAGAACTATCAGAGAGAAGATACTAATCAAAATCCCAAAAGCTGACTCACCTCCCTGCAATCATCTATATATGGATCCCTCATCCTTGAGATCCAGAGGCTGGAATTTTGTATCTTGTAAGGAAGTGTTGTTGGTTTCCTGGTGGAATATCATAGTGTTGGGTGATCTAAGCTTTTCATGAGGTGAAGAAGGGCTTTCATGCTGGGAGGATGATGCTGTGTCAAATTAATGGGTTGTAATCCTCTCTTCTAATCTTCACATCAATAAAGCTATTCAAGTTTTCCTCCACATTCCTGTATGTCTGATAGTATATGCATTTGTGTGGTCAATATATATCTGGTCCTATATTGCTTATGATCGTAAATCTCTGCACTTTGAAGGTATTATGCTGCTTTGAATTTATAGGTACTCTTTGAAGTGTAGTGGTCAAGGGAGAAGCGGAAAAGACCTGTCAGTGAGGAGAAGGAACAAGCAAGGAACCGAGCAAAAAATCGAGGTTGGTATTGTTTGATCCTCTCTTATCTACTTCCCATAAACGAAAACGAAAGTAACTTTAATCTGTTTGTTTCTAAGATAGCTACCCGTCTTAGTGGGACTAGCAGCTCTGCATAGGCACTAGATTTCCCAATAACAAAATGGCGACTCTGTTGGGGAGCGAATAGATTTTTTTATAAACTTACAGACGGAGCCTGAAGTCAAGCCAGCCAGCCTTTGAACTAAATTTTCTATGTAAGTGCAAAGTAGATCAATGCTACTTCAGTCTATCTCAGGGTTTTGTTTATAAACTGAACAATAGATTTGCAAACATCCTAATTGCCCTATTGGTGGCTCTAGTAACCTCATTAGATCAGCCCCTTTGATTTCTATTTACTGACTATCATTAGCTCGGCCTAAATCCATGAACTAAGCTGCAAACTGTGACCAAAAACCAAGTTGAAGTCTCATCCTTGGACCATCGCACTTTCTCCTCTTGGTAATCTAGATGCATCGCACCTCCCATGTATAGTAGATGCACTGCATCGCACTTTCCCTGTGTTGTAGGTGCGATGATCAGATAAGACCTCTTCTGCTTCCATATTTTGGTTTCTTTGTTCACTCTCTTCAGATTTATTCAGGAGTTTTACTGTCTGTGATCAGTATACCACTGTGGAAACTCCCTTCCTTTGCATGATTCCACCTCCATAGTACAAATAATTTTGAATGTTTTTATGTATTGTGCACCATTTACAGTTCTCTTTTACAAAAATGTAGCGTAACCAAACTGTCGTCTTTTGATTTGGAAGTGTCGCAAGTGTTGTTTTCAGTCAAAGAAAAGAATCCTATTGTTCTTGATGGTCGATTATATAGTTTCTCTTGTATTTGATTTGAATTAGTGGTTTTTCAAGTGTCGAAAGAAGTTTTCAACTCAAAATCGCAAAGTGTCGTCATTATCTTCCTTTCATGTTTTGAAGAAAAATTGTTAGTAATGTCGCTTTGAAAGATAATTCAGATTTGTACTTAGCATTCTTCTTGTTATTCACACATTAAGAAGGCTGAAAAAAAATGCATGCATGTGCATTTGCATTTAGACTGCTTTTTGATTTAGGATAGTGCATCTAGTGTGTGCTCTCTGCTCTATTTTGAAAGAATCTCATTTCTCTTTCCTTAGTAGCTAGGATTTTCATTGCAAGAATAAGATCAAACGATTGTTTATCATATTAGATTGCATTTTAGGAATTGTATATCTACATCATGCGATGAACCTGAAAGGCAAACTTCTTAAGAAAGATCAACTGTAAAATAAATTCAATGAACATAGAATGCTTTGGAACCTAATGCACAACATCTAGAAGTCTAGTCCAGAGACGTATTACGGTGTCGTAAAACTTGGTAATTATCGCTTTCATTATAGGTTGGGTGATTCCTCCTCTTTGAGACGACAAGTTCTAGTATGGACTTGTGCTCCCACGTATCGTCAAGTATATATTGGGAGACCATAATAGGCTATATCCTTTATCCTTAGGAAGCCGTGTCTGCCACCATATCGATCGCAATGCACTGAACACAGCATTCGGGAAGATTGACTGCCATACCATAAAAGTATTATGCAGTTTTGTGATTGGTTTCGTAATCACTCTATCTAGATTTCCAGAGTAGTCTCTTTCGTTCCTTTTCGGACTCCTTAAAGGAAAAGGTCCATATGAGCACTTGTCACTTCAGGCTCATTAAAAATTGAAGGCGACTAGAGTCATATTTTGTTTTTTCTCGACTATTAAAAATTGAAAAAGCGAGTTGTGTCAAAGTGTATAAAATTTATTTTAATCGGAATAACGTCACTGTTCCCCTCGTTGGTCTTAGGTGGGGAAAATGGAGTCCACCAACCAGGGATTTCCCCTTGGAGGAAATCCTGGTCCTTTCTCCTCTTGGGGAGATGTTGGTGCACCTCATATGGCCACGTTGTCACTTCCAGGATTGACGATTGGCTTGCCAATATGGCTCTTCTCGACCACCGTTGTTCATAATACCATGATTCCTAAACAATCAAGTCAGCAACTAGATGATACTAGAGTTACCCCCCAACCTTCTACTTCATCCGTCTCTCCCTCTCCTCCTTCCTCTTCACTTGATGAAGCTGGTAAAGAAAAAATACAAGTAACTAAGAAGGAGAAGAAGGGGAAGGAGAAGAAGGAAAAGAAGTAGAAGGAGCCAAAGGCAAAAAGGGGTAACCATGCATCATCTAGCGAAAGTCCACACACGGCACCATCCAAACCTAAATCTCCATATGTCATTTGCAAAGGGGACCACTATCATCGAGATTTCCCTTGTATCCCCTGGATCTTAAGCGACTGGTCTCCTCGTTTGCACAGTCCGGTGTCATCAACCTCTGACAATCTTGTTGAAAGCACACCATCAACTAGTGAAAATGAAGTCTCTGGATAGAAAGGAAGGTGTAAATTTCCTTTCAAACTGTGCAAAGGGAATCATACCATCCACTGTTGTCCCTTCCTGGATGAAGCTAAAAGAGTCTTGGATAACCATCCTGCTTCACCACTGCGGCTTCCTCCTGGATACAAAAAACTCTCACTGAGTCCATCGGTAGTTGAAAATCCAACTGACACAACTTTGTGGTCAGTTGAAGCATCTATCATTGAAGATAAACCCGGTGAATCCATACCAGATGAAAATCAAAAGGTTGAGGTGGCAGTCGACCCGATCTTCTCTTCAGAAGGTCCATCTTCAGATGATACAATCACTGAAGAGAATGAGAACGACACCGTTCAAATTCTTTTCATAAACACAGACTCCGACGAACATGGGGCCAATCTACCCATTCCTTTACTGCAGGAAGGAAGTTCGTCAGATTCATACCCGGCTGTTTATTCGATCCCACCTCTGAGCAATATAGATGTTTACTTCGATTGGAACCTACTAGGCAGATCCTGTTTACCGGCTAGTGTACCATTCGAATCATTATACAAGCTTGCAGAATGGTCATGGTCGGTACCGTCATAGATGAAGGGTATTCTATGAGTATCCTTTCCTCAACTTCTCGGAAAGTGCTTGGTTCGCCATCGCTTATGCCTGAGATGAGAAATCTAACAGTGTTCGACAAAGGAACCAGTCGACTATTAGGGATCCTTCCAAGTTTGCCCATAACTTTGAGAGGGAAAACCATGTACATGAACGTAATGGTAGTCCAAGGACCTTTAGACTACAATCTACTCCTTGGGTGTGACTATATTTATTGCATGGGAGCCATCGTCTCCTCACTCTTTCGAGTAATGTGTTTTCCGCATGAAGGCAAAGTGGTCCAACTCATAGACCACCTTTCGTTCACTGGCTCACACATAGCTAATAGTCAAATACCATCCCTAAATGGTCTTTTCATGCAAGGTATGTCTCATCAATCCCCAGTCCGTCCACCTGAAAAACGCGAGTAATTTGGGGGGTCATGACTGAAACCCAGGGGGCATGCACCCTGGCCTGCTTCAACAGGAAAAATCTAGGTATAGGGTAGGTTTCCATGAAGGATATATGACTGGTTTGACACCCATCCATATAGGAAGATGGGATTAGACTGGAATAAGATACCTCCGTTAGAAGGTAGGCCTTTCCCGATAGAGCAAATGTTTTGTCTGCAAATTGAAGGGTAACCTGGAAAAGGTAGGCTTTTCCCGATAAAGCAAATGTTTTGTCTGCAAATTGAAGGGTAACCTTGAAACTCTACTTCACTATACCTGGGGGCATGCAAACCTTTTTACATGCAAGCGAAGGACGACCTTTTATTTTCTTAAGTTTGTAGATTCTCAACCCTTTAAACTCATAGGATTGGTCGTCCCTAGCTTGCGTAAAGAAAAGATCCGGAGAAAAGTTTCGAATGGCGTAAGCTCCCTAAAGATTGAACCTATCAATGAGACATCCTTATTATACGACTAGCACGAGCAGTTTTTATGTGAAGTTCAAGCTCGTTAAAAATTAAACCTAAGCAATGAGCAAACGTTCCCCCATCATTTAAGCTCATTAAAAATGAACCAACCTCCGGTAAATAACCATTGCAAATGCATTATCATCAGCTTTTTGAGCCCTGGTCGTGTTCTTACCATCACCTCTACTCTATTTTAGCCGATCATTCACCTCCATTTGATTGTTTACCCTTTTGAGGAACAAATGCGAAGAGTGATTCTATTATCCATCCTTGTGACACTGCCATGATTGGAAAATTCCAAACCTTACCTGGAATCAGCTGCTACCCGAAAATATTACTCGTTCCTCAAGAAACGAGTCTCCTTTAAGCTCTTTTCGTCTGACTCATAAAATATGAAAAGATTGCCGAGGAGTTGGCCTCTCTAGCTCGTTCAAGCTATCGGGAGTGCTATCCCTCCTCTAGATTTTAATATTTTTGGACCTGAGGGATTATTACACAAAAAGATCTAGCGCTTGTCTTGTTCAGCTCGTTAAAACTATCGAAACTTCATCCCTTTCGTATTATTTTATTCTTTTTCAGACTTAAGGGATTACATGACGAAAAACGATCACTGGAGTTTCCTTTCCGTCCCTTTTCAGACTCTCTAAAATTGAAAGAGGATTGAGTTGTCTTTGTCGTTAAACTCGTTAAAACCAATAGCGACAAACATGTCCATGTAGACAATAATGAGTTTCAATGTTGCTAGGCTCGTTAAAACATAGCGACGGGTTTTCCCGAAGGGAAAATTATAGAAAAAGCATATGTTATCCTCCTCAAGCTTGATAAAAATAAAGAGGTACTGGTCAGCAATGATTGGGGAAAAATTGGGAAGAAAACTTGAAGAAACTTTATTGGTAGCGAGTCGGTCTTGAACATGACACTTTCACTCTGTCACCATGATTGAGTCACGTTGGGTTACTCAGTTCACCAGTCATATTACCATTGGTCCACCATACCATCCATCTTTGAGGTTA